>CACRXP010000148.1:357960-379152 GCA_902702965.1 Spirometra erinaceieuropaei
AGGAATTAGATAATGTGTCCAAGCTTCTGTTACTTGTTTATTTAGACATTTTCGCCTAATCCTAAGGACTCCCTAGGTTGCTAAATGCGCTAGTATTGTCCCTCCCCCCCTCCCCAGCGATGATCCTCTAGGCCTTTAACGTTTCCTCCTGCGTTCGCCCTAAGCAAACTTTTAAAGATCACGATGGATTCCTCCGTATTACCGCCTTGTCGGCGGTTTCCTTGGTCAGCAATGAAATATTGTGATTGCATCTACTGCGATTTGTATGCACAGTTAGCCTCTTCCGGTTTGCTGCTTATCTTTTGGTGGGAAGCGTTTTGAATCCCCACTGACTCTCATCGGCATGGATGTTCAGTCTTATTGGTATCCACTCTACTTTCATGAACGACATTTTTTCCCCTTAACTATCGTATCTCTCACATTCAAGTTAGGTCATTTCTGTGGATCCATATTTTGCATATTTTTTATATTTAGCATGTCTTCGCACTTTGTCGCCGCCGCGTTTCGTCGGCGACGCAAACAAGCGTGCGTCCAATTTGAAAATCTTCCGGTACAATTGATGGTAAAATTCGTTGGCCTCCAGTTTCATCAAATATCTGTGGATTCGAGATCAGGCAATAGACTAGATGCGTTATATAAAATACCCGGCATTAATTGTTGGACGCAAGAATTAATAAACAACTTCCAAAGATCGAAATAAAAGGTAATGTGATAAAGTTTTTGCACAAATCTACAAAACCTGTTCAACAGAGCGGATGAAATCAAACTGGCTGTGGTCCATTTCCAAACCGACAGCCTTGGTTATCCGTTCGGATATTTAATTCTGAATGCTTTTTATTTACCTTGACAATACCCACATGGACCCTCAAAACAAATGTTATCGTTGTAGAAAAGTCATTAGTCAGATCTCTGGTTGTGTTGACTTTGAAGCTGGCGGCAAAAAGCGAGCGTTTCGTCTCAGAAATCTAAGTCAAAGCAAAGGGCATTGGGTCAACTCATAAACGTAGGTCGAACTTTCAGATACTCATGTTCAGGAACACTTAAAAAATTGTTATGCACCAAACGTCTTAGAAGATTACGCTTGTTGGTTTCCAGAAAGGCGTTCAATAGCTTACAGGTAATTTATAAATTGGCAGGCGTCAAGTGGAGCACGGCAACGCTGCTTAATGAAAATTGGTGAACGTTTGTTTCCAAAAATATCTAGAGCTCTAATTTTTATGGTTTCGAACATTCTGTATGGAAAAAGTCAAAATATATGAACAGTATGCACCTCTTTAGCATTAATTTTGACCCTATCTGGAGCTGGCTGTGTCATAACCGAAGTAGTCCGACGGCCACAGGTATTTCCCAGTAACTCAAGTACAAAACCTCAAGACTTATACTGATCGCACACGTACGTTGGACAAAAGGCAAACCCGGCGTTTCACAGCGTTTTCCTTAGAACTGCCTGGCAACCTTAGCAGCCACTTCGGAGTCAGTTGCTGAGTTTTTTGCTCACGAGCTGGAATATAGTTCCAAACTGTTCTACTCCTCCTGAATGTAAGAAAAGTGTTTCATATTATTCAAATAGGCGACTGTGCAACAACCGGTCTCGTCAGCCACTCAAGATATTTGACAACAAAGCTCAATCTTTCTAACAATCAAACGAATTTTGAGTATGAAAAATATACCACTCTAAAGGCTCTCATGACAAGACTTAATGCTCAGCACAAAGCGAGGTGATACAAGCAGGACTACGTCCTCTATAATAGCATTTTTCCTTATACCCGGGGTGCAATGAGTACCTTGAGAAAAAGAAAAGAACAAAAATTGCTGTGTATACTTGATTTCCGAAGTTTCTCAGATGAATGATGCATAATATTAAGTATTTTCGTATAAAGTTTCGTTCTTCTGCTCTCTTTTATGCCTGCCTTAATTAACATACTATTTTTTTTAGCTACTTCCCTTCCTTTTGACAAAATATTTAGTCGTGTCTTGCTCCGTTAGCTGTCACGCCATAACACCCCTACTGCAAGTTCTCCCTAACGCCTAAAGCCTCAAAAGAAGCGTTATCTTCCTACGAATTTTTAGAAAAGGTGACGTCATTTATTTGTTGCAAGCCTTGTAGATAGAGAATACTTCACCGGAATCGTCTTCGAGTTTAAAAATTTAAGCAACTTGTGTCAGAAACCCCTTTGCTAAATGTGTTTTAAAACCACGTCAATATATTTCTCATGGGATAATTTTGACGGAGTCCAGCATCGCGAATTCAGGACACATTCTGAAAAAATTCTTGTTCTAACTCTCTTGATTCTGAAGGGGGGATTTTAATTTATGTATCTGTTTCCGTGTTGAGTTCATCATGACAATGCAAATAACTCTTCTCGATGATGCAATTAAGTCTATTATTGTCAAACAAACACGGCGCGATAGAAGGGCTTATACAAGGGTTCTTCCTCGTTTCCCTTTGAGCTATTTAGGATGAACTCCTTAAGCTTAGGAATGCGCCAGCATCGATGGAACAGCCTGTTTTCTTCGATGACCGACTTATCAAGAGAAAAGCAGTCAAGCCAAGGAGTGTCCGTTTTGAAAATTCAGAAACTGCTTCTCGTAAATATGGTATGTTTACTTAGTTTACTTCATTAAAAGGTCAACGTAACTCCTCTTTCGGTGTTTCTGGCCCTAAAAGCTTTGCTACTGACAGATATCCTGGCGGCTCTCAATCGTCAGGTTTCCGTGCTGCGTCTTTTAAAACACCGCAGAAGACCTGTGATGATAAACGCCAAGATGTCAGAGAATACTCAAATACACATCATAGTGTTTGCTGGCATTTTTCGATATCCAATTGCTTCTAGTCTCAGGTTAAACCACAGTGGTTTACCGAAGGTCCATCCAATGCAGACGAACAAATTGAACTTGATGATCTAAGGATGCCACCACACCGACTGGCAAGTATTGGTGGCAGGGGCGAAGAAAGCAGTCCAGAATTCCAAGGTAAATTTGGTTTCGGTTGACAATTTTTTGTAGAGGCCGCAAAGATCGAGACCGAAGACCACAAAGACGTATGCGGCAAAAGCAACAGAAGTTCGGGACCAGATGATGCGGTTAATGTGGTTCTATCTGAGCCATTCAACAATAAGTCTGGCAACTTACAAAAGGCTTCTGGTATGACTATATTAGCTTACGACATTAAAAGAAAAAACGAAAATTCACACTCTTCGTGAGATAGAACTTGAACTCCGCGTAAGGAGTGCCAATTATGAGAGCGACAACGATATGACTGGCTACTACAAGTTGCTAGAGATGGTCGGCATAAATTTGGACAGGAGCGTCTCTCCAATTTTAGTAAAAGTTCTCACTTTTTGGTTTTTACACTTTAATAGACCCAAGCTAACCATCTAAAGGGGTTTCAATCATCAGACCACTCAAATAACGAAGAAACTGAAAGACTGACTCGTAATGGAACTCCAGTGGCTTCGAGATCCGGACCTGTGGATGAGACCAAAAGCAAGGTCGCTGAAGATTCACCCATAGTACCAGCTCTCGACGAAAAAGTTCCCAGTCATGTTCCGCAACACGTTTTCCCACCCGAAAACCTCGGAAATAACGTGTGTTTTCTGTTATACTAACAATTTTTAGGCTTTCCGGTGGATTCGTGCTATTGTAAGACAATATTTTTTCTACTAAGCGTATTTTACGAAGACAAATGCTGCGTCAGCCAACGCATTTATCAGCCAAAATATGGAATCTTCGGGTAACCTTGAATCTGACCCAAGTGTTCAGCCTGATAACGGTAAGTATTTTTCGTTATAATTCTTCCAGATGTTGAGCAGCAGTATCAGGCTCCACACTGTAACGCGTTCCCAGATCATGGTCAAGAGAACGACGACTCCAAATTCGCAGAGTAAAGTCTTTTAATAGTTACTCCTTGTAGACAAAACACGGAAAACTCTTATTCCTGTCAGGCATTGCCTTTTCAGGTCAACATGAACTTTCCCATTAATGGCGGATATAATCGCCTGTACGACCGGTTCTTCCCCTCTTTAGCTTTTTCGAATCCCAACAAGCTGTTTAGCCGTCCTCACTTTCAACCTTTTATCATGCAGAAACTCCTTCAGCAGCAACATCTTGCCAAATGTAAGTTGTTTCTAAACCAAAGTCTGACCATACATTTTTTGCCCAGATGGTGTGAATCAGCTATGCAGTGATTTCAGTTGGTTCACTAGTTTACTCAACTTCTGTTGATCTGATAGGATTTATGTTTGATAATAGGATAAAATAAAGGCCGATAGGTTTTTACAGGGTGCAGAGAAAACTTACGAACCGACAGTGCCTTTTCTCTTACTAGTGTTTTGACGTTTGTGAGCGCACAGTCTTTTCGAATACCGTCTTCTGTAGACGACATTATATATGCTTTTCTCCAGATGGACTAACAGACATGGTCGCACCTTCTTGCGTAGCAATATTGGAAGTATACCTTCCCCAGTTCTTTAACTTGCTCTGTCTTTAACATAAAAACTGCCGGAAACATTAAGAACTGTCTTGATGTCGAATGCACATGCAAGCAGGCAGTTCAAAACTCGTGTAATGCGATCAGCGTTCTGGTTGTAAGTGTTCTGGTCTAGAATTCCCCTAATGGTTGGTTTCATCTTCTATTTACATATTTTTTGGAATCACATGAGCGACTTGCATCGGATCTATATGCTTTTATGGTCTGTAAACCATCTCGTACAAATGATAACTACGATTTTATTTGCGCATTTGTATTGCCTGAACCGCAGCTATCGTGATAGAATCTGTTTCTAAGTCGATTAAACTTTGTGTTTTATACTTTTTTAGAACAATACAAACACATTTGGTTGGTGACAGGAAAGTTTAGGCTTAAAGATGCAAAGAAGACTCAAGACTCGTAATTAAAGTCTTACATATTACTGTTGTCAGAAGTGCTTCAATCAATCAGAAGTTGTTTAAACGCTTTGAACAGCTAAATTACTTCCTCAAGACGGGTTTCATACCTTGTTTTTTCTACCCATATCCCAATGCTCTCAGTAGACCCTTTATTTTTTCTTGCATCGTTGAAAATGCGAAAGAACTGGGTTATTTGCTAGTGCTGTTTTATATTTCTTTTCATCGATGTAGTGACTTGAGTGCAGTTATGCAAGACAGTGGTCATTTTTATCTCAAAATCGAATCCACTGGACGTCTGATTATTGCTCTATCTTCTGACTGCATTTGTCCAGTTCAGTCGGCTATCGAGTGTTCTGTATATTTCAAATTCCTTTAAAATGACTACAGAAACCTAGCCATTGTTTACCATGTCATGTTGCCTTCTCAACGATGATCGTTTCAACCCTTCTGAGACCACCTTCTCTGGGAGAAGCCACTTATAATTCACCATTCCCTTTTAAAACAAATTTCTTTGGACCTAGCCAACAAGCGTCTAGTATAAAAATGATTAGAGAAAACCACCTTATTTGAGTTTGGTGGTTGAATTCATTGTGTAACGTGGCTTTGTAAGCTTGAAAGTACGTATATTTCTGGAGCATACACTATGTTTTTAAATGGTCTCGAACCCCAAAACTGCCCAGGAAACATGTTTAAAATCAAATTACGCAATACTTAGGAAAAGTAGAATAACATTATATGACTCTGAAACATCATAACTGATCTGAAAAATCAACATGCGCTTTAAAAGAAACCAAAAGCTGTCAACGTATGCTTGATTATGCGTCCTAAAAATCAACTAGAAAATTTAGAAGGTTAATGACATGCCTTGCGGATTTGCAAAAGGACTTCTTTTTCTACAGAGACCTTCAAGTTAAGACTCTGTCCCTTGTTTCCGAAAAACGTAGCTGCGTCTGTACAGGCGTCAAAATAGTGGCAAGAAAATATGTAATTTTTGGAGCCCATATTGTTTTCGTGAGGTTTTCAAAAGTGACTGGGGGGAACTGACAGAAATTTAGCGTGCTGCAGTCTAAAAATATATTTGACCTTATAGTCTTTGTACGTGGGCCTGGTCCCCAAAGAGGCCGTTGTCTTATGGCATTTTTCGTAATTGATCAAGATTCCTGGACTCTGTGTTGTGTCGAAGAGCCCTTTAAGATATCTGTCTTTCAAGTATTTGGGTTTAAAATCGTTTTTTGACTTAAAAGATCTGGCAGTTTTATTTTCCCGGCTCTGCTCTGAGACAATCATGGGGTCTCTTTCTATTTCCCTTAATTTTATTTGCTGAGTAATATTAGGAAAATAAAAACAGCTTCCACGTTGCTCGAGTTTAAACAGCTCTATGGTGTTTTTGCGCGACACGCAGTCAGTGCTATCATCCTTTTCATTCTTAACTTTAGTTGGATATCTGGCGGACTCTGCGCTCAATCTATTGCAATGGCGAAATTTCCAGAACATGATGACGGGCTACTCACCGATGCCGGAATTCCAGCAGTTCTCTAACTCCCACTGCACAGCCTACGGCCCCGCGAATGGGCCGGCTGTGTGCACGAGCCCGGGGCCGGTTTGCACGAATCCGCAGGATTATCGTCAACAACTGCAGCAGGAGGAGGGACATCAATCCTTAGGAGGCTGAATCTCGTTTACCTCCCAGCTCGGCGTCTCCAGAATGACACTAACTACAGTTTGCTCAAGACAATCTTTCCATATTTGCGGGAACTTCTGAAAACTTGCTATTTACCAAGAAGACTTGTCTCGTTATATGGATCTTGTAAAGACAGTGCCGTGTTGTTGTGTTTCCCCAATATTTTTCACTGTTATACACCGTTATTCCGTTGTACTGCACGAAGATAGGCCTTAAACTAAACGTCTATAGTGAGTAACGAGCAAATAGCCTAATCGAAAGTTGTAGCTGGCCGGGAGGGCCTTTGGTCTTTTAGAACGTACGCACGCATAACGCTTTTTATTGTCGAAAAACGCAGGTTCAGTTCGGCTATCGAGTTAGTTCCTTTCTCGATTGACTGACTCCTCTCGAAATCATTTAAATGTCTACATTAACATTTCAAGTCGATTCAGGCTGATTAGTGAACATTAACCGATCAATTTCTACCCTCCTAACCTAATATTTTTTTCTCCTGATATGTACCTCTAAAGTTAAAGCTCTATTTAAAACAGTATGTAGAGGCTGATAAGCAAAAGTATCATCTCAACTAGCTAAGATTAGGCCGATTCCTAAGCCAGTCTCTGCAC
The DNA here is from genome assembly GCA_902702965.1 of Spirometra erinaceieuropaei. Lineage (NCBI taxonomy): Eukaryota > Metazoa > Platyhelminthes > Cestoda > Diphyllobothriidea > Diphyllobothriidae > Spirometra > Spirometra erinaceieuropaei. The sequence goes on from CACRXP010000148.1 coordinate 365,134, forward strand.
GGGCGTACATGCTCATTTTATGCACGAGTTTCAAACACTGAGATAAATTTTAATTAGGGAAGTAAGTAAGGCCGGAGCATCAACGTTAAAAGCCTGGGCTGATGTTTCGTGATTGCCGTCCATCCTCGAGGGCTCTTTTTGTCGGTTCTTTTACCCATCGGCAGGCAGGACCGTTGATGATAAGGCCGTCACACGTGTCAGGCCGTGACTTCGGGAACGCACAGTCTACGCCCTGAACGTGTCATCCTGCAATGAGGATTTTGTGTCTGTCGACTGGGACATTTGCCCCCCACCGATCGCATGTTCCGTTGCTTCAAACTCGTCGATCGATGCCCTGAATTTATTCTCCAATTAGATTTGTAATGAAAACTCTGGCAGCTATCGCGTACTCACTCTTTGCCTCAAATATTCTTCGGAAGATGGTTGTTTTATACGAAGTCGGAGAAGCGAGAACGTATTTCGGAATTTCGGTTGACATTTCACGAGTTAGCTCACCTACTGTAGGTCGTGAGCATGGCTGCTCAGTCATCCTCGTCGTCTTTCTGGTCCGTTTTAGCGTCTCGTTTTTGATTAAAATCCTGGTCAAGTGTTTGTTGTTGACCAGGAGGTATGCCTGGGTGCGGGCCCGGTCGTACCACCCACCTCCGGTCTTCTTTACTATGTCTTGACACGGGACCCACCTTCGGAAGTTGATGAATTGCGGTAGGTGCCGGGAAAGTTCACTCTCACTATTAACTAATCAACGCGCAAGTGGCCGTGCCTCCTTCATCTTGCTGTGGAGCACCCGGTGGACATGGTCAAACTCTTTTGCAGGAGCCTCGACATAAACTCGTCGGACTCGCCTTCACTGTCCAAACTGTCCACACACATTCATTCGCGTGCGCCCTCATGAAAACCTGCGCGCAATCACCGCAGGTATGATCCCAGCACCACACATTTCCCTGTCAACACCCACGCCACACATAAGCACCTCCGACATCTCATTTCACCGGCAAATCTCACGCAAGTGAGCAGTGTGCTATCCCGTCCCTATCGCCTCGCAGTCCTGTTGTGTTTTTTTTGAGTGGCTGATTGGTGTACTAAAAGTCAGACCGCGATGGCTCCCTCTCAACGCGACACTCTCACTCAGTTGGAATCCGAACCGCCCCCCTTTTCTTACTGTATGAAACCCTCCTAGTTTCGAGGTAAACCAGGGGGTGTGGTGGCACGCCTAGGTGCGGGTTTTCGCTATGCTAGCCGCCTGGGCCTCCCCCTCCCGTCCCCGGCCTTCTTGACTTTGTCTTGAAACCGGACCTAGGTGTGAGAAGGAGGAGATAGTGCAGCAGATGTCGCGCAACTCTACAATCCCAGCCTGGCGTGCGTTAGCAGTTCTCCGTTACCTGGTCCTCTGGCGGTAGATGCGCTTGCGCTCCCCCCGGGTATACAGGTCGTGAGCATGGCTGCCCAGTCATCCACGCCATTTCTGTTTTTGTTGTTGTTGGTCAAAATCCCGGTCAGGTGTTTGTTGTGGGCCAGGGGCTGTGAAGGGGATCGCCAAGGTGTGGGTCTAGCTGCGCCGTCCACCTGCGCCCTCTCCCGCCCCCGCTTTTCTTGATTGTTTTCACACCGGGTATAGGTAGATGGAGGAAGATGGAGCGCTGTAGATGCTGTACAAGTCCATTCTCACGATAAATTGATTCACGCGCAAGTCCCCGTCCCTGCTCCATGTCTGCTGTGCGGCACTAAGTGAACATGGTCAGAATCGATGATCGGACTCTCATTGAACATCCTTCACATCCATTGCCAAATTTTGTGAGGCCCATATGGTAACCTCCAGATGGCGTTGGGGACTGTTTCATTTTTCTTAAATGCAAAGTACTCTGTTTATAGTTTGAAAATCATCAACATTTGGGTGGTCGGACTCAAAATTATTCGGAAATTAAAATGAATTTTAGAACTAGTGTATGGCGTTTCTTGAAATGAAACATTTCCACAAAATTAGTACAAAAACAAACGCAAAAAGCATGCTTTTCTCATAAAATTCGCCAGGCAACTAATCACACTGCTTACGTAGGCATGCTTTAACGAACTTGGTTTTTTCAGGCGACCGAAAAGACGCGTAGTCAAAAGTCGTCGTCCTAGCGGGACTAAAATATCTTGTGGTCATGCTGCATGACAATAAATATTGCCATCCCACCTAGATGAGACCTAACCCACATCACAATTCAGAAATTCAGTCAAAATGCCAAGAGATGCGTCGTCTTCTGTAAGTTATCAACTGCCTCAACAGACCGGACGGCGAAAAAACAATGTTTACTGATTTGCTCAAATTAAAGCCGGAAACAGGAGGACCGAAGACTACACTAAAGTTTAAAAAAAGTGATTGCGTCGAATGGCTGCCGAATTCTCGCTTTAAGAAATGCAACTTTAATTGCCAGTGATCCAGCATCAGCAGAAGTGACCTTTGATACTCTGCATCGGAAATCATCAACCTAAATTATTTACCCAGCTAAGGTATCTTGGTGTGTTGTCTACTCCGACCCCTGAAATACCCTTCTATGTGACTAGCAAGACAGCGTTCTTGACCATTTTTTCGGCTTATCTTAGAGCACCGGCTTCAGGTGTGCACCCATGGAGTGATCATAATGGTACTCTCTTAGAGAGCGCGAAAGGAACCCTACGAACCTAGTCAGTGGATAACGTCCCCAACCTGTTAGAAAGCCTACATTGTTTTTCTTTCTACCAGGCAGCAGAGAGTTGATGTGATCATGGTTCTTAAAGCGGTGGAGTAATGTGTCGCGTGCTTTAATTCAACGACTTTGAAAGCGGTGGCGACGACAAACCTTCTGGTCATTGGTGCAGGTTGGAGATGGCATACGTCAGAGTTGATGTGCTAGCTATTTTCCTCTCTCGGCGGGCTGTCGAAGACAGGGATAGACTGCCACTCTAAAACAGGCTGCATACTGCTGCATTTTTGAAAGCAAACTCTAACTTTTTCAGAGTTTGTTGGTGACTGGCATATTTCAGACACCTGAAACCTGGACGCACATTCTGGATAAATTACATTACTTAAAATATGCTACTTACAACAATAAGTAGGTTGTCTTCTGGCATTTAATAAGTCGCTGCGGCAACTGAGGAAATCGTGTTCATGTAAAACAAGTTTCAAGGATCCATCAAGTATTTACACGTTAATTATGCTTCCTTTATTTCAGGTGCATTCGTTATCCTCGAATTTTTTTCTTTATTTCTCGCTTGCATTCAACAAACCGTTTGCGGAGGGAGATTACCAACAAAGGGACGAGAGACTGTTATGGCCATTTCCGGCTTATTTGCCACCATCAGCCAGTCATAGCCACCCCAGGCCTCCGGTTTTTCACCAATGAAAAACATCTGGACGGGGATAAAACTGCCTGAGCATACCTCTTGGGCTTCCTCGACAAAAGTTAGTTTGGTATTGCAGTTCGTCTGAGTTGCTATCCGATCTCCGGTCACCTCAGTACGAAAATTTTCTCTCTAATCATATGCCCCTTGTTGGGAAAAGACGACAACTGGCATACTGCGGCTTCATCATGTGATTACGTTTGCTGGATGTTACCTCGTCCCTGGCCTGTTTGATGCATAATGCACACCTGTCAAACGTAGTTCTAGTGGAGATGTTGGAATTCACTGAAGTACTTTCATTCAACTAGGTCTATCTCCCTTCGCAAACGACGGCTTAACTATCAGTTGGCTTAGTGGGGGGAAGTTCTGCGACATTTTCATTACTCCAGCTCCCCATATCTATCGTGTTCCAATGATAGGATACTGTAGCGGCACAGCAGTGAGAAGGTGTGTAGTCTGTGAGCTGCAAATATCAAGTCAAATCCCAGATTGGAAGGAGAAGACGGAAGGCACCAGAATGAGGGGTTTGTTGTGCCCAGAACTCGGAGTTGTCCTATCAGGCTGCAGTGGCTACTGGCGTCCAGTTCTGCCTGAGAATCCCTGAGACAGTGGTGGTAGCCGCTTTTGTAGGCTCTTGGGCCAAGCTCAAGTGGCGTCCAGTCAGTGTGTGCTGCATTTGCCGCGGGGTGGTGTCCCAGTGGCTTAGGTTGCGGTTGCAGGGGGGAGGTGCATTCAAGTGGGCGCATGGGTAGCCGCGACAATGTGAGGACGCAGGTGTGCCCGATCTGTCGGTCGTGTGACTTCAGGTCAGCGCGTCTCGAACGGCTCACTGTAAAAGGGTGGATGACCTTGAGGCAGCGAGGTCTTAAACAATGACGCCACGCCGGTCATGATGGCTGGCCGCCACAATACTACCACAACCACTGGTGATATGCGTGGACGTATCGGTTATCGTGGTCATATACACAACTTTCCATGCTAAACCCGTGTGCCAATTTCCTACATCCATACAATCCATACAAATCATACTTCAAGCGAATCCTCGACTCCTAATCAGAAAGAGTTTCTCTATAGACCACATCAGGAATTACTGCACTCCGACTATCGGTCAGGGGGAGGAAGGCGTTCTCTGCACCTTCTAAATTAAAACTCCTAGCGCATCGCGATAGTTAGCAAGCGCGCCGTTTAACAAAAAACCTCATAATAAACAAGCATTATAGGTGACACGCTTCCTTTGGGGGCGCGAATGCGTTTAACCAACGTCGGACCATTGTAGGATGAATAAACAGATATCACGTGACGTCGCAACATTCAGTGCGTCGTGGCGTCGCACTTTGGACACCAGTCGTTCCTGTTCAGGCCACGTCCGATCTCTGTCGTGATTTCCCGACTTCCCGGTATGACCCTTCGTTCAATCTGATACTCACTGCAGAGTTAAACGCGTGAACCCGTTGGTTGTCGTCAGCGTTGATTTGCTCCAGGCAAGCTTAATTACAGCATTACGCCAATCGCCAACTTGGCCTTCGCGGACCGACTTCCGAGCGTACGTCTTCACTACGGGACACGCAGTTAGGTAAAACAGCTTCTGACTTGATCACAAAAGTTCGTCAAAGTAAAGTTTATCTGCTGGGTCAGTGACTCGGACCTGCGAATTTGCACACCCCTCATTATCGATCATCCTCCTCGACGTTAGTTCAAAATGACCCCAACTTTATTATAACGAAGAATGATCACACTGATGAGAACTGGCTTACTCTCTCACTTTCCCCCCCCCCCCACCCCCATCACGGTGCAGCAAAAAAATACGTTTAGACCTGGCAGGGCATTGTGACCTGTTTCTAAGACCGGTTGATCATATTAACGAGATGATAACCCTTCAGAGACATCAAGCCGTACTAGCAGCCTGGCGGTTGAAGTATCCATCCAGGCCCTCAAAATGGTAGCGTTGTGGTAAAAAAAAACCTAAAAAGTGATCATATTTCTTGCTTTAGGTGGGGTTTTGGAGCAGTCCCCATATTATCCTGTCAAGGACCAGCACGCGCTTGACACGTGTAGATTTGTGCGAACATGTCTCTCCGCGGCTTTGTCGCGCTGCCCTCCTGTCCGCCTCATACTCCCTATCGATCCGCTGCTGGGACGCGCAAGGCCTGTCACTAGCCTCGAGAGCGCTCGAGGCCAATCAACACTGCCCCTCCTCTGATTGGCTGGTGACCACTGAGACCGAGCGAAAGGCGTACACACGTAATGGGGGGGATGAAGAATTTGGACGACCGACACGGTTTCAGCGCATATACCTCACTATAAGCAATCCGACGTGCTTGAGGTCATCATGGTGCGTTAAAAGCCGTGGCTTGGAAGGTTGTCAACTGATGCTTTGCCTTGGAACCCGCAGTCACCCCAGTGTGTGTTTGTGTGGAGTAGCCGGCTGGTGGTCTGAGAGACAGGCTTCATTGCCTCCTCCTTAATGCGTCCTTTATGGCGCTCCCCTCCCAACCGGTCCCTTTCCAATATTGCGACTGCATTGGCACGCCCATGTGCAGACTTATACCAGGCCCATTGGGGACCGTGGCGCCCCCTTGCTTTCTTTCGTTTTCTAAATCCTAGTAAGCACACATTGTGGATCAAGATGTGTACTGCGGGTTCTTTGTCGTGCCAGTCACCTGCACTCTCTCCTGCCTCCGGTCTTCTTGACTTGATCGGGACACCGGGCCCAGGTGGGGGAGGAAGAGAGAGCGCGGCCTACTATCACTACCCTCTCCTATCACTACCCACCCTTTTTCCCGGTTTGCAGAATCCTGGTCAGTGACCGTTGTGATTCAAGGGCTGTGGTAGTACGTCCAACTGTGGGTTTCGGCGTGCCAGCCACCGGCGCCCTCGCCTGCTTCCGGTCTTCTTGATTTGGTCATGCCACCGGGTCCAGAAGGGAGGAGAGGAGGTAAGAGTGCGGTAGATTCTACGCAAGTACACTATCGCTAAAAACTAATTTGCTCGCTACTCACCGTTCCTGCCCTTTCTTAGCTGTGGAGCACACTGTGGACCTCGTCGGAAACGGCAGTCGAACTGTCGTGTGGGGTTGAGGTTGTTGGACCCCGGTGCCAAGCGCGAATGCATTTGTCTGAGCTGTGTTCACCTGCAGCAACTGGTCTCTGTCTCCCGCAACTGCCGCTAAGTCATAAGCGCCGAATTGGCAGGGGACGTGAAGTGAGCAGAAAGACGACATGAGTGGTCGGCTGCGCTGGTTCACCAGCGCGAGCTGTTACAAGCTCCCTTTCTTGACAATTTACCCCGCTGTTCAAAATAAGGTGTGTAAAGGCTTTCGGTGATTGTCTTAAATCGTCGGATTTTCTTTCAGCTGTGAAGACAAAAGCCTTGCAGAATTTCTCTTTGGCTTCGCATATCTATAAACAAATATTCCACACAAACAGTGGGAGTCCCTGTACGAGATTTTAAAAGGTCAGAGAAACCTGATGGGCCAAGTTTGCACATTGAAAGGGTATTGTCCGGCATGTGTACCGTTTTCGCCAACCATACATCTATTCCAGACCACACTCTCAAATTCGAGATCCTTAGTCCTTGAGCCGAAATTTAGCATTGAGCGACGAGGTAAAAGTGGAATGCGGAAGTTCTGTCTAGTCTTGACCCTCCAGCCTGAAGCAGTAGATGATCGACAAATGTTACTGCCTAACATCAAGGACACCGGGTTATTCATTCAAGGACTGCTTGTTATTGTTAGGCGGTCATACCACAATCTCAGGCCGTGAGCGCCCAAGCTCATCTCTTTCTAGTGCTTCGCGGTTCTTAATTGACCGTTGAAGTGCGACTAAGACGAAAGAGCCGATAACGGATGTGTTCTCTGTGCTACTGCAGTCAGGATAGATCTGCAGCCATCCTTCCCACGAATGTTTACTTTCTGTCCGATATTTGGGTCAAACTGCCGGGTCTACGAGCCCCCCTCCCCCACCGTGCGATTTGCTGCTACCCCGGCTTCCCGCGCCGATCGATAACTTCGCACGTGAGATGATGGTGACATCTCGCCTGTGCAAACGGAGCAGTTATGGGCAGACTAATCAGTCGTTGTTCTGCTCGAGTTTTTTAAAGTTTGACTAACCGTTGGCTTCACCGAGGGGGCATGAATCACTCGGTGCCGGTAATAGTGCAGACACGTAAAAGAGTAGTATTCACGAATATATTCTGACTGCGCGACAGAAATGACCGGAGAGTCCAATTTTCCATCGGCGGCTTCCACGTCTGCTATCCAGGACCCCACGGTAGGAGTCGGTTATTCTGCCCTGGTCCCAAGCTTAAGCGCAGTGCGGGCATTGCAAGTAAAGTAAACCGAACGAGGATGTTGAAATCGTTAGTGGGAAAGTAGCCAAAGCCAAAACGGAAAGGGCAACCTGATGTTTCCGTTTAGAGGAGAGGGTTGGTTTTAGGGCCTGGATCAGTGTCAGGCTGCGAATTGACTTTAGGACTAGGGTTTGTGTTAAGTTCAAGGATCCCGGTTAGAGTTGGGGTTTGGATTGCTGTTTAGGCTTGCGTTTACTGTTGAGGTTAGGGTAAGGATTAGCGTTGGGGTCAGGACAAGGTTGCAGTTAAGGTTAGGGTTATTGTTAAAGATTGCCCCCCATACGGGCCACGTGTTATATGCGCTGGACCAACACGGGAGCCACATCGGATACTGGCAGGCGTTATCTGTGCGCAATTACAAATGCCAACATCTAGGGGGTGCGCTGGCAGACCCTGTTGTCGACAGTCGTCGCACAACTGGACCACTACCATCACCCCATTGTTTTGTGGTCAAAATCCTGGTCATTTGTGTGTGGACCAGGGGATGCGGAGTGGAGCGCCAAGGTGAGGATCCGTCCGAGCCATCCACCTGCGGCCTCCGTCGTCTCCGGTCTTCATGACTCTGTCTTGACACCGGGCTCAGGCGGGGAGGAGGAGAGAGTGTAGGTAGATGCTACGCAAGTCTACTGGCACTAGGAACCCCTGCGCAAGTCACCGTCCCTGCTCCAACCTCTGCTCTGGGGCACACGGTGGACATCATCGAAATCGATTGTCGAACTATCGTGTATTGTTAAAGTTAGGTTGGGGTTTGGGTTACGGTTAAGGTTAGGATTTGGCTTAGGGCTAAGTTGAGGGTTAGGATTTAGGTCAGGGTTTGTTTCAAGCCAAGGGTTAGGGCTAGGATTTGTGGTAGGTTTAGGGTTAGGATTAGTGCTAAGTTTGGGGTTAACTTTGCGGTTATAAGCACGTTAAAGCCTAGGTTTACTTTTTAGATTACGGTAAGTTTTAACGCTAGGTTTGGGGTATTGCTGCTCCGCGTGTCCTGTCAGCCAGGTCTTTTGCGGGGATTCTAGGCTTTCTTCAATCTCACAGCATATTTGTCATACATCAAGCTGCCTTATCTGTTTCAGTTTCGGCTACTTGCCCCACTAACGATTTCAGCATTCCCCTTCGGCTTACTTTACTTTCAATGTCCACTTTGCGCTTACACTTGGGACCGGGACAGCGTAAATGACCCTTGTTCAGTACTCCCAAATGACCTGAAAAGTCAGGTAGGTGACAAATTTGTTTCGGCAGCACCTTCCGACTTCTAAGCATAAAGAGACTCATTTCTTCCCCGATCTGTCTTTGTACAAATACCTCGGCCTCCGTAAAGGTTTACACGACTTCCGAATTTTAAAATTGAAGATAAGACGCTGCTTTCACTACCCTATCTGGAGGTGGCGGTAGGTGGAAACAGCGTTAAGTACACCTCCTGGTGGCTCGCTGTTCGAAAGAAAATGAAAGTTATCGGTTAAGTAGTCCCTCCGGCATCGAGCCTAAAATATCAGAACCTGCCGTCAGCGAAGTGTCACATGGCTTTCATTTGTAGACCTTCGTGGCGTCAATAGGCAGCGGACTATTTGACGGCAATCAGAAGATAGTCGACTGTCAGATCAAGCGATTCTGCCACATGCTTTGCGTTTTTCCCAGATTCCTCCTCAGTTATCGTCCCGCCTTGAGGGTTCCCATCCCCACCCCCACCCCCAATCCAGAAAACATATTGGGAATCATCTCGTCGACGCAGTCTTAAGACGGATTCAGAGTGACCTACATAACACCGGTTTCGACGGCGTCCAACAGTGTGTTCTACCATCCGTTGCCTTCATCCTCTCCACTATGTCTCTGTTGCAGCTCCGTCAAGCACAAAGCTGTTTGGCATTTGACGACGTTCTTGAGGTTGCATCGGATGATTCTCTTTAGACAGTCATCTAGCTACTTCACAAGAACTGATATGATGTTCCCGTATTGACAGTTCGACCGTCGTTGGCGATGCTGTCCACCGCGTGCTCCACAGTAAGGGGAGAGCAGGGACGGTGACATGTGCGTGAATTAGTTTATAGTGTTGGGAAACTTACACAGCATCTACCGCACTCACTCCCCCTTCTCCACCTGGACCCGGTGTCAAGACAGAGTCAAAAAAACCGGAGGCGGGGAAGGGCGCAGGTGGATGGAACAGTCGTGCCCGAACCTTGGCGCTCCATTCGACACCCCCTGGTCCACACAACAAATGACCAGGATTTTGGCCAACAGCACAATGGGGAGGGCCGCAGGGGTCCAATTTGCACGACGTCTGACGACAAATGGGTCTGTAGCCGCACCCCCCACAGTGTTGGCATTTTTTATGGTTCACAAATCCGATAACGCCTGCCAGGATCCGATATAGCTCCGTGTTGCTCCAGCGCATCTACCATGTGGCCTGTAGACAGAGACATGCTTTTTTTCGAAGTATGTCTGTAGAAAGGGTATTTAAAGCCTCTGTCTATCTCCCTTATATAAACTAAATTAAAAGTGGCTAAAACCCCACCTTGGGTGGCAACTCGCCTGCCTCAACGACGAGTTCAATATGACCGTGTTCGCCAGGTACACTAGTAAACATGGACTCTTGACAACGTACTTGCGTCCACTCCCATTACTGGCCGACAGAGAAGCTCCGACGCTCGACTTGTGCATAAAAGAGAGAAGAGGGAGTGAGGCCGATTCAGGGGAATTTACCCTTGCGGCAAATCACTGCATTCCCCATTGCAATAGATCAGACACGTTTGAATCTATCACGGCACTCTAAGAGTCGGGAGAACCACAGAAGTTGAGCTAACTCATGAAATGTCAACAGAAATTCTGAAATGCGTTTTCGTTTCGAAAAGATTAATTAAGTAGGACTGTAAAACTAGTCAACCTGCAACACAATTCAATAATATTTCAGTTACCTCAGGATGCCAGCTTTCGAATGAACTTCCTTCTGGCTGCATACAAAAACTACACTCTGGAAAAATGACTACTTACGTAGCATGGATTTTTCTGATTGATTTTCGATGTCCCTAAAAGTCCAATTATATTTCATGGAAAACATACATAAAAATATTCATTCTTCCGTTCATTCGGTAGATAATTGCGTCTTCTAATTTTATACTGGAAGAAGGGACATAATTCGGTTTTAAAAAGTTTCTAATTGTGGGACTTTTAAATACCGTGAAATGGCAGTTCATAAATCGTCATGTCTGTGTATTTACCAATGTGGCTTTTAAAGTTAACAATATGGATCAAGTCCACTGCTAAATTTTATGAACCCTAGATGGTACCCTTTTATTACCGTAGAGAAATGTGTGGTTTTCCGTACGCGGAAAATATACGGCTTGTAGTTTGGAAACCCAGAATCCAAGTGTGACGATAGAGCGGGTTCAAAATTATTCTGGAATAGTAAACCTTTTTGGAAACCGAATTATACCCTCCTTTCGAGTATGAGATTGGAAAAAGACAGTAATATCTACCGAATTAGCAAAAGAGTGTATATTTCTATGCATGCTTTCCATGAAATATAATTTAATTTTTAAGGGCACCGAAAATCAATGAGAAAAGCTCATGCTAATTAAGTAGTCATTTTATGAAGTTTGTAGTTCTTGCATGCATCCGAAAGGAAGCTTTTTCAAAATTTGGCATCTTGAGGTAACTGAAATATTATAGAATTTTTTTGCAGGCTGACTAGTTGTACAACCCTATTTAACTAATCTTTTCGAAACGAAAACGCATTTCTTACTTTCGGTTGTCATCTCATGAGTTAGCCCACCTACTGTAGAAGCGGTTAAGGGAAACTCTCTGGCCAATGTAGTCGGAAAATAGTTCTGGGCTCGAAGCCAAAAAGTACCTACCAGTCTGTGTACTGTCCCGAACCGGGCCACGCGGTAGATGCCCTGGTCACTTCGGAGCCCGGCTGGCGTTAACGGGAATGCACACCCATAATAAATGCCAACATTCTGGGTGTGTGGTGACAGGCGCAGTTAGCAGCTAACATCGCGCTAACTGGGTTCTCTCTCTTCCACTATTTTTCTGTTACTTAAAATCCTGGTTAAGTTTTTGTTGTGGACTAGGGGATGCGGTGTGCGCCTAGGTGCAGGTTTTCGCCGCGTCAGCCACTCGCGTTTTCCCCGCCTCCGGTCTTCTTGACTTTGTCATAACACTGGACCCAGATGGGCGAGAGGAGAGAGTGCGACACATGCTACGCAGGTCTACTCTCGCTGCGAACTAATTCACGTCCAAGTCACGTTCCTGCTCTCACCCTGCTGTTGAGCATGCAGTGGACATGGTCCAAACCGACGGTCGAACTGTTGAGTGTGCTGTGCCTCGACGACAGTGGCAGATTTGGGAAACTAAGTAAATGATCAGCATGCGAGCAAAGGTCTACTCAGAACTGACCTGTGTTAATGCTTCCTTGATGACTTAGCCCCTATATGGAGTACGTCCGGGTGGCTCTGGCTGATAGGTCTGCTTGACTTGCATGACGTTGTATGGCTGTCAACCGACTGACTGGCGGCTGATGTAAAAGTGCGCGCCTACAACGGCCTTGCAGATGCGGATGCCGTATTGTGTGCATACCCTGGGGAGGAGACTACGACTGATGTCGCGGTTGACGCCGCCACAGCAGCCAATCACGTTCTCGCAAGGCATATTGTGCGCACCTTCGTTTGCACTGTGGTCACTAGGAGGGCATGCGTTTGTCCGTCCTCTGGGTGCAGGTTCTTTTCCTCGTCAGGAACACGAGAGAAAGTCCCGCTTGTTGTTGTTGTCAAGTGTTGGTGGACATTCCCTAATCGTTAATGTTTAATCAGGGTTAGGTTTCGGTTTATTAAGAAATGTGTTCTGGTGTCAAAACGGGCATCGATTTCGGCTTGCCCCTGTTATGAACAAAGGATGCATACATAAACTGCCCGCGCTGCCTTCATTTAGGTTTGCAAGATGTCCCCCTTGTAAATGGGCAGTTCACAAGCTACCAGAGCTGTTCTACCTTCCGGCCGGTTGGATATCGAGTTGTCTAAAATACAGCGAACATTCTGGACTGCAAGAGTTAACACGGTCACTCTTTTAGGCTGTGGGAAGGCATCTGGGGTGGGAGCGAGGGTGGTTGTCTTGTATGTTGTTCATATCACACTCTTGCGTCCACCAGGTACGATCAGGTACCGGCAGCGTGACTTCAGGCATTTAAGGTTTCCTGGAATAGGAAGGTGGTGCGCTCCTCAATTAGGCCTCGGAGTCATCCCGGACGGCCACAGATTTCGCTGTGGTGTACAACTCTGGAGTGGTGGAAAGGCGACGCGAAGCAGTCGTGTCACCTAGGGGATTTCATGTTGCTTTCTCCGTATAATTTTTGTCTGTGTTGATGGGGATAGCGGGATTTAGTTTAGCCTGCTGATCAAGGACGGTTATCGGGGTGTGATTGCCGCGAAAAGCATGGTTTCGTGGAGCCACAAATGAAAAATGGGTGCCAGGGAGCGCGAAAAGAAGCCTCTAGCTGTTTAACTGGTGTGTTTTGTGACTGCGGATATAAGGAACATCGATGTACAAGCCGCCTGCCTAATTCTCCTGGTTGATGACATTTTGACCGACGCGGGCGACGACGTCCATCGCACGCTCGAGGGAGTGGACGTAACACCAGTGACCTGCACCTGAAGTAGTTCATAGTGACGCAAATTTGTGCAGCATCTACGCACACCCTTCGCCCTCACCCACCCTACTTTAATGGCAAGACAGGATCGGGGATGCGTGTGTGCGAGCTCAATGACTGACATAGTTAAGCAGCCCTTCTAGTCCTGCTACGCAAGACTTGGTCGGATCTCAAGTCAGCAGAGTGTTATAAAGGCCCGTTTACAGCCTTCTACGCCATGACACTCTCAGCGCGTCGTGATCGATTCAGGCTCCTTAAGCTTATTACTCGTGAGTAATGTGCTGATTTGTTGGCCTCTTTTTTTCTCTCTCTCTCTCCCTCTGCCCTCTCCCACGCATCAACCAATTGTCCGAGTCTGCCAACCACCTGGTGATGGGATTGGGTGGTGTCTGACGCGGTGTGGAGGTCAACATCCAGGATGCGTCATCACACTCAAGTACGGCAGTAGTTATGGACTCGCACGAACACTTCGCAGTCAAATGAGAGCCCGCCGCAAGCCAGTTTGACCTCCAGGTTGGTCCAGCGTATCTGCAGTTGGGGGGGGGGATGAGGGGTGAGTGAGTCAGAGTAGTTGCGACAGCCTTAGGCGTGTCTAAATCATTCACTGCAGGACTAAAATCCAAGGGTTATTCATGTGAACAGAGGGCACTTCCATGAATATTTTACACTGTCAA
>CACRXP010000148.1:384058-406285 GCA_902702965.1 Spirometra erinaceieuropaei
GTGCGATTTGCTGCTACCCCGGCTTCCCGCGCCGATCGATAACTGCGCACGTGAGATGATGGTGACATCTCGCCTGTGCAAACGGAGCAGTTATGGGCAGACTAATCAGTCGTTGTTCTGCTCGAGTTTTTTAAAGTTTGACTAACCGTTTACCTCACCGAGGAGGCATGGATCTCTCTGTGGCTGACCCACCCTGTGCCGGTAATAGTGCAGACACGTAAAAGAGTGGTATTCACGAATCTATTCTGACTGCGCGACAGAAATGACCGGAGAGTCCAATTTTCCATCGGCGGCTTCCACGTCTGCGATCCAGGACCCCACGGTGGGAGTCGGTTACTCTGCCCTGGTCCCAAGTGTAAGCGCAATGTGGGCATTGCAGGTAAAGTAAACCGAAGGAGGATGCTGAAATCGCTAGTGGGAAAGTAGCCAGGGCCAAAACGGAAAGGGCAACCTGATATTTCCGTTAAGAGGGGGGGGGGGGTTGGTTTTAGGGTCTGGGTCAGTGTCAGGCTGAGAATTAATTTTAGGACAAGGGTTTGTGTTAAGTTCAAGGATTCCGGCTAGAGTTGGGGTTTGGATTGCAGTTTAGGCTTGCGTTTAGTGTTAGGGTTAGGGTAAGGGTCAGTGCTAAGGTCAGGACAACGTTGTAGTTAAGGTTAGGATTATTGTTAAGGTTAGGTTTGGGTTTGGGTTAGGGCTAAGTTTATGGTTATGATTTAGGCCAGGGTTAGTGTCAAGCTGAGGACTGGGGCTAGGATTTGTTATAGGTTTAGGGTTAGGATTAGTGTTAAGTTTGGGGTTAACGTTGCGGTTATAAGTACGTTAAGGATTAGGTTTACTTTTCACATTACGGTAAGATTTAGCGTTAGGTTTTGGGTATTGATGCCACGCGTGTCCTGTCAGCCAGGTCTTTTGCAGGGATTCTAGGCTTTCTTCAATCTCACAGCAGATTTGTCATACATCAAGTTGGCTTTTTAGTTTCAGCCTCGACGATTTTCTCCACTAACGAGTTCAGAATCCCCCTTCGGTTTACTTTACTTTCGACGTCCACATTACACTTATACTTTGGATCCGGACAGCGTAACTGACCCTTGTCCACTACTCCCAAATGGCCTGAAACGTCAGGCAGGTAACAAATTAGTTTCGGCAGCATCTTCCGACTTCTAAGAATAAGGAGACACGGTTTCTCTCCGATCTGCCTTTGCATAAATGCCTCGGCTTCCGTAAAGGTATACACGACTTCCGATTTTTCAAAATGAAGATGAGAGGTTGTTTTCACTGCCCTATCTGGAGTTGGCGGTAGGTGGAAACAGCGTTACTTACAGTAAGTGGGCTTACCCATGAAATCTCAACAGAAATTCCGAAATACGTTTCCGTTTCGAGAAGATTAATTAAGTAGGATTGTAAAATTCATCATCGTGCAACTTAAATCTATAATAATTCAGTTACCTCAGGATACCAGCTTTCAAACGAACTTCTTTTCGGCTGCATGCAAAAACTGTCCTCTGTTATAATGACAACTTCTTTGGCACACATTTTTCTCATTGATCCTCGATGCCCTCAAATATTCAGTTGTATGTCATGGAAACACGTATAAAAAGATTCATTCTTTTGCTCATTTGGCAGGAAATTACGTCTTCTTTTAATTTTTCCGCTCGAAGGAAGGGTATAATTCGGTTTTATAAAACTTTTCCAATCCCATAATAATTTTGAGCCCAACCTGCCGTTACACTTGCATTCAGAGTTCCCAAACTACAAGCCGTATAATTTCCGCGTACGGAAAGCCATGCATTTCTCTACAGTAATAAAAGGGGGACAATATAAGTTTCATAAAATTAAGCAGTGGATTTGAGCCACATTGATAAATGTAGAGACATGACGTTTTATGAACGGCCCTTTCATGGTATTAAAAAAACACACAATTATAAACTTTTAAAACCGAAGTACACCCTTCCTTCGAATGTAAAATTGAAAGAAGACGCAATTTTCTATTGAATGAGCAAAAGAAGAAATATTTTTGTGCATGTTTTCCATCAAATAAAATTGAATCTATAAGGGCATCGAAAATCAATGAAAAAATGCATGCTACATAAGTAGTCATTTTTTTACAGAGTGTAGTTTTTGCATGAGTCGGAAGAAAATTCATTCGAAAGCCGGCATCCTGAGGTAACTAAAATATTAAAGAATCATATTCCAGGCTGATTAGTTTTACAACCTTTCTTAATTAATCTTTTCGAAACGGAAACGCATTTCGAAATTTCTGTTGAGATTTCATGAGTAAGCCCACCTACCGTACATCTCCTTGTGGGTCGCTGATAGAAAGAAAACGAGAGTGACCGGTTAAGTAGTCTTCGGCATCTGGTCCCTCCGGCATCAGGCCTAAAATATCAGGATCTGCCGACTTTAATTTGTAGACCTTCGTGGCGTCAGTGGGCAGCGGACTATTTGACGTAATCAAAAGCTAGTCGACTGTCAGAACAAGCGGTTCTGCCATATGCTTTGCGTTCTTCCCAGATTCCTCCTCAATTCTCGTTCCACCTTGAGGGTTCCCCCTCCCACCCCCACCTCCCTCCACTCCAGAAAACATATTCGGAATCTCCTCG
This sequence comes from Spirometra erinaceieuropaei, assembly GCA_902702965.1. Lineage (NCBI taxonomy): Eukaryota > Metazoa > Platyhelminthes > Cestoda > Diphyllobothriidea > Diphyllobothriidae > Spirometra > Spirometra erinaceieuropaei. The sequence goes on from CACRXP010000148.1 coordinate 386,662, forward strand.
TCGAAGCAGTCTTGATACGGATTCAGAGTGACCTACATAACACCGGCTTTGATGGCGTCCAACAGCGTGTTCTACCATCTGTTGCCTTCATCCTTCCCGTTATGCTCCTGTTGCAGCTCCGTCAGGCACAACGCTGTTTGGCGTTTGACGGCGTTCTTGAGGTTGCATCGAATGTTTCACTTTAGACAGCCATCTAGCACCCGTATTGACTGTTTGACCATCGTTGGCGAGGCTGTCCACCGCGTGCTCTACAGTAAGGTAAGAGCAGGGACGGTGATGTGTGCGTGAATTAGTTTATAGTGTTGGTAAACTTGCACAGCATCTACTGCACTCTCTCCTCCCCCCGCCTATCTGGACCCGGTGTCAAGACAGAGTCAAGAGAACCGGAGGTGAGGAAGGGCGCAGGTGGATGGCACAGTCGTGCCCTTACCTTGGCGCTTCATTTCACAGCCCCTGGTCCACACATCAAATAACCAGGATTTTGACTAACAGCAACAGTGGGGAGGGCCGCAGGGGTCCAATGTGCACGACGTCTGCCGACAGCTGGGTCTGCAGCCGCACCCTGAAATGTTGGCATTTGTTATGGTGCACAAATCCGATAACGCCTGCCAGGATCCGATATGACCCCCCCCCCTGTTGGTCCAGCGCATCTACCATGTGGCCTGTTTGGGGGAGGGGCACTGTACCCATATAGCTTTGTAGGCATAGGCATGCTTTTTCAGCGTATGTCTGTAGATAGGGTTTTTTAAGCCTCTGTATATTTCCTTTATATAAACTAAATTAAAAGTTGCTAAAACCCCACCCTGTGTGGCAACTCGCCTGCCTCAACGACGAGTCAAATATGACCGTGTTCACCAGGTACACTGGCAAAGATGGACTCCTGGCAGCGTACTTGCCTCCACTGACAAAGAAGCTCGGACGCGCGACTTGTGCAGGTGAGAGAGAGAGAGAGAGAGAAGAGGGAGTGAGGCTGATTCAGGGGAATTTATCCTCATGGCACATCACTGTATTCGCCATTGCAATAAGTTCGACACGCTTGAATCCATCACAGCATTCAAAGAGTCGGAAGAACTAGGTCCTTACGGGGGTATTATGAAGCGACCGGAGGACAGGCTACAACGGTCTCCTTCTTAATGTACAGCGAGTGACCGATCTCATTAAATGTTGGCCGAAATTCTGAAATGCGTTTTCGATTAGGAAGGATTACTCAAGCACAGTTGCAAAACTGATTTTCTTGCGGCGTAATTCTATGATATTTCGGACTCGGCAGGACGTCAGCTTTTAAATACACTGCTTTTAAATCTCCTGTAGAAGCCGTATTCGGTAAGAAATGACTCTTTAAGTAGCATGCATTTTTCACATTGATTTTCGATGGTCTTGCAACTTCAAATATATTTTATAGAAACCACGAACAAAAACATGCATTCTTTTAGTCGTTTGATAGAGAATCACGTCGTCTTTATAGTTTTGACTTGAAGAAAGGGTATAATTTGGTTTTGAAAAGATTTCTAACTATGATATTTTTCAAGACCGTGCAATGTCCATTCATACAGCTTCCTACCTGTATGTTTACCACTGCTCCTCATCAAATGTACAACATGGTCCGCATCTATTGCAGAATTTTATGGATTCTAAATAGTATCTTTTTAAAGGCATTGAAGAATATGTGATTTTCTTTACGGGGAACACATGTACCTGGTAGACTGAAATCAATAAACGCTAATGCAACGGTTGATCAGGCTCCAAATTATTCGGGAATTAGAAAACTTTTTTAAAACTTTTTTTTTTAAAACCTAATAATACTCCTTTTTCGAGTATAAACTATAAAGATGATGTGACTCTCTATCAAACGCCTGGAAGAAAGCATATTTTTGTCCTTGGTTTCTATATGATATATTTGAATTTTCAAGACCATCGAAAATCATTGTAAAAATGTATGCTGATTGAGTAATCATTTTTAACTGAGTACGGTTTCTCCAGAAGATTAAAATGTAGAGCATTCAAAAGCTGACATCCTGCCGCGTCCAAAATATATTAGGAATATGTTCCATGATAATGAATGTTTCAACCCCACCTAAGTAAACCTTCCTAATCGAAATCACATTTCAGAATTTCAGCCAACATTTCATGAGATCGATCACTCACTGTAACCTTTATAGCACTCTGATCAATGTGACATCCGAACCGCCCTTACAGTATTGGCGACAAAGTCGGGCGTAGCGCGCATAAACGGACTGTTCAGTTTCGTCAATCACTGCGTCCGCACCCACTCCGATCGTGTCGCTACTGTCTTACCGTTGGGTATAAAATTAAAAAAGACGTAATTTTCTATCGAATAAATAAAAGAATAAATATTTTCATGCAGTTTTTCCATGAAATATAATTGAACATTTAAGGATATCGAAAATGAATGAGAAAATTGCATGCAACTTAAGTAGCCAATTTTTGCGGAGTATAGTTCTTGCATGCAGTCGGAAATAAGCTCATTCAAAAGAAGGCACCCTGAGATAACTGGATCATTATAGAATTATGCTGGATGATTATTATTTTTACAACTATACTTAATACATATTTTCGAAACAAGGACGCATTTCGAAATTTCGGCCGACATTTAATGAGTTAGCCCACCTACTGTAAGTCACCGATGCTGTACCAACTCTGTCACTCTCTGCGTCCGAACCCACTCCGATCGTGTCGGTACTGTCTGGCCGTCGGAGAAAGGCGGATGAGGTCAGAGGGCGTGCGCAGACGCTTTGCAAATCCGCGAGTCACCGATGCTGCATCAACTCTGTAGAACACGTGCTGGATGCTGTTGCTTGCGGCGGTCGAATTGACACTGTCAGACACAAAGCCGCTCAGCCCATTCCACTGAATAGGAGGTTTCAGCTTGGAAAAAAGTAGGAGATGGTTGGTCCAGCATCTGGCGCTGCAGGTGGCCGGGGTTGCCTACGGCGCTGTTCACCAGGTACATGAGTGACGGCAATTACTTTTTCATCGAAGTGAGATTGTGATAGAAGACAACCGTCTGCACGAAACTGTCCATAGTAGGGTCATGTCACGTGAAGCATCGGAAGTTAGATGCGGTTGAGGGAAGCTCTCTGGCCAGTGTAATCGGAAAATAGCCCTGAACTCGAAGCCAAGAAGTACCTACCAGTCTGCGTGCTGTGCCGAAACGGGTCACGCGGTAGATGCGCAGGGGTCACATCGAAGCACGGCTGGCGTTATCGGGAATGCGCATCTATACCAAGTACAAAAATTCGGGGTTCGGTGAAAGGCCCGGTTGGAGGCCCAAACCGATCCAATCCGTGCCGTTTCTCCTCCCATATTCGTTGTTGTGTAAAATTCTGGTCAAATGTTTGTTGCAGGTCAGGGAGTGTGGTGGTACGTCCCGATGCGTGTTTACGCCGCGCCAGTCACCTGCAGTCCCCCCCCCCCCGCCTCCGGGGCCAAAGAAGGGGAGGAGGAAAAAGTACGGTAGTTGTTGTGCAAGGCTGCTATCACTGCAAACTAATTCACGCGAAAGTCGCCGTCCCTGCTCTTACTCTGCTGTGGAGCACACGGTGGACATGGACGGTCAAACTGTCGTGAGTGTGAGGCGACAATCGAAACATACAAGAAAGGCTAGCCCAGGGGGGCGTTCCCTGTCAGTATGGAAAGCCCTGCACCTTGAAAGGTTCCGCTGCGAAAAGCGAAAGCTTTTGGAATTCATCAAAAGTTGTTGCAAAACCCGCTATGAAACGTTTGCCTACTGTCAGGGGACTGGTATCCCCGCCAACAACGTGAAGTTTCCCTTACCGAAATTCAGTGAGATCCATCTAGCAGGACAGTCTTTGATGCAGTATAAAAGTTTACAAGCGGCTCAAAATTCGGTGACAGAGAAAGACCAGTCAAGCCGATGGTCGACCGTTAATGGTGTGTTCGAGAGGTGTACGCATGCGCCTGAATCATGTCCAGTCGCGCCAATCACTGAAGACCAAAACATCGATCGGTGTTACGGTGTCGGTAATCCGAAGGCTAGGGGTCACGTGCGCCGCAAGTAGTCGACTGGCTTCGGTTGCTGTCACCACTCCAAGTAGACCATCATAGTTCCAACCGCACATTTACCACGCTGACAGCACAGTACTTCAGATCGGCAAAACACGAGTGGCAGAACTTTTAGCTAGTACCAGTGTTGTCAGTATATATAGTTGGGTCATGTTACGTGAAGCATCGGAAGTTGGATGCGGTTAAGGAAAGCTCTCTGGCTAGTATACTCCGAAAATAGCCCTGGGCTCGAAGGCAGGTCTGTGTGCTGTCCCGAAACGGGTCACGCGGTAGATGCGCTGGACCAAAACAGGGGTCACATCGGAGCCCGACTGGCGTTATCGGGACTCTGTACCCATAATAAATGCCAACATTCGGGGTGTGCGGTGAGAGGCCCAGCTAACGTCGCGCCAACTGGAGTCTGTGTCTTCCACCATTTTTACTGTTACTTAAAATCCTAGTTAAGTGTTTATTGTGGACTGGGGATGCGGTGTGCGCCTAGGTGCAGGTCCTCGCCGCGCCAGCCACTCGCGTTTTCTCCCGCCTCCGGTCTTCTTGACTTGGTCCTAACACTGGGCTCAGGTGGGGGGGGGGGAGAGTGCGACACATGCTGCGGAAGTCTACTCGCGCTGCGAACTAATTCACGTCCAAGTCACGTTCCTGCTCTCACCCTGCTGTTGAGCATACAGTGGACATTGTCCAAACCGACGGTCGAACTGTTGAGTGTGCTGTGCTTCGACGACAGTGGCAGATTTGGGAACTGACCAGCATGCGAGCAAAGGTCTGCGCCGAACTGACCTGTGTTAATGCGTCCCTGATGACTTAGCCCCTCTATGGAATACGTCCAGGTGGCTCTGGCTGATAGGTCTGCTTGACTTGCATGACGTTGTTTGGCTGTCAACCGACTGACTGGCGGCTGATGTAAAAGTGCGCGCCTACGTCGGCCTTGCAGATGCGGATGCCGTATTGTGTGCATACCCTGGGGAGGAGACTACGACTGATGTCGCGGTTGACGCCGCCACAGCAGCCAATCACGTTCTCGCAAGGTATATTGTGCGCACCTTCGTTTGCACTGTAGTCACTAGGAAGGCATGCGTTTGTCCGTCCTCTGGGTGCGGGTTCTTCTCCTCGCCAGGGACGCGAGTAAAAGTCCCGCTTGTTTTTGTCAGGTGTTGGTGGACATTCCCCAATCGTTAATGTTTAATCAGGGTTAAGTTTCGGTTTATTAAGAAATGTGTCCTGGTGTCAAAACGAGCATCGATTTCGGCTTGCCCCTGTTATGAACAAAGGATGCATACATAAACTGCCCGAGCTGCCTTCACTTAGGTTTGCAAGATGTCCCCCTTGTGAATGGGCAGTTCACAAGCTACCAGAGTTGTTCTACCTTCCGGCCGGTTGGATATCGAGTTGTCTAAAATACAGCGAACATTCTGGACTGCACGGTCACTCTGTGGGAAGGCACGCGGCATGGGAGCGAGGATCATTGCTTTGTATGTTGTTTCTATCGCACTTTTGTGTACACCAGGTACGGTCAAGTACCGGCAGCGTGACTACAGGCATTTAAGGTTTCCTGGAATAGGCAGGTGGTGCGCACCTCAATTAGACCACTGAGTCATCCCGGACGGCTACAGATTTCGCTGTGGTTCACGACTCTGGTATGGTGGAGAGGCGACGCGAAGCAGTCTTGCCACCTACGGGCTTTTATGTTGCTTTCTCCGTATGATTTTTGTCTGTGGTGATGGAGATTACGGAATTTAGTTTAGCCTGCCGATCAAGAACGGTCATCTGCGTGTTATTGCCGCGATAATCATAATGTCATGGAGCCACATATGAAAGCTGGGTGTGCGAAAAGAAGCCTCTAGCTGTTTAGTCGGTGTGTTTTGTGACTGCGGAAATAAGGCACATCGATGTACAAGCCGCCTGCCTAATTCTCCTGATTGATGACATTTTGACCGACGCGGGCGACGACGTCCATCGCGCGCTCGACGGAGTGAACACAACACCAGTGACCTGCACCTGAAGTAGTTCATAGTGACGCAAATTTGTGCAGCATCTACGCACACCCTTCGTTCGCACCCCTCCCCCGCTACTTCAATGGCAAGACAGGATCGGGGGTGCGTGCGTACGAGCTCAGTGACTGACATAGTTAAGCAGACCTTATACGCAGCCCTGCTCATGATTTGGTCGGATCTCAAGTCAGCAGAGTGTCACAAAATCTAGTTGACAGCCTTCTACGCCACGACTCTCAGCGCGGCGGGATCGATTTAAGCGCCATAAACTTATAACTCGTGAGTAGTATGCTGATTTGTTGTGTTGACCTCGTTCTCTCTCTCCCTCTCTCTCTCTCCTCTCTCCCTCCCTCTGCCCTCTCCCACGCATCAGCCAACTGTCCGAGTCTGCCAATCACCTGGTGATGAGATTGGGTGGAGTGTCTGACGCGGTGTAGAGGTCCACATCCAGGATGCGTCATCACACTCAAGTACGACAGTAGTTATGGACTCGCACGAACACTTTCCAGTCAAATGACTGCCTGCCGCAAGCCAGTTTGACCTCCAAGTTGGTCCAGCGTATCTACAGTTGGGGGGAGGGGGGGGGGGTGAGGCAGAGTAGTTGCGACAGCCTTAGGCGGTGGCACAAAGTTCTCCGTCGTGCTGTCAGCATTCCAGGTGAGCAATGGTGACTTGCAAGTCACTTGTGTTTTAGTGAGGAAGACTGACGCCCCAACGACCTCTCTCTCCTCCTCTTCGCACACTCGCTGTATTCCACAAACGTGACAAGGTCATGGAGACTGTAGATGGTCTCGGGAGTAGTATCTGCCTTGACAATGTCCGTGACCAAGGGTCATGTGTCTTAACAAGGCCTGTGCCTGGTCCATAACTGAATCGGGCAAAGCACAAAAGTTCGGCCGGTCAGATATGGTTATGTAGCCGCACCTGAAATGTAAACAAACCCCAACCACCTGTAATACGGGACTGGTGGTAATAGGGGTTTCTACAGATGGGGCCGGGGAACGCACATGTGGCGAAGTCAAGTAATTGTATTCAAAAGGAAAGCTACTGAGAATGTGCGGCTGCACGTCGGGTGGTTGAGAAATAGTTGCGCTAACCCCTAACTATAACCCTTAATCCTAAACCCTAACCATGATCCCAAAATCTAAGCCTAACAGTACTGTATCCATCAGATGCGGCTGCATAACCATATCCTACCGTTCGGCCTATGTCCTCATCTAATTGCGTTCGTCAGTTGAAGCGGCGGCCGGCCTGATGGCACTCGGCGAGGTTGTCAGTAAAGCAAAGGAACTGTGACGTTTGCCTTGTTTAATTACCGAGGAAATTAATGTGCGAACTTGGAGAAAATCCTTCCGAACAGACCTTTTCAGGCACGGTCCGAGGATTGATATGAATAGTTGGGCTAAAATCCATCAACTACTGCAGAATAACCGCGTAATATTCACAAACCGCCAACAGACAGCCCCTAGTATACAACTGTGTAATTATATAACACACTGACAACACAGGTACTAGATAAAAGCTCAGACACTCGTGTTTCGCCGATCTGGAGTACTGTGTTGACAGCGTGGTAAATAATTATGCAGTTGGAACTGTGATGGTCTACTTGGCGTGGTGACAGCAACTGAAGCCAGTCGACTACTTGAGGCGCACGTGACCCCTAGCCTTCGGGTTACCAGCACCGTAACGCCGATCGATATTTTGGTCTTCAGTGATTGGCCGCGACTGGACATGGTTCAGGCGCATGCGCACACCTCTCGAACACACAATTAACGACTGGCCATCGGCTTGACTGGACTTCCTCAGTCGCCGAATTTTGAGCCGCTTGTAAACTTATATACTGCATCAATGACTGTTCTACTAAATTCGGTATGGGAAACTTCTTGTTGTTGGCGGGGATACCACTCCCCCGGCGGTAGGAAAACGTTTCATAGCGGGCCTTGAAATAAGTTTTGATGAATTCCAAAAGCTTTCGCTTTTTGCAGCGGGACCTTTCAAGGTGCAGGGCCTTCAATAGTGACAGGGAACGCCCCTGGGCTGGCCATCCTTGTATGTTTCGATTGTCATCTCACAATTACGACAGTTTGACAGTCGATTTCGACCATGTCCACCGTCTGCTCCACAGCAGAGTAAGAGCAAAGAAGGCGAATTTCGCGTGAATTGGTTTGTGGTGATAGTAAACTTGCACAGCAACTACCCAACTTTCTCTTCCTCCCTTTCTTAGACCCCATAGGCGGGTGAGACTGCAGGTGACGGACAAACTGGTCGTCTTGGTGGGTTTTAATGTGTCCTAGTCACTTAACCTATAAACTGCTCAAAATATCACCCGCCACTATAAGAAGCTGACAGGCATAGACTTAAGACATAGTTTGTTATAAAACTATCAGGAACCTTCCGCGTGTCTAAATCATTCACTGCAGGACTAAAATCCAAGGGTTATTCATGTGAACAGAGGGCACTTCCATGAATATTTTACACTGTCAACCACGGGCACCTTGGCACGACTGCTGTGCTGTGCAAACGGAGTCGAGACACTCGACGATACTCACACGAAGGTTAATTAGGAACTACCTTTCAAAATATAACGTCTGAAGGCAAAAAATATCACAAAATTGCAAGTCGGGCCTTCCAATAAATCCCCTATAGATTTCCTATTGGAACACTTGGGGAAAACGGCACACTGGATGCGCACATCGAAAACTGGAGCATGTGTTTTGTAAGGCAATTGTGCCTAACGTACTCGCTTTTTTCAGTCAAACCACGCCTAAGCCCCCCAACGTCCTCACACAGGATCAGGGAAGTCAGCGCTTTTGAAGGAGTCCGCCCGTTTTAATCGGGACCCATAGATTTGTTGTTGATTGCCATTGCTATGTCGCCCGGTCGCGAAGGCTCTAGCCTGCATCAGTTAGACGCACTTCTCCCACCAGGTTTGACAGATTGCGTTCCGAAAAAAGTTGGCTCACGTTGCTCGGCCGTTAGAGCGATGGGTGCACGTAGGCCCAATTTTATCGAAGTACGAAGGTCGACAACTGGAGGTTTCCCAAATCAAAAAACCAAGGAGACAGCTGTTGCGTCAGCAAGACCCAGTTCTGACCGCAGCGAGAAGTGGGAGCGTGTGCCTGGGCTTTGTCCGCCAACAACCAATCAACAACAAGCTGCCGCCACGCCGGGGCCAATTCAAGCGCGGCTTAAGCAATCATTTGACAGCGGTTGTTGGGCGGACTGAAGGCCGCCTGGGTAAGCGGTCGCGCTGGTGGTCGTGGGAGTAGACTGCCATGCTTCCGAGCGATCGACAGTTGGATCGAAAGTCTGGCTGCATGAAGACGTCATCTGGTGTCCTGATCTCATCTGGGGCCCGAGAAAACAACGGTCACACCCCGGCAAGTGCTCCGAGTAGCGAGGAACACAAGATAGGGGGGCTGGCGTGCTTCTCCGTAGCATGTGAATATGCATGCTATGTCTGGTTCGATTATTGTAGGGGAGCCCAACCGCGTCATGGACAGCCACGGGGGGGGGAGTGCTTTACGCTGGACCAGTTAGCATGCCCTATCTCACTCCCAGCTGACTTGTCGCAGTCCTTCTATTAGTGCGTGGTGGGGGAAGGGAGAGTGCGCTCCAGACTGTGTGACCTTTACCCGCTCCAATAGTTACATATGTGTGGGGTTCGAGGGGCAGGGGTGCCACATGGAGTGGATGGTGTCGTGCAGACTACCCTGCCACGGGAGGTGGGCATTCCGGTCTGCTCCGACCGTCCTCTCTGTTAGGAGAGGTCGTCATAACTGACTCATTCCCATGCCGCTCTAACGACGCGCTCACGTGTTGTCCTATCGATCCCCCCAGCACGGCGTGAGCGGATTGAGATCGCTCCAGCCACCGGCAGGATTGGAGGGGGGGGGGGCACCCGGCCACTCAGATGGGTCAGTAGATTAGTCCACATGCTAACAGGTCAAGGACATGATCTGATTGGCTCATTTGGAGGTCGCCCTTGGACATTCTGTATCTACCTTTTTATTATCAGATTTTGCCGTTAGGAACTCAGCAATGTTGAGTTCTCTTTTGGGGATTCGACTGCCGAGAGCTGTAAACCGGGCCACCAGCTAAACGTTACAGCTAGAACATAACACCCCCAATTTTTGACTACTAGAAGCTGTGCACAATGGAACGGCCACACCCCGACAGCCGTGCAGATGAGCGTAGCCTGCTTGACTGTCCAACCAATGAGAAGATGCGTGTCACTTGATCCGGCTAGTAGAAAATAGTCAGTCTTGCAGTGGCATGTGTAGATTGGAGCTTTCGCGCCAGACCATCTCCTGATACAATCTTGTCAAGGGATCCTGGTGGGATTGGAAATTCTTCCTCGCCATGACTCAGACGCTAGTTATCTTTATAACGCACTCACCCTAAATACCCCTCCCCCCACACCATATCCAGCAATTGGAGCGCTTCCGGGAAGGGGACATTTCATACCGAAGAGATGCCAACAAAATTCAGATCGTTCTTTCAGTAAACGAAAGGTGGACCATAGTGGAGTCCGACGGCCGCCAGAATGCATACAACCCCATGTAAATAAACTTTGTTTACATCCTGGAGTGGGAAGCCTGAAAGGATCCTTCAAAAGTGCTGGCATCCAGGTCTTCTGCGCAGATGGCCGCAACTCTGCTGAAACAGACGAGATCAAAAGTCTGCAAATATAAAAATCCTGTTGGAACAAACATTCTATTTTTCTGACGTTACGGATTCGACCTCGGGGGACTGACAGGCTTGAACAGTGAATTGCTTAACGCGAGAGGGGAGAGTGAGGCTTTCTGTGGGGAAATCATCCGCACGGCACATTAGCGCATCCTTCACCAATAATAAACCTGACGCACTTTGTAACCATCGCGACACACTAGAAGTCATGGCTTGGAAGGCTGCCAGCTAGCTAGAAAACCCGGCCCTCGTCATCCGTTCGGTGAGGTGACAGGCTCGAGGACTGGGAGTTGGGTCCAATAGCTCCTTCTTAATGCGGCTCCTATGACAATTTCACGAACGTGAGGTCCGAGTCGCTTCCGTGATGTGAAAACCTGGTACACGGCACGTAGACCAGGTCTTGTGTGGCACGCGCAGACGGAGTGTTCAGGTTTGCCAACCACTGCGCCCGAGTCCACCTCTGATCATCTTGTCATTGTTTTGCCATCGGGACTCGGGGGGTGGGTGAGATAGGCGCTTCGAAAGTCACCGGTGTTGCGCCCATTTCGCGGGACACATGGTGGACGCCGTCGCTTGCGACGTCGAACTCCCATGCACTCATCCGTGGGGAATTGTTTCTGCCCAGCAGAAACATCGTCAGCAAAGCCACTGGATATCTTGGCGTCCTAAAAATCGCCAGACTTCAACGACTCTCTTTCAGTGCGGTCATATGGCAGATTCCGCCGCTGTGTGGTGAGCAGCAGTTGTGACACGCAAGAGGCGGAGACGAATGTCTGATCAGCCAGTGCGTTCAACCTGATCCCTATTTGCGTTGGGAAGAGAGTGAAGTTGATGCTGTGCAAGCGCCTCTCAAGCGTTATCAGATTCGCAGTCAAATCAACCCTGTCCCCAGCTCGGTTTGCCTCGAAACCACTGACCTACAGTCAACCCTTTGTCCTTCTCAGCTGTTGGCAAAGGCAGCCGCCATAACATGGGAATTAAGAACTCGCGCCCTGACCGTTGTGATCGGAAATATTCAAAGTCGCATGCGAGTGAAGCCCACCAAACTGTCCTCGTTGGGAGACAGTCCTCACTCGGGGCTCCAGCCTAGATCATGACCAACGATGAGAACAGGCGATGTGGACCGTCAAACTGCGGAGATCGACTCGTTATTCATATGGTTGCCACTGTAGTGCCCGTGACGCAGCTAATCATGCATCCTAATGACGGTTGAGCTCCGAAAACTACATATTCATGATAGGGAAAAGAATGTATACTGAATGGAACCTACGAATTAAATAAGCCCGCGTATATGAGCGGTGGTAGAGAAGGGAGAAGAGGAGGAGGGGGATGAGAAGGATCGACTAACTTTCCTCGAAGTCCCCCACTGTCGCCAACGAGCGAGAATAGTGTGTTGGAAACCGACCCAAATGTTGGAGATACAGTGAGTGATCTCATGAAACGTTGGCCGAAATTCTAAAAGCATTCTCGACCGGGAAGGACTACTTAGGCAGGATTGTGATAATAGTCCTCACGCGGCACAATCCCATAATATTTCGGACTAAGTTGTTGACCTTTAAATGAAGTACTTTATGATCTCCTATAAAAACCACTATATAATTAGCATGCATTCTCACATTGATTCTCGATGGTCTTGTAAATCCACGCATATTGCATAGAAAACATGTACAAAAATACGCTTCCTTTTATTCATTCGGTAGCAAACCACGGCTTCTCCTTCGCATTATATGCTCTAATGATAGTACTTTTGGTTTCAAAAAGGCCTCTAATTATGAGACTTTTTAAGACTGTGTAATGTCCTTTATAAATCATCGCACCTGTCTGTTTATTAATGGTCCCCATGAAGTATAAAACATAGCCCGCATCTATTGAAAAATTTTATGAACTCCACAAGGTACCTTCTCAGTGACATAGGAATACGTGATTTTCCTAGAAGACTGAAATCGCTAATGCAACGGTTGATCTGGCTTAAAATTATTCGGAAATCGGGAAGCTGTATCAAAACCCAAATATACTTTTTCTTCGAGTATAAAATGTGAGCAGAAAGCATTCTCCGTGCGTGTTTTCTATACAATATACTTGAATTTGCAGAGCCGTCGAAAATCAATGTGAGCAGTGCACACTTATTGAGTGGTCATTCTTACCGAGTGCGGTTACTACGGAAGGTCCCAACGAAATTCATTAAAAGCCAGCATCCTGGCGAGTCCGAAATATCATGGGATTATGCCGCATAGTAATCAATACTTCAACTCCACCTACGTACTCGGAAACGCAATTCAGAATTTCGACTAACATTTCGTGAGATTGATCACTCACTGTACCACAGAACCATTACGGTCGATATATCGACTGTCGCGGTCTCGACGACAATTCAGCCGTCGTGGATGTTGATGATGATGATGATGATGATGATGATGATGATGATGATGATGATGATGATGATGATGATGATGATGATGATGATGATGATGATGATGATGATGATGATGTCCACCGCATGCCCCCTAGAATGGACACAGAACAGAAGCGTTGCACAGCATCTGCTGCTCTCTTAGATGGGAAGGCAATCCCAAGACGGCCGACGGTGGACACGGCGGCAGTGGATGACGAAATTGGGCAGTGTGTTTGTGTGCTACCCGCGGCCCCAAGGTATGTGAGCGTCTGCCACGCATGATCAGCAAACCATGGTCCTCACAGCCTGGCGTGCGCTGGCAGTTCTCCGGTACCTGGTTCCCTAGCAGTAGATGCGCTTGCGCTCCCCCGGACATACAGGTCGCGAGCCTGGCTACCCACTCATCAACGTCACTTCTTTTGTTGTTGTTGTTGTCGCTGGCCAAAATCGTGGGCAGGTTTTTTGTGGACCGGGCAGTGTGGAGTGGATCGCCATGGTGGGGGTTAAGCCGCGGCATTCATCTGCGCCCTTCCTGCCTTCGGTCTTCTTGACCGTCTTGACACCGGGTATACGGTGAATGACCGATATCATGAAATGTTGGCTGAAATTCTGAAATGCGTTTTCGATTAGGAAGGATTACTTAGGCGTGGTTGTAATACTGATTATCGTGTGGCATAATCCTATAATATTTCGGACTCGGCAGGATGTCAACTTTTGAATACACTGCTTTTCAATCTCCTGTAGAAACAGTACTCGGTAAAAAATGACTACTTAAGCAGCATGCATTTTTCCCATTGATTTTCGATGGTCTTACAAAGCCAAATATATCTTATAGAAACCATCAACAAAAATATGCTTTCTTTCAGTCAATTAATAGAAAATCACGTCTTATTTATATTTTATACTTAGGGAAGGAGTATAATAAGGTTTTTAACAAGTTTCTAATTATGAAATTGTTTATGACCGCGCAATGTCCATCCACATAGCATCGTACCTGGCCGTTTACCACGGCTCCTCATGAAATGTACAACATAGTCCGCATCCATTAAAAGAATTTATGGACTCTGTATGATATCTTTTTAAAGACAGAACAATACGTGATTTTCTTGACGCGGAACGCATGCACCTTGTAGACTGAAATCACTAAGCGCTAATACAACGAACGGTCAGGCTCCAAATTATTCGGCAATTTGAAAAAATTTTTAAAACCTTACTATACTCCTTCCTTGAGTATAAAATATAAAGAAAACGTGATTTTCTATTAATTGACTGAAAGAAAGCATATTTTTGTTGATGGTTCCCATAAGATATATTCGAATTTGCAAGACCATCGAGAATCAATGGGAAAAACGCATGCTGCTTAAGTAGTCATTTTTTACCGAGTATGGTTTCTACAGGAGATTGAAAAGTAGTGTATTCAAAAGCTGACATCCTGCCGAGTCCGAAATATTATAGGATTATGCCACACAATAATCAGTATTACAACCGCGCTTGAGTAATCCTTCCTAATCGAAAACGCATTTCAAAATTTCAGCCAACCTTTCATGAGGTCGGTCACTCACCGTATGTAGGGGAGGAAGTGCGGTAGATGCGGTACGAGCCCACCCTCACGACAAACTAATTCCCGCGCAAGTCACCGTACCCACTTCCCTTTGCTGTGGAGCACACGGCGGACGTCGTCGAATACAACGGTTGAACTATCACCCGCAGCTCGGTCCCCACTACATGCACAAGCTACTTCAAGTGCAAATCGGACATCGCGCCAGTGAGAGAGAGAGAGAGCCATAAAGGCCACACTGAAAAAGAGCCGCTTCAATTCGACTCTGTGCTGACATTGACCAAGTGGTCTACTCAGTAGGCCGCCCTCCATGCCACGAAACTTAGCGCGTCAGGTTGGCCAAAGTCAGGAATGCGCTGATGTGCCGTGGAGGCTGTTCCCGGTTGTCGGCCCGTCCGATGCACCGGCCGACTGTCCGAATCTGTCAACCAGTTGGTGACAGGATTGCGCGCAATGGCTGACATGGCGTGAAGGCGTGCGAAACGCATGCACGACAGCAGTCGTGGGTACGCGGGAATTCTGTGAGGTTAGAAAGAGGTGTGGCGCAGGCCATTCTGACCCTCGTCTTAGTCCGGCGCAGTCCGTTGAGGGGGCTGTACATCAGCCGCCCAGAACGATTTAAATCTTCTACGGCGACTCAAGGCCGTGAGTATATGGGAAAATCATGATGCGCGAATTCAAGTCACGGTAAAGGACCCTGAAGGTCGTTGAAACCGTGGCTGGACACCCGTGTTGTTAGAAACAGGCAGCACACTGTGCAGGTAAAGGACCCAATTCCCGACTGTGGAAGCCAGCCGTCGTCTGCCGACTCATATAACACCGGGAATAAGTAACATCAGCGCAATCAAACGACAGCTACGAACACACGCCGGTAAAGTGGGGTGAGTCCCAGTTCGTCGGTGGTAACTCAAGCCAGCTGCGCACAATCCCACACGCTCTCAATTCTGACTCTCCAAGCGAACCCGATGCGGCTTCAGCTCAGTTTTATATGCAACCTCTTCTACGCGTAAGATGGTAGCCCAGGTTGCAGAGCCAGGCCGGAATTCGGAAGGCCGTAGCCCAGCCGCATCCCAATGTATTTCCTAGTTGCATAGGCTCGTTATTTTTACAGCTCGCAGCACCAAATAATTGGCGTAGTTTGACTTCCCTCCAAGCAATGAGAACTTTAATAGAAGAATCGTGAAAACTGCGGAGCCCGACATCCGGTACTAGGGAAGCGCATCCCAAGTCATGACGACGGATGTTGGTGAGACTTCCGGCATTATTCCGTTGCCACGCCAAACTAAAAATCAGGACTGCCCAAAATGGTGGCCCTCCAGAGTATACGGCACTCCTTAGAGTTCAGCAGTAAACCCGTGCTGTTACGCCCGGCTATCTGAGTTTCTCAAAATGCATACATGCGCCCACAGCCAGGATGACATCCACAAGGTGGGCCGCTGTCACATGTGACAACCAGGCGGTGGGGAGCGCGAATTACCCACAGCTCATGCTCCGTCAGGCTCAGCCCCGAGCCACAACCGCTCATCTGACCTTGGCTTGTGAGAGCGGCGGCTGAGTGCGCCCCCTGGCACTTCTACACCGTCTCTTGACAGCACTGAGCATACGTACTGCCGATTTCCCCAGAATAACATAACGGCACCTGACCCTGACGCAAACCGCTGTCAGGTACTGGCGAGACGAACGGAGTTGGGTGGAGACAGCGGGCGTAGAAGTAAACAGTGAAAGCGCCTCCGGTAGTTTGCACGCGGGACATCCAGGGTTGGTCAGCGCCGATGGTCAGATGCCAAGGCGTGACAACAGGCCACATACACCAGTGGGGACGGTTCAAGTGAACACGAGCGCACTTCAGACGTATGTCGTGACATAAAGTGAAAAACACGGCACCTACAGGTACGTCCGTCGCCAGGAATTCCGGCCGGAAAGGTCCGAACCTGAGACGGTAACCACTGTTGTGACCCACAGACCCGCGATAGACGAAACCCTCATCGGCCGCAGCCAAACAGGCGACGACGGAAGAGCAGCAATTCCCATCGGCCCTACAAAAGGAAGGGAACACGATCTAAGAGCGCTTCCCCTGAGCGGTGGAACAGGCAAGGCGTGAGGCGCACCAAGCCAATCCAACTGATGAGTCCGCCGTGGGAATCCCAGAGCAGACGCGGCGTACCGCTCGGTCAGCGACACGCTCAAGTGCATTCACCGCGAACACGACATCCTGTGGTTCAAGAGGCCTCTGCGGTGCACTGCGATAACGTTGAACAACTCAGGTCGCCTATACGTCCAAGCTGGTTTGGGGACTACTTAGTGCAACCCGGCGCTCTCTCCGCCATAGTCGGGGGGCTGGTATCCTAATTCATCACACAGCTTGTACTTGATACGGCTGCGATCATGCCTGATCTAGCCGGCCTCGATGATGTCCCGAACTGTACCTCTCCACGCGTGACGATCCGCGGCAGAAGATCTGGACAGCTTAGCCCATTGCCTTCGCCAACGACGTAGACCGAATACTGTAGGCCCAAGAACCACCTCCATGTCTTGACGAACTGTGTCGAGCCAGGTTTTGAACTGACCCCCTCTTCGACGCCTCCAATGGGGTAACGGTGCCGGATCGAGAGCTGTAACACTGGGCTCCTGAGGTGGACGACGATGAACATGCCCGAACCACTTCAGTCGTCTTTCTTGGATGGCCTGAGTTATCCTTGAGATGTCGCAGCGAGCGCGGACTGTCTCATTTGAGACGAAGTCGGTGAACTTCACTCTAAGGATGGTCCTCAAGCAGTGGTGGTCAAATACCTTCAGTTTTCCCTCGTTCTCCACGCGCAAAGCCCAGCATTCACAACCGTAGAGGACATCACCCAAGTATCGAATGGTTCACTGGCATGGCCCACCACAAGGGAGCAATGGAGAACGTGGCTGAACAAACCTGAAAGCTGTGCTTCGGTGCTCTACCAAGTCAAGTGCCTACAAATAGAAGCAAAGTGCGGGTCCAGTAAGTGGAAGCCCAACTCTTATGCTCGGACAATGAACAGGGATTAACGAAGACCGGTAGCGCGACCCGGCAGGGAAGACCACACAGTGCCAATTTCGCTTTATAGAAAACCCGAACTGACGCCTAAGCCTTGCGAGATTACCAGCGCACCTTAGGGGATGGGAGAAACAAAGAAGACAACAGGGGAATCGCGAAAATAATTCATTATAAACGAAGAATATATGCAAGGAATACAATCGCAAATGTAAACTTCAAAAAGCAAAAAGAAAGAGTAAAAGCAGTTCTTGAAGTGCAATAGAAAAGGCCAAATGGAATCATATTGCCATAACAGGGGGATTCGAAGAACCATAACACGTGAGGTTCTTTGGTTTAACAGTCCAAAAGGAAGAAGCGATTTGGCAAATATAAGAATAAGAAATGCTATAAATCAGTATGCAATAAAGCGGTGGAAACCATCTGACTGCATTTACTACATGGCAGAGTAAAATTGGATGAAAAGGTGTCACCGTATGACCTAAAGATGGCCTTTGGGATGGAATGGCGAAAAGGAAGGCAAGGAAAAGAGAACCGACTGTTGACGGAGGACTGAAGGTTAACCTTGAAGAGGATTTGGCCTTCACAGACTACACAAAAATGCAATGGCTTGTCTGTCTACTTTGAGCAACTTCAAAAAGACTTGAAACTGAACGACGGGAACTTGGGAAAACGAAACAGTTGTCATGTTATTTTTAAGGAAGGCACTGCTTTAGACTTTTTAAAATTCTGTCCGGATCGCGCCGAGGCAACGGAAAGTGCTTAAGTTGCCCATAATAGGGGTAAACGGCGTAAACAAAAGAAAAACAGTACACTAAAGACTAAAAAGGAACTCAGTAAGCCCGAGCGGCAATACGCGGTACAATAAGGGCAAGAATTTTAAAAATCAAGTGCGAATCTCAAAAATATTGCTGAAAAACGTTTGTGGGCAAAAACAAAATGCTACCCTAGGCTCTGCGACTTCTCAGTCTGGCTAAGGGGTGACAAATGAAATCCGCACTCCGGACCGCGGCGGTACTTCGGCTGAACACACAAGACGCGTACCGACTGAAGGAAGATCCAGTCCGGACATCCCTTTCGTCTGTTCCGACAGTATCCAAACGTATCACATACACCAAAAACGGTGCGTTAGTGAAGTGGGCATGCGCAAAAACTCCCAAAAGGCGGGACGAATATGATGCGAGTACAAGATACACATTGCGGCAAAATAAAGAAATACTCGATAAAAGAAAGCCATGCAAAAAGAACTGCACGCCTGAAAATGGAAGATTGAAAAATGAAATAAAAGGATAGGGTCTCTAACGGTTAGCTAATGTAAAGCGTATCCAAAACTAGCACATTGTTCGAGCTTCGGGCCAAGGTGACAACATAGCCTTCCGTCGTTATCTTCAAACAGCAGGACCTGCTGACTTTGGTCTGATTGCAGACAAATTCGCTGAGGAGGTCACCGGTCCTATTAAATACGGCAATATGGAACCGATTGCCATGAGAATCGCCAACAAGAACGTCTCCATGATCACTAACGTCTATACCGTTAGGGAAGTCAGTGATCGTCTCGCCACCAATACGACGAATGTATGTACCATCTTCTTGGAACACGATGACACAGTGTGCCTGAAAACACGAAAATATGCGAATGCTGATATCGTACGTATTTACCAACAAACTTGGTAGACTATGCACCACAAAGGAGACGCGGTTTCAAAGCACAAGAGTGTACGGCCCAAACGCTTACATATTTAAGGGATTAAACGGGCAATTAAGGGTCAATGGACGTTATTCGGTAGAATGTGGAGTGGTATTGTACAGAATTCTAGTTCAAGTATACCTGGCGTCATCCCGGAACAAGAACGCTATTCTTAAGTCAGGGTAGGTTTATGACAGACTACGACACTGGCAACATACTATCTGACTAAGAATACTTAGTTGTAGAG
>CACRXP010000148.1:420241-478534 GCA_902702965.1 Spirometra erinaceieuropaei
CTAAATTTCGGTGTCCGCTCACATGCACTTCTTTTGTGTGTGGTTTCGCTTCCTGAGATCCCTCATCAGAAATTTTAAATGTTTCGATTTTTCAGTTCATGCGTCGTGGACACTCATCGGACTTCCACTCTGGCCCCCACGATCTCGAAACCCCACCCCCCATCGCTGATTTTTGCGCTTCTGTGGTGAGGTACCGGACTAATTTACCTTTGACAATTCAGTCCCGTTTTAATTGCCTCGATTGCTTGTTTGAATGTGACGAAAAACGACACACCTGACAACTCGCTTTGCTGGCCTCCTTAGCTGTTTCGCTCTGTTGTCAGGTTACTTAACGTTCAGAATTTCTATATAATTCACTGATTGGTTTTACTTGCTGCCTTTAATGCTAAGGGTTCGTAAGAACATTACCATGTTCTTAAGTTCTTGAGTTATTCGCAATCTACTAGTAGCTTGGCCGCATCTCCCGTGCCCCCTCCTCGCTGGACCGATCGCGTCTGTGTTCTTCTCGTCTCGCAACTTCGACGTGAACAGCCTCATCCGGAATATGAATTCTGCTTTGATGATGTCCGTTTCGGGTCTTTTACTCAGTACCGCATGCAGGCCAGTTCTGTCTGACCCGAATATTTGCCGCTTTATGAAATCCGTTATACACTGCAATATGCTGGTCGGTACCGCTTGCTTTTTATCCTTTCATCAGCGGCAGTTTTTTTTCTCCTACAGTGTTGATCAGGTCATATTCCTTTTGTTTGTACGATAATGGATTTTTTCACTACCCGCTCATCATTGTTGGCAACGGATTACTTATTCGATAACCGTAAATTAAGTGTTGTGTAGATTCTGTCTATGTGTTCTAAAATTCATATGAAAACTTATTCTTACTTGCTATGACAGGACACCGAAGGTTCTTGAATAAAAATTATTTATTTATTCAGTTGCTGATGGGAATTCGTTCACTGGGGGTCGGGAAGGTGTCTGGCAAGAAATATTTTTGGCCCTGCACTTTGTTTCGCTAGCATCCGGGACACAACCGTGACCCATCTTTGGAGTCCCTTCATGCCAGGCTGGGAAAACCTTCCCTCGAGAAGCTTTAGGTAGGCTCGAATCCTAGGATTGGAGGGACAGTGAAGAGTTTGAGACGCAGCTCGATGTGTCGAGGCGGGCACGAAAGAGCAGGAAAAAGGAATCGAAAAGTCGCAAAGGACAGTGTCTACACCGGTGGTCAAAGGAACGTCCACCAGTTGGAGACTACCGACTGACCCGTTGTCAGGACAGCTGGCTCTTTGTTGCTCGGCCGTCATGGAGGCGATTTATGTCCTACGTGAGTGCTGGAATGCGGAAAGTGAAGGCTTGGATACTCTTAGTTCCATTGGTCCGGCGGGTGTCAGTGGAAAACATTTTGGCAAGACGCATCAGATGGTCAGTACATCTCGGTAGGAATTTACGGCAAAAGTCGCCCATGTAAAGGCACCACAGCGACTCACGCCTGCATGTTAGTGAAGGCGAACCACGAAATTCTCCAGCTTTGGAGGAAAAAGGACACAAATAGTCGGATTCAACATGATGCTGCAGAAATTCAAGAGAAGGCAAACTAAGAACGCACTTGAATTGGTCGGGGCGTTCAAACACGAAGGCAGGATGCCTCTTATGTCCTGCAATATTCCAATTAACCACTAAGAAGTAGTCTACATAAGAGTACACAAACGGAAGCCCACGCAATAGTGGTCTATGAACTCCTGGTACTTCTGGGCGACGTTACCAAGGTCGATGGGCATGCGGATTAATTCAAAAAGGCCAAATATAGTAGTGAGAGCAATTTTAGGAATGTCTGCCTGGGCTACAGGTGCCTGGTGGAAGGCACGAATAAGGCCGGTTTTGTGAAAACTTCCTGCCGAAAATGGCTCCGGACAAGTCCTGAAGATGAGATACTGAGTACAGATCGGTAACAGTTGCGTTGTTGAGTGCACAATATTCCCTACAGGATTGCCAGTCGTTTTTCGTCACCTCGTGAACTATGTGCGAAAGGGGCACTCAGAGGCTTTCGGGTGATCGTATGATGCCGATTATAGCATGGACTCAGACTCTGCTTTTGCGGTCTGCAGGCGGCGCGGTGTCAGAATTCTAGGCCTGGGGGAACGCAAGAGAGTCTGAGATCGGAGGTGGTGCACAACACCATATTGGGCCTTTGGACAGAAAAACTGGTGGTTGGAAATACTGGAATGCTGAGGGAGGAACCCCAAGAGGAGTTGACTATACCTGTATTCATGACAGATAAGTTGAAGGAAGTTGTGAAGGGAGTTACCTTCCAAACAGACAGGCCGGTCGGGCGACAACTAGGAAATCAAACTCGATTTGAAAGTACGAGTCAAGGATTCCAATGGGGAATATCGGAAATCATGAAGATCCAGGAGAATGGACGACGAAGGCAGATGTTCATTGTGAAGGACAAGCTGCCAAATTTGGAACTTTTGGGACGGCAGATAGCCAGGATTTGAAGACCAACACTGGGGCAGCAGCGATCGACTGGAATGTGAGAAACCACGTTGATCTGGGCTCAGATGTCCGCTTGGCAGCGTTTGCAAGTCAAACTGCGCAGAAGTAGTAAGCACAACCGGAATCAGGGAAGCCGGAGAAATCGGATGACACTTTTTGCCTATGGGTTCTGCCTCTGAATGAAGAAGCAGACAGAGTTACAGCGATGACTTTGGCATCAGATTTTGTATATGCCAGCAGGCGGGAGCCGTGCTGATTCGAGGGGAAAGACTATGCTGAACCATCTGAGTGGATGACGACGGTTGGCTCTAGGGTGAAAGGAAGGCTGGTGCCACCAAGGAGATAGTAAATCTTATGGAAGCTCTGTCATTTATGACTTTGAGTCAAATAGAGGAGTATCAGGAGAGTTTAAAGAAGTTGAAGATGTGCAAAGAAAGGACTTACCGAGCCGGGCATCTCCACCAGCTAGTTGGTCAAATGAGTGGGTTGAGTGGCCGGAAGAATGTTAGAGGAGTTGCCAAAATATGCTGCGCTTCTGGTGAGAAGTTCACCTAAATTTATTTAAGGCAATAAGCGGGAGCCACTGAATACCTTATGTGCTGCTTAAAATTGATTGAAGTGTACAGAGAAACCATTTGAATAGGAATAAATCAAAGTAAACCATAAAAATACCAAAATTTGTATGTGGGTATCAAGGGCTGAGCTCAGTCTCTTGTCATTCGTGCTTATCTCGGAACATAAATATGTCAAGGCTCTTTAAAACTTTGAACTGATTGCGACATCACAAGATCAGCGGGAGGGCGTTCCACGGTTTGACCACTATAATAAAGAAGAACGCGCACAAGTCAAGGTTTGCCTATTGATTGCACAATTTTAATGGACTTGCTCGGGGCAGGTCGCGGTAGCGAATTCAAGAAAGTTCTTTAATCCAGGCTGTAGTCCAATATTTTTACAATATCGAATGCTTGTAAGGGACCCCCATGCAGTTGCCTGTAGCTTAAAGGAGAGAAGTTCACATTTGTCGGGCGGGTTGCATGGGGCAAAAAGATTTGACACTTAATCATTTTGGTAGCCCTCGTTTGAACTTTTTTGAGATTAACAGGATCTTGTACCTTCCACACTCTCCAGGCTTTTATGGCACATTCCAGTTGCGGCCTTACAAGTGGACCAAGCATATTTGAGAATAGGTATCCATGAAAACCCATAAGGCTCTCTTGATAAAGTGCAATACGGACATTTCTCATTTTCCGTCTTCGAGCAATGGGCGGACGGTCTTACGAAGTTCGCTATCAGCACACAGAGGTCCTTTTGCGCTTTCGCGTCTTGTAAAGCTGCATTGCCAAGAAAGCTGCTTATTGTGCAGACAAGTCCGACTGGCTTGGTTAAGCGGGGTATGTAACATTTTCCGACGTTGAATTGCATGAATCAACGGTTTGACCAATTTTCTACCTCTCTAGGTTCGTCTGCGGTTTGTCTTCGTCGGCAGGGCTCCGGATCCCTCCATATTTTCAGGCCATCAGAAAACATTGTTGCTTCGCAGTCTAAGTGTCTTGCGCAGTCACTCTCGTACATTAGAAACAAACTGGGTCCCAGTACTGACCCATGGGGAACACTACTCTCGACCATAGCAGGACCTGATCTCCCTTGATCGATACACACAACCTGGTGCCGATTTACACGAAAAATCTTGATCAATTTGAGGAAGTTACCTCTGATCCCTATTTTGCTGCTTGTATAACAGTTTTGGCGTGCCACAGCGTCCAAGGCCTTTGGAAAGTCAATAAGAACGGTGTAAACCGCGTGTGTACCCTCGAGAACTTGCATTCAAATCTGGAGAGATGGAATAAAATAGGCCGTATAGGATCTTCCTTTGTGTAACCCATGTTGGCAGTCCAGCAACAGGTTGTGGACTTCTACGAATCGCACTAATTTGCCGCCGTCATTCTGTCTACTACATTGTCGATAATTAATGTGGGCCCTTGGGCTTGTAACTTGTCGTTGATGTGTGGCTACCACTTTTGTACCACTTTTTTGCGTCGATGCTTCCGCCACATCCCTTGTCGCACTTCAGCTTATCAGAATTCCATACTGCCATTTCTAGCCCGGTATCTCACCTGCAAAGATGCTGAAAAACAAAAGTTAAAACTTGATCTTGCACCTTAAAGTCCTTTTTTTCATATACAATTATGTCCACCTGTCCAATACCTATTAATCTCTATGGTAATCACTGTGTACTGGAGAACCGTTTTTTGCTGAAAGTTTTGAATGTTATTTTCAAAATAAAGCATTCCCCTCTCTCTCTCAAATAAAAGTTATGTGTGCCAAAGAAGTTTTGAAGAAGCACTAACAAAGGTCCAGAAATTCCCCTGACAAGCTCTCTGAGAAGCCCGAGTGGAATTTCTTCCTGTCATGGAAACTTCGAGTCTTTCAGTTATTAATTCTCCTCGAATAGGATCATGTGAAATGAAGATATCATCCATGCTTGGTGTCGGCACGTCCCTGGAGAAGGGAGAAAGGAACTTTGCCTCGTATTCAAGACTAATTGGAGAAACCGTGATAAATGCTCACTCTCATTTCTGATTTCAGAAATGTTGTCGTCCTCGGTGGTCTTTACTAGGGAGGATTGATAGTTGTTCCCTGTGGCTCTTCTGGCGCACCCGTAGAGTGACTTGGAATTCTACGTTGCTTTTCGTAACAAATTCTTCGCGAATTTCCTTCGGGTTTTAATGATCCCGTCTCTCAGATGGTTTTTCTGTCCTTTAATGTTTGAAATATTCGACTTGCTAAACTACACTATGTTTTCTCAACGGCTTTTGTTTCTTGAAAATTTATTTCTTCCGATTGCCATTTGATTACTTATGTCTTTCGTTCTGCTGCGCAGTAGTCTTTGGGAAATGACTATTGATGGACTGCAGAAGGGCATTCGTGAACAATCCTTGTTGGCATTACTCCTAAACATTGAGCTCTGGACACGGTCAGATAAATCTGCCCCAGCTTTAGTGAAGTCACATCTTCAAACGTTACGGCTTCTTGGTCTAGAATACGCAGTATGTAGAATAGCAAATAATTCCACATAAGCACTACTTACTAACTTTAACAAAGTTAGGACATGGGGATGAGATCGTCTCTGCTGTCTGACGTTTTTTGTGAAAACAAAATCCAGACAGTTAACCCTTTGCCTCTCTCGCGCTGGTGTTGGGGGTGTCGTTTGAGGAGGGCCGTCAGTGTTCTATTCAGAAAACGGTAGACGAAGGCTGATTTTGGGCATTACGCTTGAACAGTGTTCCGGTTAATTCTTTATACGTTGAAGCCGACCACGATCATCATACTAGGTCGACTGGATGACTTTTTTTTAATTTCCTCAACAGACGAGTGACAGAGATTTGATCTGCCCTGGGGAGTCGGTAGACTGTGAGTCCGCAGAGGCAGGGGCAGCCAGTAGCCTTGATAGTCAGTCATGTAGCTTCAGTGCTGCACGCAAGTTTAGTGGTCTTTTATGACATCACCAGGAATTCTTTGACATTCACAGTTATCTCACCACGTTGACGGTTTTCTCTATCGTTCCGATATATTTGACGCCCGGCCAGTACTATATCACAATCACGGACATTACTGGGCAGTTGGGTTCGATTGCTGCAATCACATCCAGGCTAATTCCGGTAAGGCAAACATTCGACATGTTACGTTTGGATGCAAGGCTTTGGGTGTTTGCATACACGCACTTCAGTTTTGTCATAACCGAATTTCCATTTACGTCTATCAGTGCTATGAGCCTAAATGAGTCTCTCTGGACGTCACTTTTGTGGGCCTGTTCCGTTTCTTGGTGAGCTTCAATAAGTTTCGTTCTCCAATTTCAGTGCGTGAATATGTCGCAGCTTGGGAAAGATGAAGACCGATGCTGGGACTGGGTCACCACTTGTCGAAATCTGATGGTCGACAATTCGAAGTTTCCCAAATCCGAAGTCCAGGAAGGCGGTTAGATGGACATGCATCACCGAGGCATTACGCGCAGCTCAGAAACAGTTTCCGCAAGAGTTCTCACAAGACAAGGGAGAGTAACCCCGGTTGCACCCATTCCTGCGCGCAGTGCGTGCGCATAGGCTCTGTGGGCCTCCCGAAAATCAGCGAAAGATGCAGCGCCGATTGGCCTCGAACGCCTGCCGCGCTGCTTCAAGGTCTCGCGTGGGGCAGTCAGGAGGCAGAGTGAGCAGATGGCCGCACTGACGACCAAGTGAGCGGATAGTCGCAGGTTTACTAGGTTCTCGAGCTCACAGTGGAGGCGGTTCAACAAAAGATTAAAGAACGGATGCTTGATGAATGAAAACCAAAGTTCAGGCACGCTACGCTGGAGTTACTTTCGTCATCGTCGATCGGGACAAGATTGTCTACTGTAAAAAACTACTGAATTAACTCATCCACAGCATACGGCTCACTACGGACGAGGAAATAAAGCAAAAACTTCAGTTCCTCTATATTATCGTCTGCCGATAACCGGACGATCAGCTGACAGCGACAATCTACAGGCAACCGTTACAACAACGACCGCCCGCAGTAATAGAAATGAAGCTATGTGCGCACGCTATATCGCGGGGTGAAAACCCAATTCAGCATGCCCGCCAACGAATAAAACGGGACCAAGTTCTTTCAAGAGCCGTTCATGACCAACGGCTACCAATAGGCATCCGTTAAGGGTGGTCGAATGCTTCGAGCGAAACGAAATAAGGAGTACAATCGGCCGAAATCATGACGAAACATTCTGTAGGTGAAGAGAGTCTCTGAGGTTGTGGGTACTAGAAAGGGGAATTGGTTACAGACGTAACTTACCCTCCGCCGGCAAGTCATTCGGACCAAAACCCCGTCCATGACTAGGGAAAGTCGCCGTTGCCTATCGACTTGACCACGGCGGTAACAGTCCAAACAAGTCGGAGAAACCGACTGACAATTGCAAAGGAGGGTGCATGAGCATCAGTTGCTCTTTGGAGGTTTGAACTCAAAGATGAAGGTAGCGGCCCAGGCCAAGTAGATAAGAAATATCCTTAACTTTTCGCTTTTAAGGTGCCAACTTATGAGGCTGGGAGCACCAGTGGTCGTTGTCTAGAAATCTACTACACCAACTGTCAGAGTCTCCTCAACAAGCTAGATGAACTCAGATCACTAACCTCTGAACAGAAGCCTCACAAAATTGTCCAAACAGAGACATGGTTGACTGAGAAAATAAGCACCAGCGAAGTCAGTATCGGAGGCTACCCAGCGTTTCGTTGAGACAGATTTGAACGTAGAGGAGGACACACAGCGATTTATTTGTCGAATGACATTTCGTGCTGTCATCGAGAAATATCCTATGTGGCACCGCGAAATTTTGAAATGATTTCATTACCGACACTTAACCTGTGTCTTGTCTATCGGCCTCCCAGCTCGAATGAAATCGCCGATATGAAATTACTTAGTGCATTGGAGTTGTTATGCAAACAGGAGAACTCAGTACTTCTGGGTCACTTTAACGCTCCAGGAATAAACTGGAAAACTCCCTTAACAAACGCCCCGTCCACGTCATTTAACCATAAGCTACTACAACTCTCTCTCTCGCTGGATGAATACCTCATTCAACATATAAAATTCGGAACAAGACTGAGAGAAGGACAACGATCTACCTTTTTAGATCTCGTATTCAGCAAAGAAGAAGGTGTCATAAGGGAAGTGATTCTACAACCTCCACTCGGTTTAAGCGATCATATTGCCTTTACCTGCGTGTGCTCTATCCTATCGAACTAACAATTAAAAATCAAGAGGCGCAGAAATATTTGGAAGGATGACTTTAAAGCAATGAGACATACTCTTTTGAAGGAAACCTGGTCAGTCAACATGGAAGATTCAGAAGAATTCGGGGAGTATTTTAGCGGGACTATAGACCATCTAATTGACTCCCATTGTTCAATTCAATTCAATTCAATTATTTTTATTAAAGACCCGTCGGGGTCCCATCAAAGCAAGTAAAAATAAATTAACACGCAAATTTTAGACGATGTAGGCAAAATCTGCACAAAGTGCAATGCATAGTTTTTGAGATTAGAAGTCCGTTAAGCAAAATGAAAATGAAAAAAAACGAGGGGTGAAAAAAAAAAACTCCAAAGCAAAATTTAAAAATGATTGTAGTAATTTAACAGGAGAAAAAAAAACCCTCAGAAAAATAGCATCAGAAAAAAACAGGGAGGACTGGCCTGCATGTGGCGGTACAAAATGGAATATAGTCCGAGATCTACATGGCCGAAATAAATGTCAGCTGTATATGGCATTGTGTAACGGATTTCATAAAATGGTACGTAGGCGGGTCGGTCAGGACTGGCCTGTATCGCCTTGAATAAGAAAAATAAGTGCCGAAATTGAAAACCAGTCTCAAGCCGATAGGAGCCCAGATGCGGTCGGTTTAATTCAACCGATTCCATCCGAGCATGGGGGGAGATGCGACCAGATTACTAGTATATGGCGAATATAGAAGGCTTTGTCAAGACCGCCGATGGAGCGCATTCTGTAAGGGCACGATGACAACCAGTCTCGAGGCGACAAGAACCCAGATGTGGTCTGTTACATTCATCAGAGTCCATCCGAGGATAGGGCAAAGGAGATGCGACCAGATTACTAGTATATGGCGAATATAGAAGGCTTCGCCAAGAGCATCGATGGAGCGCATTCAGTGAGGGCATCATGAAGATCAGTCCCGAGGCGATAGGAACCCAGATGCGGTCGGTTACATTCATCCGAGTCTAACCGAGGATGGGGGAAGGAAGATGCGACCAAACTACTAGTATATGGCGAATACAGAAGGTTTCGCCAAGAGCGTCGATGGCGCGCATTCTGTGAGGGCACGATGCATGAACTAAAAAATTGGAATAATTAACATTTCTGGTGAGTAACCAGGCCATGTGCGCGACCGCCGTGGGTCACTCCGATGACAAAGAAGACGATGAAGAAGAAACAGAGACTGTGGAAGAAGTATTTGCAACTTCGAGATCCAATAACATTCACCGAATATAAGGAGCAGCGCAATAAATGGCGCAAACAAATACGGCTTGTTAGAACGTCTTTCGAGCGCCGACTGAAAGCAGAATCCATTCCATGTCCCAAGAAGTTTTATGGGTACATCCGCAGTAAGAGGGAACATAGGGACGAAATTGCGCGTCCAAAGTATAACCTCGAAAACTTACCAGTTGAAGGGTCGCAGAAGGTGCAATGACTTTTTTTGTTTTTTCAATCGGTTTTTACGGAGGAGTCCGCTAAAGACAATCAAGAGTTTGAAGTAAATCAAGAAAGCCGGAAGCTTCAAATGCGACGAGATACTGCCGTCATTGAAACCGTTGCCTTGCCCGTTCAAGAAGTAAGAAGTGTCCTTAGCCAAATGAAACCAGATAAGTCTCCTGGACCCGACGGGATTCCTGAGCTGATACTAAAGGAGCTATCAACGGAGCTGTCAAACCCTCTTTCGACTGTCTTTGAGCTGTCAATGAGACTTGGAAGGCTGCCCACACAGTGGAAGACAGCTAACCTCGTTCCCCCACAAAAGAAGACATGTCTCAGTGGAGCCTTTCAGCCAATCTTTGTGGTCACTCGATGAAGCTACGGACAAAATCCCCAGGCTGAATCATCATTCTGAATTTTTCACGCAAAGGGTAGTGGAGAAATGGGAGGATTTCCCTCAGTCAGTCGTGGAGGCGACGTACCTGCAACTCTTTAAGAAGTGCTTGTGTGATCATTTGTGTCCCTTCTTTTCCCTGGACAGTCTGAACCTGAACTAAATACATCGCGACCCCCCGTAAATGTTTTCTATAAGACAATGCCACTCAAAGGAATCAAGTACTGTTCTTATAGCGGAGACTTTTGTCGTTCGTGTACAGTTGTATCTAACGCGCTGACATGTAGTCAGTAGGATTTTCATAGGCCTCACCTATTATCCTTGCCAAATAAACTGAAGAGATTGCGGACCAAGACTGTGATTATGCGCCAACAGATACAGGAAGCCTGGATTAACACCGACTGCTCAGTCAACGATAAATATAATTGCTTGTCCTCTACTTGATTCTACGGACCTGCCCGAATGTAGGCCGCGAAAGCTAAAAACAGTTGGGACTGCCAGTTGCCTTCGGGGTCAGCGAGTGCGGGGTCGACACAGGCCACGATGTAACGGGATCTGATTGAGCCCCACAGTCGGAAGTTATGAGCTATCCATCAGGCAAAATGAGCGCTAAAATGACAGCTGTGTGGACGGCTCCCTAGTCCCTAAAGAAAGGCGGTCGAAACAGCCACTGAGAACGCCTGAAGCAAAAATAGATTTCTTTTGGTAAACTTATCTTCTTTTGACACATCACGCGGTAATCGCGTTATCACTACTATTGGTACTTATATGGGTTGTATACAGATCTGTTCAAGGTGCATGACGGCGGTTCCACTTGACTACTTCTTGCTCATTATGTCTCAGCATATAAATTTTTGGTTCGTGTCACATTAATATTTCGGCTTATTGCATTTCCTATTTTGCTCGTCAGTCATCTTGTCTGACATGCGTACTTTGGCGTGAATAGTTCCTCGTTAAACGCTTACAAACCTGCTTATCTTCCTTTCTGTTTGGCGTATAGTGCATCCTTTGTGGTGTTCCGTTCTACCGCCTTCTGCCCACTTTGGTTTACTGTTTCGCTATTTTCGACGGAACATTTGGTCATGCTGCCTGTTTTGTCTGGAAGCATCTTGCCAAGAGGTATGCCACGCACGCCAATGCTTAACTCACATTTTGAGCTATTAAAGGTCAGTGAGATCGGTATTACATAATGAAACTGCCCGGAAATAAAAATTCATACAAGTGGGAACTCCGGAAGAATATAATGGTCACGAAAGTTTAACCACTCTATGTTCTTAAGGTTGATAAATAGCGCGTGAAGCAAAAATGGAGAGGGTGATTTTATTCATAGCGGTTTTGAACGTTGAGATCAACCTTTCATATGCAGGTAACTTATTTACAGCATTCGCATGATTTTGAAAGTCTCTTATCCTCCGTCCTTTGTTAAAATGCCGAAAAAAGAGGCCGTTTTTGTGCCAGGTGAGGCAATTTTTCTACCATGCAAGGTGTCAGCGTCACCGCCGCCAGTGTGAGTCAAAATTCGAGAGCTTATTGATTTTAGTTATAGGTGGAAGAAAAATGGAAAGGACTTTAATTGGGCCGGGAATATAGGAAGGTACACGAAATGGCCAGACGAAGGCACCATTGTGCTCGCAAAGCCAGGAACGGATGACGACGGGCTTTATCAATGTTTTGCAGAAAACAAATATGGTGTTGCCGTCTCAAACACGATAAACGTTAAGCGCGCAGGTACATGTGAATGCTTGCCGCAATGTATTTTCCACCCCAAATTCTCTGCTCGCTCATGTATTGGAGTGCAAAATACGTCCCTGACAAGCTGTTTTATTTTAATTTTAGAAATGGGAAAATTCGAA
Organism: Spirometra erinaceieuropaei; assembly: GCA_902702965.1. Classification (NCBI taxonomy): domain Eukaryota; kingdom Metazoa; phylum Platyhelminthes; class Cestoda; order Diphyllobothriidea; family Diphyllobothriidae; genus Spirometra; species Spirometra erinaceieuropaei. The sequence continues at coordinate 432,212 of CACRXP010000148.1, forward strand.
CCATCTCCTGTCGTGACACTTAGTGCCAGAATTGGGGACTCTCTTAGTCTGCCATGCGAAGTACCCATAGGCTTTCCGCCACCAATCGTGACCTGGCAGACTAAGCGCAACGCACAACTGGAATACATAAAGGAGACGAATAGACTGGCCACCGACATTAACGGTACCTCTTAACTCACACAACGGCATATCAAAAAATAATGAAATTTTTTATCCAGGACCAATCTCAGTTTTTGGTTTTTTACTGTCTGAACGACAGTGATACGAGATTGTCGAGACGACTGACTTTCCATTGGTTTGTCTAAAGTCCCCGTTATATTGTGGCATTTCGACTGTTCACTGTTTTAGATCTGGTTACGATTACTATCCCTGTTTATCGTTCCACCGATGATTGGTGTTCTCTAAAGTAACTAGAACGAACTAGATATATTTGGCACTTACACTATAAACCACTTGAACTTGAGCCGTTCTAACACGGGCTGCAATTATAAAAAGCGTATTCTTCTTCCAAACCAAAGTTATCACTTTCAATGAAAACGTGTTTACGTTAAAATTTACTTTTAGACCGGCTGCACATTCCTGTTGTCACTGGCCTTTGCGACTCGAATTTACATAAAACTCACATCCCGTACTTCAAATGCTGTGTTTGATGAATTTTTGATCTAATTTTTGAAATCAAAACTGTATGATATAATTTACAACATAACCAAAAATGCCACCTGGTAAACATTCTTTCGAATATGAGTTAATACATTTTATAAGTATTTATGCATTATTTGAATATGCAGTTACCTCTACCCACTGCACATAGCCATCAGCGCTATCGGCACCGTCACACAATTCTACCAGCATGTAGGGACGTAATTGTAAGAGTTAATAATAAGCACAAGTTACAAATTGTAAAAAAGTTTGGCGACTGAAACGGATTATTTTTTAGTTATAGAGCAAGCAGCCGTACCCGGAAGAACAAACTTTTGAGTTGCTAAGGGTTTATAGTAAATCAATAGACGAGGCCCATGGCAGTTAACTAGACATTAGCACCCAATAGGAACTGTTCGTTTTTTGGAAACAGAGTTAAACACTTAGGTTCCGGTTTACCTACTTTTAATTTGAGCGATTCTGTCGTCGGAAAACTTTATATAAGGAGGCACATTGGTCCCTTAATCCCCGTCTAGTGTGGTACATTTTTTGTTGCGGAACATAATTAAGATGGTGAATGTTTCTGTCATCGTTAGAAACAAATTTGAACATCTAAATAAAGTACTTAGTAAACAAAATATTGATTAACTGGAGGGTACTTTAACACCAGATAGCATTCACTTATTTGCTATCTTCTGCGTTCATGATGAGGATGAAGTCTACACAGTTTCCAGTTGCTTATTTTGGTGTCATCGAAAACTCGGATATTATAATAATGAGAACTTTAGACAAATCCTACTTGGGGTTTTTTCCGTTCTCGCTAATCATCACTGTATTGTCAGCTGTCATTTTTATTTGAATGGTACAAAGTAAGACGCTTTAACTGGGGCGAAAGTACGCCAAGAAACTTCGGGCTAATATATGTTACTGGCGGCTTTTATAAAAAATACTGTTGTAGATGATTGTAACTATTACGAGAAACTACGACGTTTTACTTACCCAACTATTAAGAGATGAATCAATTTACAAGATGCATCTACTCACTCAATCGAAATTAAAGAGCTCAGAGTTTTTACAGTCAATAGTGAACTGTAGCATTTCTCGACGTCGTTTTTGCATATTACAGCTAAAGGACCACTCTTGGAAGCCTCACCGATGAATCAAGTTTGGGTTCTCATCTTGGCACTTCTTGAACTCGTGCCCTCCGTCATATTGACGAGCAAATTCTGTGCCGATGGCTACTGAGTACCCGTCTTACGCAAACTAGAAATTATCCACCACAAGACTGTTTGACTTCTTATTTGCTAATAACGAAGCACTTAAGGCTACAATCCAATCGAACATGCAGCGGACACGCCAACCTTGATGGTACCACTAACATTGGTCAACTGAAGAATGCAGCACTCCCGCGGTAGGGGTCAACGAAAATAGCCTCGCAAATGTAGAAAAATTAAACTCCGCGGGAAGTTCTAATTCGGAGAATATTCAAACCCACGGTGAAGTTAATAACTGGATCACCAGTATCAGTCCCACCCTCGCGACAGGCCTATAAGTCCCACATAGCTTATCTAGGTCTCCCTAGTCTTTGTCGGCACTCGTCCATAAATAATTCCTAGTCCCTATGCGCCTGCGTGAGAGGACTCTAGATGGAACTCAAGGAAACTCCGCATAAACTGACTGGTGAACGCAGATGGTTGCCTGTTCGCGATCTTGGTCACCCATTCCGAGCCTTTTGCTTATGAAAACCAGTGGACCGGTGTGTGCTCATTATTGCTTACATACATATATATTTGTTGACAGGAGCTGCGACAAAGACAATGGATACTTATTAGCCGTTATCAGCCACTCTGCGTCAGACCAAGGCCTTGTCGCACCTGAGTTTCTAACCTGCGTACTTTGGCCATCTATTACTATTAACTCCAGTGCTCTTAACCACTGAGCTACGGGTCCGTCGTCCTGCCGCTTGTTATCGGAAATATTAACTGGTTTTGGAGGTGGGTTCAACAATTGGGTTACGAAACCTGCTCGTCCAGTTATGCCTTAGGGCTTAGGGCAAATCCCTCGCAGGCAGTAACATAGGGAGCTCCACCCAAACATCTACCTCTACTAGAAGAACTGTTTAAGCGATGCGACAGTTATGAGGTATAAGCCCAACGTTTCTCTTAAAAGCCACGATGTCGGCCGTCGATGGACCACATTCCCGATCATCTGCGCCCATTCATTGTTTTGATATCCGCATAAATTCAATAATATTTTACAGAAAAAATTGCAAAATTGCTTTTTTTACTAGTTTTATGGGAAATTGAGCCATTTTACGATTTTTTGTTTTAGAACTTGCATAGGTTTCCTGAATTTCAGTATTTTGTGGGGCCTTGTGTACAAATTTATCATTGTTGTTTTTAAGTTGCGTAGCGTAATCCTTAGATATTGCAGAAATTTGTGGGTGCTAAGAGGCCTCATCATACCGTTTGAAATACACAGTATGTGAGTCTAAAACCCTATTCTTATTTGCAACAGCAGGTATGTTTACGGCAGTACGAGAGTTCGTAAAGCTCTCTTAAACTGTAAAATCCGTGTCTCGGAGGCAATATTTAATAATACTATATTTTTTTGACTCAGCTGTGAAAATAGCCTCGGTGGAATTTGAACCCATTGCAACGAAGAGGGGTTTTAGTACAGTCAAAGCTCTAGCCACTGGGAGCTGTCGTAGGTTGAATCCCACTAATGTCGCCGCGTTTTCTACAGCTGAGTCAAAAGGATTGTTCAAAATCTGCCAAAACATCCACTGATTTCGTGAGTCTGGTGGATTCTAAATGGACTACGCGGAAATCCTGCTTGGAGAGTCAGCCTGTTCTATTAAATCTAGTGGACTCCTTACGCTATAGTAGGCTGAGCGGGTAACTTGACCCAAATGGGATCAAACTGTCGGCTCCGAGTGGAGTCTCGTAGCTCAGGTGGCTGGAGCGTTGACTGTACTCAAGTCTTCCACATGCTGTCGTGGGTTCAAACCCCACCGAAGTCGCCGAGTTTTTCATGGATGAGTCGAAATGAATTATTCAAAATCTGCCAAGACACCTATTAATGGGGGATTTTCTGGAAAAGGAGCCCAACGTAACTGTTTGGTTACCCCTCCTATGGAATGCAGTTGAATTTCTACGCCCAACAAAACTCATAGTACTTAAGTAGTGTTTTGGCGTGTGTGCTTGACTGAAGCTAGCATTCTGATGCCCGTGAAATCTGCCAGCTCGGTTGAACACTCCATGTCAATCAAAGTCATTCTAAAACTTCGGTCAATATCTGTGCATTTTGGCACCTACTACGCATACTGCCACCGACATAGAGTTGTTTACTTGCGGATTTACATTCGTATCATTCCTGCATTTCATCCATGACATCAAAGGAACTTTAAAAACCTGATTTAGCGTTTAATTACATTAACTGAGATTATCTTTTAAACGTTGTGGTTATAATAGTCCTTCTTATCGTGCTTGGGACATCTGAGCCCCATGCACTTCTATCTGTCTTTTAATTAGTTTGATCCGAAAGGATTCGGGTGGAGGCTGTTATTTTTAATTTATTTTCCTGTTCATTTCTATCGAAAAGGCTACCTTCACATAGCGGCGGTCATTCCATCTGATGATGGTGTGGTTTTTCAGTGCGTAGCTAATAATGAAGTTATGCGCGAGCAGACTACTGGTCCGGCCTATCTCATCCGAGCCTTTCCACCCGAGGTAAGTCCTCCGCCTGATCAGACTTTCTTTTTCTCCTGGGTTAAAGTGGCCGTTTATTTTGCTTAGTCCACCAAGTCTAACGGCGAAGATTGTTGTGCTGCTTATTTTTCCCCCCAAATAAACTTGACCCCGCGTTAAGTCCACTTTTCTGAGCTTTGATGGGACCCCGACGGGTCTTTAATAAAAAATTATTATTGCTATAAGTCAGCAATAGCCCTTATCTTGGCGTTTCAGGTTAACAGGCCGGTCTCCTTTGTGTTCCAAACGCCGTTTACCACCCTGGCAGTCGCTGGCTCCGTTCTCCGTTTACAGTGCATTCTGGCTGGCAACCCACTGCCCAGCTATACTTGGTTCAAGGACGGCAAGGATGCAACACTTGTAAGCTCCTAGCCAATCAAAGTCACACTCCACTCTTCACACGATGATTGGACAGGCGAATTCCATCCCCTGGGTTTTTTTGCCACTCTGTGTTAGATCGAAACCCGTCGAAAATAACCTTATATTAGTCTTGTTAACAGCATCGTTTTCTTTGCAATGGCGTCTCACACACTCAGACTAATCAGTCGAACCTATGATCTCACCCTTCTTCACACTTCCAGCATCCAAATGTTAATATTCTCAACATGGGAACTGTGCTTGAAATAAACCCGGTGTCCAATACCACCGCCGGGCAGTACCGTTGCCAGGGTGTCAACGAAGCCCTCATGACTACGAAGAATTACGAATACCAGGTGACCGTTAAATGTAAGTCATTCACGCATTACTTCCATACGCCTTCGCCAGCATTCTGTTAAAAATTCCAAAACGAAGTCATGGTAGATAATTTAGTGTACGCGTTCCGGTAAGATTCCAAATCTCCTATCCGCGTCCCGTTTGGAAACACGTCATTCCAGAAGCGGAAGAAGAAAAGGGTGAAGGAGTTCTGATTTCTGGAAAATTAAATTTGGTTATGGGACCCCCTACGCGCCCGAAACAATTTTTCGCCAGAGGATGGGAACTCTCTGAGTCCGCCGTCCCTTCAAATCGAATCCAGTCATTCAGTGATTGCTCTGTGTTCACCATATGTAATTGTATACGGCCTAGAATACGTATCGGAGGTCTAACCAGTTATTAATTAGGCTGACGTCTGGGTGCCAGACATTTTGTATTTCGCAGGTAGTTTCGAAGCTGCTCCCGTCGAGTGTAAAAGACAACTATAACAAGAACTTTTGTGAATTATCGTTGTCCTGATTTTTGAAAATGTCCACCCTCTCCTGCCTCTCGTTAGACTTCACCGGGAACGCACCAGGGAATGTTGACCCACGTAACTTTATTTGTTTTAGCTGCACCCACTTTCACAAAATTTCCTGTGGACACTTCGGTACCAGAAAACGGAAGCGTGGTCTTTACGTGCGAGGCGACGGCCGATCCTCGACCAAAGATCTGGTGGACCGTAAACGGACGCGACCCATCTTTCTACTTGGATGGCGTGAGGAAACTCATCAGTGGAAATGTACGTTTACCTAAATGCCTTTCCTTTCAAAGCATTCTGACGAGCGTGCCACTTGAAATGGACACATAGGCAACGTCTGGCGAGAACGTGCGCACTGATCAAATAAAGACCAGCCATTGTTCACTGCTCTCTTTAAGGCCTTCGCTTGATGACCCGCCCAGTTTTTTTACCAAAGGAAAAGCCTGTCTCGGAGAAACTATGCAGGGACATTGGAGATGGGCGAACTGTTGCTCGTTCGTCATCAGATTTGCAAATGAGCCACAACTCATAATAGATGCCTTATATGCGGGATAACATAACCGAGAAAGACAGGGGGATCTGGAAGACCATTTCTGGTTTTTTGGTCGTCGTCATCAGTCAGTCATACCCAACCCCAGGTTCTGCAACCCCTGAGACACGATCCTACGACCTATTGGCTAGAAATCCAATGCCCTAACCAATGAGTCACGAACTCATGGTCCAGACGGTTGCGATCAGATGTATTAACGATGCCAGAGGGGCTGCTTCCCATTTCCCCTAACTATGCCAAATGTTAATAGATCTTTCAAGTTCAAAACGTGATCGATCCCATGAAATTTGCGATCAGGTGTATTAACGATGCCAGAGGGGCTGTTTCCCATTTCCCCTAACTATGCCAAATGTTAATAGATCTTTCAAGTTCAAAGCGTGATCGATCCCATGAAATTTTGGCCAAAATTCTGGAATGCGTTTTCGATTAGAAAGGATTACTTAAGCGGGGTTGTTATACTGATTATCATGCAGCATGACTCTATAACATTTCGGACCCGCCAGGATGTCAGCTTTTGAATGCACTTCTTTTTGACCTACGGAAACCATACTCGGTATAAAATAAGTACTTAAGTAGAATGCGTTTTTCCTATTGATTTTCGATGGTCTTGTAAATACAAATCTATTTTACGGAAAACATGCACAAAAATGGGCTTTCTTTCGCTCATTTGGTAGGAAATTACATTGCCTTCATATTTTATGCCCGAAGAAAGTGCGTATTTAGGTTTTAAAAAAGTTTTCCGATTGCTGAATAGTTTTCAGCCTGATCTGCCATTGCCTCAGCGTTTAGCAATTTCAGTCTACAAGGTGCATGCTTTCCGCGTAAGGAAAATCATACATTCCTCTATGTCTTTAAGAAGATACCACACAGAGGTCATGAAATTTTGCAATGGATCCAGACTGTGTTGTACATTTCATGAGGAGCATTAGTAAACGGACATGTGCGGTCTGGCATGCATGGACATCGCACGGTCTTAAAACTCTCATAATTAGAAACTTTTTAAAAACCGAAATATACACTCTCTTCGGGTATAAAATATGAAGGCAAGGTGATTTTCTACCAAACGAACGGAAGAAAGCATATTTTGTGCATGCTTTCTATAAAATACATTTGAATTTATAAGACCATTGGAAATCGATACGAAAAATGCATGCTACATAAGTAGCCACTTTTTACCGAGTGTGGTTTCTTCCGGAGTTCAAAAAAATGCATTCAAAAGCCGACATCCTGGCGAGTCCGAATTGTTATAGGGTTATGCCGCATGATAACCAGTATAACAGCCCCACTTAAGGGGTTATAGCCCCAGAGCATCGTGAATGCGAAAAAGTCTTGCCGCTTACACACGATGAGTACAAGTAGAAATGTCGGCTGAGTTTCAGAATATTCACGGATCATAAACAGTTTTATCTCTCAATATAGTAAGCAACTTCACAGTACTGGGAGTGGTGCGAGAAAAGTTACTAGGATCTTGAAAATCGACTTCTCTAAAACTCAAATACAATGGATGCTTGATGGCCAGGCAGCAAAGTGTCATCCCAAGAGCTGGTTCCTTTGGGGGGAAGCGATAACTCATTTTGAGCAGGTGCAGACGAATATGAATAACTGCATGTTGAGTATGGCTTGTAAAGTTAACCGATCGCTGTAGGCTAAACAATCTTCTTCAAAGTCAACTACAGCAGATGGGATAATTCTAGGACTTCCTTGGGTTTCATAAGTAGGTCTCTGCAATGCAGACCCCGTTTACGCTACGTCCTCCAAAGCCTTATAGCATTAAAGAAACGGACATTCTTAAAACGAAGCCATATTTTAGTTTAAAATTAACAGTTCCTAGCATATAAATAGTTATTTTTAGGCAGAATAATATTACTGGCAGAGACAAGGGAGACTGGAATGGCCATTTCTGGCTTGTTAGCCGTCGTCAGCTAGTCACATTCAACCCCGAGGTGTGGAACATTTGGGGCCTGATCCCAGTCCGATCGAAACCGACAAGACGACGAGCCCGTGGCTCAGTGGTCAGGGGAATTAGAATTCCAACCCATAGATCACGGGATCGAGCCCCAGGTGTTCCGCACTTCGGGGTGGGGTATGCCTGGCTGACGATGGCTAGTAAGCAAGAAGTGGCCATCCCAGTCCCCCTTGTCTTTATCGGCAATGTAATCCTGCTTATGTCATGCGTCGCTGTGCGGCTGCCGGTTCGAGAGTGAGAGAGCCCCAAGACATAACGAGACGAGTGAGTTCCGCAATATGAGCGGTGAGCGCTCTTCTATCATAGTTAGTTTTCACCGAAAACTAGAACTCCAGAAGAAGACTATACTAAAAGCACCTAAATAAGGCCAACCATAAGGGTGCGTGGAACAATAACAGGTACAAAGGATTAGTACTTTCTTGGCTGTCCGTATTCATTCAACACAGCATAAAGTCTATCAAGCTTAGGACAGCCAAGCTGCCCGTAGTGAATTGTACAATGTGACTATAAAGTGCCACAGAATCAAGCTTTTCTTGAATTGAAAAATTCTTTTGGCTAGATCGCAGTTGGTAGTCAGGAATGGGGGAGCAGAAGGCGACCCTAACCCTAATCCTAACCTTAACCCTAACCCTAACCTCAACCTTAAACGTTAACCGGTAACCCTAACGGCAACCCTAACCCTGACCGAAATCGTAAACGTAACCGTAGCCCTTAGACATAACCGTAACTTGAAAACCTAACCGTAATACTGAAACCTAATCGTACGCTCAAACCCTAACCGTAACCCGAAAACCCAAGCCTAAAGGCATAACCCTAACCCGAAAATTGGGAACCATTAACCGGTACCCTAATCCTAACCTCAAACGTAAAACGGAGGCCAAATGGGTCAGATGGGATTATGGAACCCCACAAAATAGCCCCAATAAACAAACCCCCAGTCACCTGTAATACGAGGCCTGGCTACCAACTGCGATCTAGCCAGCAGAACAGAAATATTTTGGAAACCGCATACGAAGTGGCCAACTGTAGTCTGCAAGCGTCAACAGATTTATACTTCTTCAGAATGATGGACTGGAATAGCATCGCGTAAAATTATGGTGTTCATTCAGACGGGTGGATGCCGTTATAACTGAAGACATCCTTCACAATGTGGATAAACATATTGCTGTTGGTGGTGACTGTTGTCCACCGTCAGACTGGCCTCCCTTCGAATATGATAGTTTATATTGACCCAACTGTGAAAAACGAAAAATTTGCTGTTTCATGCAACATGGCCCTGTCTATTTCCTCCTTCAATCGCAAATAGTCAATGATTTTGAACAATCTGACCGTGGATGACATCGCGGTGATTCAATGCAACGCCTCCAACTCCTTCGGCTACGTGTTCGTGAACGCCTACGTGAATGTACTGCGCGAACCCCCCTTTATCTACGAACCGCCTCAAAGCCAGCTCCACCTTGTGGATGGTGCTTCAGCCCTGATAACCTGTCGGAGTTATTCAGCCCCCAAAGCTCTCGTCTCCTGGAAGAAGGATGGTCGACCGATAAATGGCGGTCGCTACCAGATCCAACCGAACGGTGATTTGGCAATTGAGGTAGTCCTACCCCAGTTTCCCCTGTTGTACTGGTTAACTGTCATTGATATGTTTGCAGTTGGTACTAAATGGCACAAAATAGAAAGCACTACAATCTAATAGATGTCAGTAATTTCCTCACACCTCCCCTCCCGCCCCAGCAACTATTCGGTTTCATCTCACTGGTGTAACAAAACCTTCATTCAGCCAGATTGCTCTTGTTCATGTCATCCGCCAGCATGGCCGGTCTACGTTTGCCGGGTTGCCTGTTGCAAGCTGGATCAACGGGTGTTTTTGTGATGTTGAGGTTGCTCGTACTGCAGCATTTGTTTGTCGGTTTGCAGGGACCTCTTTATACTCTCCTCTTCGCCCCAGTTGTTCCCAGTCGTCTCATCATCTTCTCCATCCTCCTCTCTTCCATCATCGCCTCCTCTCCCCTTCTCTCTTCTTCTTCTTCTTCTTCTTCTTTCCTTTATTTCATCAATTTTTATTATTTTTGCCTCGCTTTTCTTCTACCCATCTACTTTCCTTCTCTCCATCCTCGTCCCCTTTTCTCCCTCCTGTCTCACCCCCTACTATTTCTCGTCCTACTATTTCCTTCCTCACCTCCTCCTCCTCCTCCTCCTCCTCCTCATCATCATCATCATCGCCGCCACAACCACCACCACCACCACCACCACCACCACCACCACCACCACCACCACCGTCGTCGTCGTCGTCGTCGTCGTCGTCGTCGTCGTCATCATCATCATCATCATCATCATCATCATCATCATCATCATCATCATCATCATCATCATCATCATCACCACCACCACCACCATCATCATCATCATCATCATCCTCCTCCTCCTCATCATCATCATCATCCACTTCCTCTCCCCCTTCCTGTTCCACCCTTTATTTTTCTTCGCCTGCCTATTTCCTCCGACACCTACTCTTCTTCTTCCTCCTTCCCCCCCACTCTAAATCCCGTCCTTCCTTCAGTTAGCTTTTAATCGTGACGTTTTATTAGATGATTTGAGCGCCCACAAGGGTTTCTAAACGAGCACTTTTTAAAAGTGACCACTTTCCCATTCTCTCACCGAGGCGGTTGCGTCCACAGACTCGGGAGATTACGAATGCACAGCGACGAATCCGTTTGGAGTGACGAAGGCCTCAGGTCACCTGACTGTTCGGCGCCGAACACGGGTCACCCTAGCGCCCATCGAGACTTGGGTTTACGAGGGTCAGCTGGTGAAATTCGTCTGCACAGCTGAGACCGACCCCATGGAGGTGGATAACTTGGTCGTAAGGTGGTACAAGGACGGGAACCTGATTGATACCTCGGCCACACCACGAATTGAACAAATCGGTTTTGATTACTCCCTCCTTATCGCCGGCGCCCAGGCTCTTGACACTGGCCAGTATCGCTGCAATGCTAGCAACGGCCTTGACTTTGCATTTGCCACCGCATCCCTGTTGGTTCAAGGTCAGTCAACTTTTTATTGCATTAAAACATCTTGCTTGGACTGTTAGCACATCAGACGTTTGCGGCCGCAGCCAGCCCTCTCATAACCAGTAAACTTTTCGCGGGAGAAGCAGTGAAAACTTGCGCACAAACTTGGTTATAGTGAAAGACTCTCATAGCGCCGACCTCACTCGCTCTTCCCACACCCATCCTCTTACGATGGCAGGTCCAGGCAAGCAAGACTGAAAATAAGATTGTGGACAGTGGCTGGTAAGGCATTCATCCACCCTCCGCCCTTGGTTTGCCGCACACTCGTTGAAGCCCGAATCGATCCCCTTTCGCGCCCCTCCAACCGGGTTTCCTCCACTCAAGTTGCATATTTTTGAGGGTCGTCATGAGGTTAAATGAAGCATGAGTCACTCCGAATTGGCTATCAGCTCAGCGGGGGATAGAGTTATCCCATACTGCCAGGTGTTCGACGCCTTCCTAACTGTGAATGTCGGCGGAAACTGCTCAGGACTGCTCCCACTTCACTCTCCAACCGCCAGGCTTCCGTCCTTCGCGCGCTACAAAGCAATGTTCGATCGATCACAGAATGTTGCTTTCTTTCCGGACCTGTTGCCACACCGTAACCCGTTCTGGGAAAGAGGACAGGCAGAATGTTATTACCGACAAAGACAAGGGAGACTGGAATGGCCATTTCCGGCTTATCAGCCGTCATCAGTCAGTCATACCCAAGCCCGAGGTATGGAACACCTGGGGCTCGAACTCGCGACCTGTTAGTTAGAAGTCCAACGCCTCTAATCACTGAACCACGGGCTCGTTGTCCTGCCGGTTGCGATCGGGAATATACAATGGTAGAGGGGCGCTCACCGATCGTTTTAGGGAACTCACTAGTTCCGTTGCGCCTTACGGATTCTCCCTCTCTCGAGCCCAACCAGCAGCCGCACAGCGGTGCATGATATAGGCAGAATGTTATTACCGACAAAGACAAGGGAGAGAGCCCGTAAGGCACAACGGAACGAGTGAGTTCCGTAGAAACGATCCGTGAGCGCCCCTCTACCAAGAAGACAGGGCCTAATTTTCGCGTAAGTTGAGTGGCATCATTTAACGACAAGTCCAGTCTAGCCTGTTCATTTGCGAGTACAGTAGTTGGCCTATCTCATGAAGTGTTGGCCGAAATTTTCCGAAGTGTGTTTTCGACTAGGAAGGAGAACTTTGGCAAAGTTATAATATTGATCATCGTACAGCATTGTTTGAAGAAAATTCGGTCATGCCAGGATTTCGACTTTTGAACGAGCTTCTCTCCGGTAGCCTGCAAAAATTACACCCTATAAACAATGACTGCTTAGGGAGTATACATTTTCCTACTGATTTTCAGCGTCCTTATAAATTAAAATCGATTTTATAGAAAACATACACTGTAACATTCTCTCATCCACTCGTTTGGTAGAAAATTACGTCTTCTTCAAATTTCATACTCCAAGAAAGGACATCTTTCGGTCAAAAAAAGCTTTTTCAATTTTCGGATAATTTTGACCCCGATAGTCACGTTTGCGCAGGGCTCTTAAAACTTTGCAAGGAATGTGGATCATATTGTATATTTTATAAGCAGCATTAATAAACGGACCGACACGATCCACTGCGATTGGATATTTCACTGTCTTAAAAAAACTCATTACCGGAAAACTTTTAATACCATAGTATACCCTTTCTTCAAGTACGATATTTTAAAAAGACGTAACTTTCGGTTAATTGAGTGCAAGAAATGATATTTGTGTGTTTTTTATGAAGTCCATTTGAATTTACAAAGGCATCGAAAATAAACGCTGGAAAATTGATACTAATTAGTTCATAAGCCTTTACTACATGTGGTTTTTGCAGGCGGTCGGGGCGAAATTTATTCTACAGCCCGCACCCTGACATGACATAATTTTCCTTGGATTATGCTGCGTTACGATCAATATCACAACCCCACCTACGTACATAATTTCTTCTCATCGGAAAGACATTTCAGACGTTCGGATGGCATTTCATGAGATTTTCCACCTGCTGTATGCGCCCTGATTGGCCTGAAACTTACCAGGAACTTAATGAGGTATTGAGCGGGGGAAGTAAGTTGTAGACGAGAATCCGGCTGAGGTGCGCTTTACTCAGTTCTTGCTGACAGTGCGGGATTTGGCTTTACTGATGGTCCTATTGGTTCGCTAGATCCCCCACGGGGACGAATAAAGTCCAGATGCCCATTTACTAATTTGCACTTTTGTCGAACGCGCTGGAAGTAACTAAGGAGAGAGTTTAAGAGGGTAGCCCCTTCAGCTTTGCAAAAGACTGGACTTTTGAGTTGGCATGTATGTTTATGTGCTCGACGCGAGTTCTCCTGGCCTCTGCAACGGGATGAGACGCAGGTGCGATAGACCAGAACGGGGTCAGGTTGGCTCACTGGACGAGTTTATCGGGCTGCGCTGAGCCCGTGGGAGTCCATAACTACTGCCGTGCATGCGTGTGCGTGTGGCAAGCCTTCGCGCCCCGTCATCAACTGCAACCAATCCCATCCCCGGCTGTTTGACAGCCTCGAATAGTCGACTGATGCATGGGAGACGGAAGAGAGAGAGAGATGTTGACATCAGACAATCTATCCTCACAGTTCATCATCGCATTCTCCACTATGATAAATCCGACTGGCTTTGGAAATGAATGCATGTTTATGTACCGGATACGAACGAAACGGGGTCAGATTGGCTCACCGAACGCGTCTATCGGTCTGCGCTGAGTCCACGCAAGTCCATGTCTACTGTCCTGCAGCCGTGTGTGTTTGGCAAGTCTCGTGCTTTGTCAGCCACCGCGACCAATCCCATCACCTGTTTCTTGACAGCCCGAGACAGTCTGCTGATGCCAGTAGAAGTGAAGAGACGTGTCCCAGGAAGCAGTCTTGAAGAAGGAGGACAAGAGCTTTATTAGCCTGACGTTTCGGATTCCTGCTCGAACCCATCATCTCAGAGTCTGCTGATGCGTGGGAGGGGGAACAGAGAGATGGTGACAGGGCACATCATTGCGGCCCCACCATAATAAATCTGGTGCGTTTAAATCTATCGCAGCGCGATAGGGGTCGTGGTGTGGAAGGCTGTCAAATGACGAAATAACTCAGCCTTTTTCGGGACTGAGAGTCAGATGGCGATGGTCCCTTCCTAATGTGGCCTCTATGGGACCCTGACACATCCGAGTCACCCTGATACATGTTATGCGGAGCAGGTTGCGTGCGGCCCGCGGGAACAGGTCGTTCAGATTTGTTGGCCACAGCGACCGAGCCCAGCCACGGGCATTTTGGCATTGCCTTGGCACCGGAGTGTGGTGGGTGAGGGAGGAGAGAGTGCGGTAGATGCGGTGTAAGTCTGCCCTGCTGCAAACTAATTCACGTGCAACTCAAGGATGTTGCATCCACACTGTGAGATACACGGTGAATGTCGTCACTGGCAACCGGTCAAATGTTTTGTGCACTCGCAAAAGTTGATAGAGGGTATGGTTGCCGGAAAAGGGCTTCGAATAAACCCCCAAAATCTACCAATAAACCTCATGGAGTATAGTCGTCCGTACTGAAACAGACAGGAAAATGGTAGTGGAGCATTAAGGGGGGGGGAGGGAGAACGAATTAATGCATCAGAGGGCTTAAAAGCGGAGGATGAGTGAAAGGGTCAAAGTAAAGAAACATCGGGCAAGACTGAAATATAGCCATCCCGGCTGAAATGCCCGTGCACACGGTTAATGCTTGCTTTCGCTGGGTAGACGTCTGCACTTCATTATCGGTAATACGTCCCCCAGATTGGTTTCCTTGGACGACACCGGTCCAGTCGACGGTCGGACAACTGATGAGCTACAACACTTCTTCTCAGGGCTGAGGGTAGGTTGCAAAGGCTCTTATTTAATATGGCCTTTATGTCAGTCTGACGCCTACAGAAGCCAGGTCGTGCGTGGCATGTGCATGTGCCACTGCGCTCACGTCTTGACATTGTCTTCCCATCACAGCCAGACGGATTAGGGGAGGAGAGGGTGTGACAGATGCTTCGAAAGTCTGTCCCACTGTCGACAAATTGGTGTTCAAGTCGCCGGCGCCGTGCTCACATTGTGGCGGTACGCAGTTGACGTCGTCGCGTGCAAACTGTCGGTGTGGGTCTTCCCCCGCTGACTCCGTGCAACCCCTCCTCACCATTAATTACTGTAACACGTACAGTAGGTGGGCTAACTCATGAAACGTCCACCGAAATTCCGAAATGCGTTCTCTTTTCGAAAAAATTAATTAAGTGGGGTTGTAAAAGTAATCATTTTTCCGCATAATTCTATAATGATCCAGTTGCCTCAAGATGCCGGCTTTCGAAAGAACTTCCTTTCGGCTGCATGTAAAAACTACACTCTGTAACAAATGACCACTTAAGTAGCATGAATTTTCTCATTGGTTTTTGATGCCCCTAAAAGTCAAATTATAGTTTAAAGAAACCATGCATACAAATATTCACTCTTCCGCTCATTCGGTAGATAATTATGTCTTCTTCCAATCTGATACTCGAGGGAAAGGTATAACTCGGTTTTCAAAAACTTTTTTAATTCCCGAATAATGTTGAAGCCGCTCTACCGTCACACTTGGATTCAGGGTTTCCAAACTACAAGCCGTATATTTTCCGCGTACGGAAAATCACACCTTCCTCTACGGTAATAAAGGGGAACTATATAGGGTTTATAAAATTTAACAGTGGATTTGATCCATATTGTTAACTTTACAAGCCACATTGGTAAATACAGCGAGATGACGATTTATGAACGGCCATTTCACGGTATTTAAAAGTCCCACAATTATAAACATTTTTAAAACCAAATTATGTCCATCCTTCAAGCATAAAATTAGAAGGAGGCGTAATTTTCCACCGAATGAGTGAAAGAATAAATATTTTTATGCATGTTTTCCATGAAATATAATTGGACTTTTAGGGACATCAAAACTAATGAGAAAAATTCCTGCTACTTAAGTAGCCACTTTTTACAGAGTGTAGTTTTTGCATGCAGTCGGAAGGAAATTCATTCGAAAGCCGGCATCCTGAGGTAACTGAAATATTGTAGAATTATATTTCAGGCTGACTAGTTTTGCAACTCTACCTAATTAATCTTTTCGAAACGAAAGCGCATTTCGGAATTTCGGTTGACATTTCATGATTTAGCCCACCTACTGTATGTGAGCTATAAACCTGCGCTGAAAGCCGTGGTTTAAATGGTTGTTAACCCGACCCTCGCGACTGAGGGCTACCTCACAATCCTAACTCCCAGCGCTGTGAAATTCAAGTTACACACCGACATCTGATTCGCGTGGAGTTGGGGAACGGGTGTCAGGGCATGAGCGGTGCGCGTAGACGTGATCCGCAGGCCAAGTTGGCCGCCTCATCCGCGCCCTCGTTCCAGTCACCTTGATCGTGTGATGTCATCATAACGTGGTGGGTGTGGACTGTGGAGGGCATGAGGTCGGAACCGCGGAAGTCTCCCCCACTGTCTGCCCAGACAGTGGTCGTTCTCATCAATTTCAACGACTGAAGTTGACAGACATCAAAGCCGCAAACGTCTCACGAAGTTATCTGTTGCCCGCTCTCAGTCCCGCAATCCAAACTCCCCGAAAATGTGATTGGCTGTTCACTGGAAGATTACTGCTTTCGACTGTTTGACCCTTCTTCCTTATTTTTTGCCAGGGCGTCCAAATCAGCCACGCGGAATAACCATTGACTGCATCAACTTCGCGGACAAGCGACAAGCCCTGGTTAATTGGGCCCCCGGCTCAGACAACTACGCTCCCATCATCGAGTACATTGTGGAGTTCTCCACGCAGTTTGAGCGGCAAACCTGGTACCGGGCAGAACTCTTTAACACCACCGGTCTCCTTCATGCCGCTGACGCCAAGGTTTGTAGTAACGCCCCCTCCCCCTTCTGTGTTTTCATCCTTGAGACAGATGACAGTTCGATCGTCGTGACCGACGATGTCCACAATGTGCTCCACAACATGGTGAAAGCAGTCACGGTGTGTGTGAATTAGCCCATAGTAGTAGACTTGCACAGCATCTACCGCGCTCTTCCCCCCCCCCCCACCTGGGCCCCGTGTCCAGACGGATAGTTAAGGAAACCGGAGGTGGGAGAGGGCGCACGGCGGACGAACCCGCACCTGGGCGCACCACCACGCCCCCCTGGTCCACAACACACACGCTGACTAGGATTTTATACACCAACCTGACGCGGCTCGGATTCCACGGAGTGGAAGTGCCATAGAGGCCGCATTATGAAGGAGTCATTGCAGTCTGACTCCTAGACCACCAGTCGGCCACTCCACATAAACACATATACCGGACCGACCGCAAGGTCCAAGTTATCCGTCATTTGGCCGCCTTCAAAGCCAGGTCAGAGAGAGGAGGGATGACACAAGTCGCTGGGCAACCATGTACACGACCGGTATACCCAGTGGGAGCGCAAAACGCATTCACCGGCAGGAAATTAGGCGTCAGAGAACTGGCAGCGCACGCCAGGCTGCGAGGATCACTGCAACATAAAAACACGTCCGGGAAGTGATAGTTAGTAAAATGTTAACCCCCAGTCCTTGATTTCTGCGTCCGAATCTGGTATTGTGTGCTATTTTCCTGCCTAAGTTCGGCTCTTGACAACGTCTGCATAAAACAGCACTCTCCTGGTTTCGTCCATTCCGCAGAGCGTACTGGCCGGATGTGTGATACTTCGATGACGGGGTCAATAAGAAAAGCGGTTCATGCAGTTGTCCCTATTGATCGTCGAACCACCGCGGAGTTGTGAAGAACCAATTGCAGAAGTGACCCTCTGGGTGTCTTCGGGAATGTCTGAAAACACCGATCCGTCCCTTAGCCTAAATGGTAGACAGTGGATGCAGGTAATACCTGCAGTGACGTTCCCTTCAGTCATAAACGGAGACCATTTTATTAGCATTACTAATTTGTTCCCCTTGTGATACCGTGTGATTATTTACAGTTTGAAAAAATCTCGACAATTCCCTTTTACTTTCAAAAGCAGATGCAAATTCAGCAAATCTGAAGCCTAATTTGTGCTTCAACTTTGTAATTAAAGTCCCTTTAATCCGCAGACCCGTAAGGGACTACTTGCGTTTTTTTAAAATCTCTCACTCATGTTCCCGCCCTTTCCTCCCTTCGTGTCCACCTATTATCGATCCCAGGTTATTCTCCGACCCAATATCGATTATCGATTCAGAGTGCGAACTCGGAACAGAGTGGGCCTATCCGAGCCGAGCACAGCGACCACTGAGACGTGTATGATTCCAGCCACGGCACCGGCCACCAATCCTCGAGAACTGTTTGTCTACGGCACGCAAGCGAACAATCTCATCATCCAGTGGTCGGTAAGTTCACTGGGCAACGACGTAATTAAATGTCGTTTCATAAACACTGAATTGGTGATCTAACTGATGTAAGTTCGACGGCAGACCGCCGAAAGCAGAAGCAACCGGGATGCCACCCAATTGTCGGGGCCTCTGTCAACCAGCCACACCCCCAGAGGACAAAGATGTTTTGTTCTGAGGCGCAGTTGTTCTTCTCAATTCAGCAAAAAACCGAGTTTGGCGGAATAAACCACTCAAAGTAGGTCTGACTTTGCCACAAAAAGAACTCCAATGAACACTCGATGAAACAAGTATCCGGTAACAAAGCATGCCCATTCGTAAGACTGGAAATTAACTGCAAGAGTTCAAAGTGATCCATCCAAGTGACTGAGTTCTCTTATCCCATTTCGTCATCCACAATTTCTACTGGTCTCTGTCGGCAAAGCGCAGGGTAGGATGCGAGAATAGCTAAACTTTGCGGAGTTCAGCGTAAACCCATCTACATTACGGGGAGTTCCTATTCTCATGTCCCACTAAGCGCAGTTTTCTATGAATCGGTTGTTCTGTATCGCATAAAGAAACGGGAAATTCAATTCTCGCATGTAAAAGCAACTTGACTGCTCTTCCGACGTATTTGGCAGAGGACAGATACTAATCTCGACCGTACGTCTAGGAAGAGCGTTTGTTTAACTTTTCATTATGCTGAGAAACAGATGATAATTCTGAATGTCATGCTATGACGGTGAAAATAGCCTCCTTGCTAAAAGTACACCGTAACAATCATTTCTAAGCTTCTCTGCTCCTTTTGTTGGCTCAAGGATTCCCTTTCTAATATTCGAATATTGAAATAACTGGACGAATGATATTTTTAAAGGTTGCTGTACGTTAACGGGCAAGTTTGCAGTTTACTTCCTATTTACCATCAAGAACCGCATTCAGCCTCAGTTAGAATAGTAATACTTTTCCTACCCCATTGGCCGTATTGCGACTTCTCGCAACTAATAAAACTGATCCCGACGGTCACCCACATAAACATTTCCCTCCTTACTCATAGGCAGCTAGTTACCTTCACACGTGTCTCTGATGGGGGGTTCGAGTGAGAATCCGAAATGCCAGGCCAATAAACTCCTTGTTCCAGTGATCACGTCTCCTTATTCTAACCTGCTCCCTGGAACTCGTCTGTTTGTTTCTATAGGTCAAAAAATGCCTCGCCACCTAAGGTTTTCAGGCCAAATTTCTCAGACACTCTTTTCTTGATTTTCCCCCCGAAAAGACGATGCCCTTTGTGGAGCACTATGGCAACAACTTGGTGTATCTACTGACTGTTCGCTGTCTTAACTGCAACAACATTCGTCCCACCGACGTGAATACAACAGTCATTGGAAACTGGCGCACTGACCGCATCACGTACACCGTCTTCCAGAGTGGCACTTCCGCAAACAAAATAACCCAACCGATCGAGTCCTACAAACTGTTCGAGGTAAATTCGATTCTAAAATACATGCTACTCATACTTTATAGTAGCCTGATATGTTTTAATTTACGCTCACCTCAGGCAACTATCCAAAGCCGGAATGACAAGGGCACGAGTACAGCCATTCCGACCGTCGCGCAGGGCTACTCTGGCGAAAACATGCCAAATATCGCGCCGCCCGCCCCGACAGTGCTGCAGGCCACATCGACTGGCGCTGTTCTTCAGTGGACAGTGATCACACAACAGCAGGAGGCTCACGTGAACGGCTTCTTCCGCGGATACCGGGTCGAGTGGTGCCCATCGAAGCTCACAACTACTGAGTGTGAAAAAGAGAAGAGATTTCAAGTAAGAGAACGCCTGGTTGCGTTGCAATGTCTAGGTTACAGTTTCGGGCAAAGAGGGGTCAGATGAGGCTAGTTCTCCTATTTTTAGTTTGGAAAAGACTCTCCGAGATTCTGCCATGAGGGCGTGGACATTTTTAGCCGATATTTAAAAAGAATACCACGCGATTTCGCGTGAAGTCCTTGATAGGCACCATTTAACCGATGATACGGTGGCGTAGTCTATCGGGAATACACGGTCAAAACCTACCAGATCACTAAGCTCCGGAGACATTGGCTACAACTTTGATGAGGCATCGCGTAAATCTTGTTTCACTATCTAACCCTATTGCATAATTTAGTAGAAATACCACCGGACTTGCTCGACAAATACGGCCCCCCTCAGTATGTCCGCTGAAAAGCAATATTTTCTGAATTAGTCTCTATAAACGACCCATTGCCGGGCTTTCTAGGAGGAACAAAAAGCGGTTACTAGCTCTACCTCCTGCTTCCAATGTCCAAAGCTCTAATGGAGTATGTCCTATCAGAACGCATTAACCCCTCCGCTTAAGTGAGTTATTGTCTTTTTCCGTTGACGATCAGTGGGTGAACCAGGGGGTGCGGTGGTACGCCTAGGTGAGGGCTCGGCCATGCCATCCACCTGTACCCTCTCCCACCTACCGTCTTTCTGACTCTCTGTTGACATCGGGTACAGGTAGAAAGTAGGAGGAGGGAGTGCGACAGATGCTGTGCAAGTCTACCATCACTATAAACTAACTCATGCATAATTCACCGTGCCTGTTTCACCTTGCTGTAGAGCAGTCGGTGGACATTGTCGAAACCGACGGTCGAACTGTTAGGAGGACGCAGTTACGACCCCTGCTTCTACACAAGTTCAACTCGACCGAAATGGAGGCAGTTATCATTCAGAGATGGAAGCAGGGGACTGTTGCAAACCTTAAAACTCCCGAACTACTGGTTTGTCATACCGTTTTATGTGGCACTTCCAGAATAATATAACTCCACTGGGGTTTCGCTGAGGCCAAGCGCACAGCATAACCTTAAGTTTCATTGCACTGGCTCTGATTCATGCTGGCTTTAAATTGGAGGTATTTCGGATCACCTGTATGGTGATCCCGTTTATTTCGGATACCCACATTAAGCAGCTTCTTCTTCATACATATTTATTATAAAGAAGCTTGTATAATTGTTCTGTACGAGACTGCACCCGTTTCGAATCAGGTGATTGAAAAGTTCTACAATTTCTGTATTCTCCGAAACACGTTCACTTACCTACATGAACTTAAATGTCCAAATTTTTGCAAACACTTTCGTTTTCGTTAGGATCGAGTGAGATTCTAACCACAACAGTGAGTGTCAAACGCCTACTTAACATGCATATATGCATAGGAGAAAATAGAGTTTTGCTCGTGAATTATCAACATATACATACATAAAAAGCAGAAACGCTCAGTTGTCGATTCGGTCAAAAGTTCGATTTCTCTCTCTCTCTCTCTCACACACTGTTTGAGCGAGCTCCCTCTCTCCAAAATATGTCCTATTTCTCTTCATTAGGATGTGTTGCTCCAAATGCTTCCCACTCCTGTATCGTATCTTCGCCGACCACGTTCATTGGAAGAACAAGAGGTCGATGAAGTCGCAGGAGCGTCGGACCACATACACCGTTATAGCAGATCAGACGATTGCGAGTCGCTCACTGATGCCTGCCCAGTCTCGCCGTTCCGATCACCCTCCTGCGTGGGCGAGGCCGTTCAGTTTCAGCTGGCACGGTCTCCTCGCCAGCTGGTCACCATGACGACCTTGCCTGATGCGAGGAGCTCGATAACACCGATCATTTTGCAGAATTTCACCTGGGGTCAGGCGATCAACTACACTCTGACTGGGGTGCCCGGCGCCACAGAGATCAGGCTCTGGCTGCGTATCCTCAACAGTCTCAACGCGGGCCCAATGAGGTCAGTCTTTGGGGCACTTTTGACTCTCCCTCCCCCCGGTCCGCAGTTTCAGAAATTTTGCGGCTAGTCAATTGTCTACGTGTAGTCATATTTGATTTTGGCAATTGTTGATGAGGACCACGCTCACAGCACTTATTTTCTTAGAACCACCCTAACGCAAAACTCTGTTTGGTTTTTTCTCCTTCCTGAAGCTCGGTGGTGAATCTGACCACCCTAGAGGGCATCCCCGGACCGGTGGCTGAACTCCAGACGGTGATGATCGGTATCAACAAAGTTAACGTCACTTGGTCAGCTCCCAGAGAACCGAATGGCGTGGTAATTGGCTATGAGTTCGAAGCGCGGGAGAGTGAGTTGGTTTTGCTTTCGTAGTTACTTTCTACCGCCTCTGCCGCAACAGCTCGAGTATCTATTCAAGCAAGACTGGGCGCGAATTGTTTCATAGACTTTCTGAAGCAAACAAGCTCCCTGAGAGGGGTAGATAATACTAAAGGCAGCAGTCCTCCTTGTCTATGTCGGTCCTCCCCTGGTATATATATATATATATATATATATATATATATAATACATGAGCAGCTCGCTAAGAGTGCAACAGGCCAGACGCAGACAGCTGTTTCACGGTCGTTACCGATCATCAGTACGTCATAGGCCTTATGAAGTGAGGTATATAAGCATGTCAAGTGGGCGTTTGACCCTCACTGTTGTGGTTAGGATATCACTCGATCCCATTCTGTCCGCCCGCCAGCTTGCTACTGGCGACAACGAACGCTGTGTCAGAGGACACATACCACATATAATACATGAGCAGCTCGCTAAGAGTGCAACAGGCCAGACGCAGACAGCTGTTTCACGGTCGTTACCGATCATCAGTACGTCATAGGCCTTATGAAGTGGTCAAACGCCCACTTGACATGCATATATATATATATATCTAGTGAAGGGCACTGATGAGCTTCGGTCCGATGAAGTGCCTATGACCTATCTGGTAGACCCCAGTGGTGGACCAACTGCGCCAGGTGCGTCTGTGCACATGTCCGTGTTTCTGGTCCCAGCTGTTGGTCAGGGTTATGCTTGGCTGAATGAAGGCAGGATAAGCCCGAAACAGTACTGTATCAATCTACCCTCATTCTCTGTCGTCCCTCCTCGCTGCTATAATATATATATATATAATTTGTGCTGCGCAGATTTTCGAGGCTGGTTCATCGGCTCATCGTCAGACTGTGGGTCGTGCTTAAAAACAATTGGTCTATTAACCGTGTCTGACAAAGGATTCTGTGTTTGGTCGAAGTCTGCACCAAAACAGTCTAATGGTATCTCGTAATCTGTTTGGAATTGGTTGTGCTCGCTTGAATTTGTCCTCAGGTGAGGCATACATCAACCGGCATATAGATTGAGATGTCACACATAAAGTGCTCAAGGACGAAATCAAACGAAACAGCCAATCCCAAAGAGATGATGAGATGCATTTAGCACATGTTGGCGCAGACATCGGCCAACCGTAGATTCCTTCGTTAGACACGGTTAATTAACTAATTACTTTTAACATGACCGATTGTCTGACGACGATCTGGGAGGCCGGCCACGAAAATTCACATGATAAAAGTTACATCTTCCCTATGTATTCCACTACTACCCAGCTACATTTCTTGGGATCCCCGTTTTTCAATACATGTTTTTCAATATATGTGAAAAATAAAGGCCCATCTTTGAACCTATTGCACCAATCTGTTCCAGACGAAAGGAATAGTAGGGAGTGGGATTGTCGCAGCAGAGGGCTTGGGGCCACAGAGGTTACATCAACTGATAGACGTTCATATGAGGGGGTGAAAGGCTTACTAAGATAGATGCCGGATGTTAGGGGGTCAGTGTTGAGGATTCCAGTTATGGTTCACTGTGACGGAAAAGTGCCGAATCAGTGAGATCCCGCATGACTGAGCATGGATTCACAGTTGTTGTTTTGGCGTGGGCGCAAGCCCGTGAGCCGTGAACGCAGACCTTCGTGGTAAGCGTCCAGGTCGTCGTAAAGGTCGATGCTGTTGGTGTTGGAGTGTCCACTTTCGAGGAGTTCTCCCGCCTGCTTGGTGTTATGCATTAAGGGTAATATCGGCGAAGACAGCGGAGAATAAGGTGACTGTCTCCGACTAATTGGTTCTCGTCAACCAGCTTTATACAAATCCAGATGGGATTCGAACTCGGGTTCTTTGGTTATTTGGCGTTTTTAAGTCGATGACTGTACCAGTGGGCCGCTGGATTCGTTGTCCTATCAGTTGCGATTGGGAATATTGACTATTCACTTTTCGGTAAGATGTGGTTAGGTAGCCCCACCTGATGGACGCAATAGTGTTGGGGTTGGGGCTAGGGGGTTAATGTTAGAAGTTCGGGGATAGGGTTAGGGTTTATGGTTAGGAGTTAGAGTTAGGGGTTAGGGTTAGAGCAACCATTTATCAACTATTTAAAGTACAACCGCGCATTCCCAATAGCTTTTGCATACAACTACTTGATCTCGTCGTCTGTGCGTTTCCCGGCCCCACCTGTAAATACCCCTATTACCACCGGTCCCGCATTACAGGTGGTTGGGTTTTGTTTACTTCAGGTTGGGCTACACAGCAACATCTGACCAACTTTTCAACCTTGAATTTTTTTACTTTCGGAGGAAATAAATGTACGAGCTTGGAGTGAATCCTTCAAAAAAACTATATGAATATTCGGGCTGAAATCCGCCAGCTATTGCGGGATAACGGCGTAATATTCACAGTCTGCCAGCAGAGAGTCAGTAATATGCGAATACTAGGTAGCTTACCACACTGACAACACAGGTTTTAGCTAAAAGCCCACGCATATTTTGCCAGTCTTGTGCCGCGTCATGATGTACTAAACCCCTCAAGATCGACGAAAGACACGTATATGGGCTTTTAGCTGGTGCTTATGATGTCAGTACGGTAGACAATTTAGTACTTTTCAATCATTTTATAATAATTTTATCCCCGGACAGTTGAAGCAGGCTTCTTACTGGAAAATTGGCATGACACCTTGTCCTGTCCCTACTAGTATGCAAGCTCAACTTTAGCAATGCTTTTCTCCATTATATAGCGTAGGTAATGACTGTAGATGAGGCTCTAGGAGGTTCGACGTTAGCTGTGTATTCGCCGAACAAGTTTTCTCTGGCAGTGCTCGGAAGTAAAATGAGGTCTTTTGTCCATTAAAAGTTTTCTCAGCAGATGCGTTGGGCACGCAGTCACTTCTGCCTCTCTCTCTCTCTCTCTCTCTCTCTTTAGTAATTGGACTTGACTTGGCCTATGCGACTCGCTACCCCACTGTCATGGACGGTAGCCTCACCACCTACGAAATGACTGCTCTCCGACCAAACACAACTTACCGTCTAATAGTGATACCGCGCACCAAGGCTGGCGCGGGCATTGAGGCCTTTCTGGACATCGCAACGCTTGATGCTACAGTCGGTGAGTCCGTTGAGCCTCTGATTAGACTGACTCTCTTCCCCGCCACAACCAGAACTTCCCCCCCCCGGCCGTCGTCGTTAGCATCTGCTTCATCAACACCACGTCTAAAATTACTCCCTTATGCTCTTCTAATTTGTCTTTATCCCTTGGCACGCTGTTGGCCTGGGACCGGGGCGGGGGGATTACCGGGTGTTGTGCTTGCAACCTTCGGACATCAATCGAGCTCGCTGTTTGTCGATTTATGATGATATAGACCTATTCGGTCTTTCCAGGCGAGTATGTGTGTGTAAGAGAGAGGAATTTCGCCTTATTTTGAAATCATAAATTCAAAATTTCCAGCAAACAATTGGCTCCATTCACTATGGGCAGTAAATAAGTTCATAGATTACTCAAAATTCAAAACGTTTAAAACAAAAGGGACGATTATTATGGGGACGGTGTAAGTCTTAATTTCTGTATTTCTATCTCTTCACACGTAAGATAGCGCGCCAGGAATGGCAATACAGAAGCTCAACAAGCCGATGTGCGACAAGACATAAGTCGGAAGCTGCGACGCATCGGGCGGAAAGACTTCGCAGAAAGAAGATCAGAATTCAAGGGATGGGCAACGTCACCTATAATCCGACCAGCAAATCGTTTGAACGTATTGAAATGTCGTTGTAGGATAGTGTCGACTAAAAAAAGATAAGAAACACCAGTGGCAGAAGAAAGCATTCGGAAGACCTGTTTTAGCATTAAAGATATTTTTTAGCAAAGCAGGAAAAATGACAGGAGAGCAGTATAGGATAAGAGGAAGAATGCAGATATCTATGAATAGCCCGAATAAGGGTTGAAATGTGTGGTAGGAACGTAAACGACAAATGTAATAAAGAAGTTTACGAACTTTAATAAATAGGGACTCAATATGCAGGGAAAATGAAAGATTTGATGAAGAAATAACACCAAGGTACGTGAAAGAGAATGCCTCATTAGGAAGGATGTCAGAGGATTCAGGACAAGGAGAGGGCCGCAGTCGGAAAATACGCTGAACTGATTTTTGGTTGTTCATTAGGAGACCATTTTCCTCCGGCCATACTAGGACATGGTTTAGGCCATCCTTTAGAGACTGGAGGTGTGTCTGACTTTTGAGAGGGTGTCCAACAACCACATCATCAGCAAACTTAACCGAAAGACAGCCGTTAGGCGATCTTAGCTCGTCGGTGTGGAGGGAGGAAAGGTGAGGGGATAGAATGGAACCTTGAAGAACTCCGCAGTCATTGGGAAGGACCATAGATTTCCGCTTTCCAGATTGGACAAATTGAGTGTGCTAACTAGAGCATTTCACCGTCGTACTTCCAGCTCCAGCTCCACCGACGTTCTTCGTCTCGAACATCGCCGACACTACCTTCAACGTAACCTATGAGCCCAGCCATCGAGGACTGCCGGGTTCTGTGTTCTTCGCCCAGTACAGGGAGCCCGGCGTGATCCAATGGCAGGAATCTCTCCGAGAATTCATAAAGCGCACATTCTACATCACTCAGTTGACACCATGTGAGTCTCATGCTTGTCACTCCTCACCCTCTACTCTCAAGAGTCACTGTCTGACTCGGGGTTAGCGTTGACTTCCACTAGGGTGCATTTTACCATCTAGAACCTAACTCAAGTTATGTGCAAAATTAGCCCTAAAACAGTAGGTGGGCTAACACATGAAATGTCAACCGAAATTCCAAAATTCGTTTTCGGTTCGAAAAGACTAATTAAGTAGGATTGTGAAACTAACCATTGTACAGCATAATTCTATAATAATTCAGTTATATCAGGATGCCAGCTTTCGAATGAACCTCTTTTCGGCTGCATGCGAAGACCATACTCCGTAAAAAATGACTACTTAAGTAGCATGCATTTTTTCCATTGATTTTTGATGGCCTTAAAAATTCGGTTATATTTTATAGAGAACATGCATAAAAGTAATCATTCTTTTGCTCACTCGGTAGAAAATTACGTCTTCTTTCAATTTTATGTTCGAAGAAAGGGTAAACTTTGGTCTGAAAAAGTTTCTACTTGAGAGTTTTTTAATATCGTGAAATGGCCGTTCATAAAACGTCATGTCTTTGCATTTACTAGTGTGGCTTGTAAAATTAAAAATATGGCTCGTGTCCACTGCTAAATTTTACGAGCCCCATATGGTCTCCTCTTAGTACCGTAGGGAAATATATGGTTTTCCATACGTGGAAAATATACGGCTTGTAGTTTTGAAACCCTGAATGTAAGTGTAACCGCAGGCCGGGGTTCAAAGTATTCGGGAATCGGAAAAGTTTTTGAAAACCGAATTATACTCTTCTTTTGAGTATGAAATTGAAAGAAGACGTGATTTTCTACCGAATAAGTAAAAGAATGATTACTTTTATGCATGCTCTCTATAAAATATAACCGAATTTTTAAGGGCATCGAAAATCAATAGAAAAAATGCATGCTACTTAAGTAGTCATTTTTTTACGGAGTATGTTTTTTGCCTGCAGCCGAAAAGAGGTTCATTCGAAAGCTGGCATCCTGTGGTAACTGAATTATTATAGAATTATGCTGTACAATGGTTAGTTTTACAACCCTACTTAATTAGTCTTTTCGAACCGAAAACGAATTTTGGAATTTCGGTTGACATTTCATGTGTTAGCCCACCTACTGTATATACATTTTAATAGCCAGTTATTTAAGGTTTGTTGCTTTTCAATTTCATAACTTAACTGCGAACTTGGAGTAGGTCAGTATATTCTATGGTCTACAGGCGCAGACCGAAGTTTGATGTATGAATAGCTTGGCCGAAGTCAATTAGCCACAGCGGGATGAGCGCGTGACACTCATTAACTGCCGACAGGCAGTTAGTAGTATATTTTAGGCTTGTAGGATACCATCCTAGCAGCACAGGTACTTGCTAAAAGCTAACACACGCGTGTTTCGCCGATATTCTGCCGCTGCATGGCACAGCTGCGAGGGGTTCGGCTCTACTCCAGTTTACGGATTGTTGCTTTTTATTTCCTCAGAAATTAACTGCGAACTTGGAGCAGGTCAGTATATCCTAAGGTTCACGGGCGCAGACCAATAGACTGCGGCCTAACTAATGATTTCTACTCTAAAGTACAACTCGAAATTTTTGTTCTCGTTTCATGAGATACGCTACCTACTGCAATCCTTTTGCGAGAAAATCAGTCACGCAGATAAAGACCGGCTCGGACGTTCTTATGCCACAAACTGTAAAAATACATTTCATGAATACTTTTACTAGCCTTTGGGACGTACGCTCATTTGTTTGGTCTTTAAACTGTCACCGATTGGTGTCCCACCAAACCAATCGTCGTCTCTCTCTCTCCCTCTCTCCTGACTTCTAATGCACGATCGCCAGCCACCCAGTATGAAGTACGTATGGTGGCCACAAATGGGGCAGACCTCTCCGCAGCAAGCAAGTCTATTTTCGTGTGGACAACCGGTCCGCCCGTCCCAGGCGGTCTCCAGGGTGCCAGTGCCACCTGGTTCGTCATCGTCTTCCTCATCTTCCTTCTACTTGTCTTCTTTTTCGTCCTCTTCGCCTGCATTCGGAATCAACGTCTAAAGGAAGGTGAGCATTATGATTTTGCTAAGAAAAAAACAACAGCAACTGCACGAGCCAGCTTCCTTCGCTCCGAGCACCTATTTTAACTAGCAATTATGCAATTCTAGCATCGAGACTCGTAAAAAATTGGTCTATTCTTTGTGTGTGTGTGTGTGTGTGTGTGTGTGTGTGTGTGCTTCCAGGCGGAAATGTTTACGTAAGCCCGCATAACCTTGTAAACCGTGTCATGATGGCTTTCGACTGGCGATCTTGCTGACTGTTTCTCCTCTCGAAAAGACTTCTGAAACGTTTAATTAATGCGCTCAGTTCGTAGGAAACAGCATCATTCTTGAAAGCTAGAAACGCAAGTTCGTGATTTCGTCCGTGGTCAAAGTATTAAAATTTGGAGACTGACAGCACCAGGTACTAGCCGAAAACCCAGGACACGTGTTCCCTTGATTTTTTATCCTTGCGACTGCGTCATGCAACTGCGAGGAGGTTGGCTCGTCAGTGCGCCCTCCCCCCGGCGTTCCCTTTGCACTTTCTGGCATATATTCCAGTTTTTGAATGTCAGTTTTTCGGTCTCCTCAGAAAGTAATGCGATAACTCCTTCAAGCAGGCATTCCGATCCTGGTTAATTCCTTCTGACCAAAATAATGAACATTACGGTACGTATGCTAACTCATATAATGTTAACCGAAATTCTGAAATGCGTTTTCGTTTCGAAAAGATTACTTAAACAGAGTTTGAAAATTAATCATCATGCAGCATAATTATATAATAATTCAGTTACCATGAGATGTCAGCTTTCGAATGATGCAGAAACTACACTCTGCAAAAATGGCTACTTAAGTAGAATGAAATTTCTCCTTGATTTTCGATTCCCCCAAAAACTCAGTTATATTTTATGGAAAACATGCGTGAAAAATTCTTCTTTCATTCGATGGGTAGACAGTTACGTTTTTTCAGTTTTATAGTTGAAGGGAGGGTATAATTCGGTTTTCAATAACTTCCACTTCCCGAATAATTTTGAACCCAATGTGCCGTTACACTTGCATTCAGGGTTTCAAAACTACAGAACGTATATTTTCCGCGCACGGAAAACCATGCATTATTGTACGGTATTAAGGGTAGATCATGTGGGGTTCATAAAATATAGCAGTGGATTTGAACCATATTGTAAACTTTAAAAGCAACGTTGGTAAATGCAGAGGCACGATGTTTTATGAACGGATATTTCACGGTATTAATGAATCCCATAATAAGAAATTTTTTAAAACTGAAGTATACACTTCCTTCGAATACAAAACTGGAAGGAAACGTAATTTTCTTCCCATCTAATAAAAGAACAAATTTTTATGCATATGAATTTTTTTATCATAAAATATAACTGCATTTTTAAGTGCATCGAAAATCAAGGAGGAAATTTCACGCTACTTAAGTGGCCATTTATTAAAGTGTGTGCTTTCTGCATGCGGCCGGAAAGAACTTCGTTCGAAAGCTGGCATCTCTTGGTAACTTAATTATCATATACCTATGCTGCACGAAGGTTAATTTTAAAACCCCTTTTAAGTAATCTTTTCGGAACGAAAACGAATTTCAAAATTTCGGTAAACATTTTATGACTTAGCACACCTACTGTAGATAAGCATCGATACGCAACCGGGAAATACGTACTTTTTTCATATTGACTTCTTCGCAAGTAAGAAAGACAAAACTGTGTTGGATGATTTCCTGTTCCCGTATGCAAGTGTGTACAAAGTAGTTCCGTTCGCCAAATGTCAACCGTATGAAGACAATCTTGTATTTACCAGCATATTCACATAGTTCTGTCAGGGGTTCATAACCCCCCAACGTGCAAGGGTAATCAGAAGGCTCTGGCAATCCCCCAATCTCATCCAATGAAAAATCGCACTTTCTCATCTGCCTCCAGAATAAAAATAATCAGCACTTTTATATGCTCTATTTCAGGTATTTGCGCACACCACAGACTGTGGGATGAGAATTTTTATGTAATCTTAAAAATACAGCATTTTAAGCTTAGTTTGTTCTCTATTTTACAGTTCAAGAGAAGGCGGCCCCGACGGAACACCTGTTTGAGCCTTCGGAAATGTGAGTCTGTCCAACTAATCGATTTCGACTTTTGCTACCGACAGTCCTCCCCCGAATGTTGATATACTATATAAAGTACTACTTACTAGTTTAGAGTACAACTAATAAATAGATTTTATTTGCGAGTTGATGCGCAAGTCATCGCCTAGGAGAGCAACCTACTCCGAATGCAAATGAAGGCTGCCGTTCCAAGTATATGACTTGAAGACTCGTAATGTTGAAGTAGTGTCCTTCATTTAGGGTTCTGTCGTGGAACAGTGAATCGACCCTCCAGACGGTCCGTTTGTGCCAGCGCGGCCTAGTCTGAATAACGGAAGTGTTAATTGTGCACGGGGCCTGGTAAAGAAGGGCAGGCTATTCAACTACGTCAGTTGGTCCTTCATCAACACAAAATTTCCGCACGGAAACTGCCAGACGGCATACGCACAGTAACTGTCGGACTCTGCGGCAATGCGTCCTGTTGTCTCTGGTACATTCCTCATGTTCGACAGTGAATGCCAAAGTTTTGGTGCACGTTGAACGGCCTGGTGTCCACGACCTGAAGTGGACAACGAATTCAACCCGGATAATGACACAGGCCGCTCATAAGACAGGGGACACGCTCGTACCATCGTGCCTTGGAACTCGTTGTAGAGCCCGCACAGGCAGTCGCATAACGGTTACAAATATACGTTGAAAGGATTTCATGCCGCAACCGACAGGCTAATGGGCCATGGCTCAGTGGCTAGAACGTTGAACCTATTAGCGTTTGATCCGAAGTTCAGGCACGGCAAAAACATGGGCTTTGGTAAAGTCGGCTGACGACGAACAAAAGGCCAGAAATTGCCACCCCAATCTACCTCGCCTTTGATGGAATTCCTTCCAGCATACCAAGGCCAAAGGTTTGGACTCGGTACGTCGACGACACCATCGTCATCATCAAGCGGGAAATGATGGAGGAATTTCACAGTGTCCTGAATTCCGTTTTTCCGGACATCCAATTCACGATGGGGACGGAAAGCAACAAACCGTTGCCGTTTCTGGACGATATTGTCTATCGAAAACCAAACGGGCATATAAAAACGACGGTGTACAGGAAGGCTACCGACATACGCCAAATCCTAAGCTATCACAGTAAACACCCGTTATGTCACAAACACAGCTGTGTGCGAACTCTCTACAGTAGAGCAGAAACACAC
The DNA here is from genome assembly GCA_902702965.1 of Spirometra erinaceieuropaei. Lineage (NCBI taxonomy): Eukaryota > Metazoa > Platyhelminthes > Cestoda > Diphyllobothriidea > Diphyllobothriidae > Spirometra > Spirometra erinaceieuropaei. The sequence continues at coordinate 464,813 of CACRXP010000148.1, forward strand.
TGCAGCGAACCGGATGACAGAAGGACAGAACTCCGCTATGTTCAGCGCCTTTTCATGTCCAACGGATACTCCCGTAACTTCATCGAGCGCAGCAGGCAGTCTAAACCAGGCCAAAATCGGGTGACAGTACAGCCAAAAGTCTGGCGTGCACTGTCATATATCGACGGCATCTCTGAGGCAGTTTCTGCCTCCTAAGGCCCTTGGGGATCGGGATCGCTCATCGACCAGACTCAACCATTCGGCATTTGGTTATGAGACCGAAGGCCCCCTGCCACGAGGTGAGACGACAAATGTCATCTACCGGGTCCAGTGTAACTCTTGCCAAGCAAACTCCGTCGGAGAGACAGGCAGACGGTTAAAAACCCGCGTTAACGAACACATGCGGGCAGTGAGGAGAATGAACCTATTGTCTCTGGTGGCGGAACACTGCGCGGACTCTGGACACACTTTCGCCTTTCACAACGCCAAAATTCTGGGTCGAGGCAATGCCCGCGTAGCCAGGGAAACGATCGAGGCCTGTCACACGGAGGCAGCCTCAATAAACCGTTGTGTCGCCCTTCCTGCAGCCTTCCAAGCCCTCCGGACGCAGCTCAATGAGCTAAAAAGCAGGCGCGAAGTCAGGCCGGACGTGAATCCAAACACGGGAGAGCCTACGACGGACTTACACGTAACCACACCGCAAATCGGGCCCGACGAAGGCGCAGTCATCAATACTGTTGCCTTAACTACTAATCCGGCAGACGGGGAGAAACGCAGTCAGAGGGATGCTTTCAGGACAAGCAACCCAACACGACAGTTAAGGTCAACGCGAATGCCGGCGATGGCCACCAACGTTCAAATGCCGTCCCCCGACGAAAGACAGGCAGATTGACAGCAGTCACCCTCCCTCCCGCTCTGCCTTGACGACTACAGAGACGATCCCTGTGTGTATGCGGGCCATTAGCGCCAAAGCCGATTAACCACTCCCCCGTATAATTATCACCGTGTCAGCATGACTGATATCTCCCCCCTCCTATAAATACTGTGGGATGCCGTACGATACTCACCTCCGACGATGAAAGCTTGTCTGCCTTTGAAACGTCAGGACAATACAATCATGGTTCCCGAGATCGCCTCTTCTTCTCATTTATGCGGGGGAACTCGAATCTTCGCTTTTATTAGATCTATATGTATATATATGAGAAGAAGAGGCGATCTCGGGAACCATAGTTATATTGCCCTGACATTTCAACGGCAAACAAGCTTTCATCGTCGGGGGTGAGTATTGAACCGCGCAGTTACGCTAACGGACCCGATGAAGGTGCTATCATCACTGCCACTCATGCGGCAGGCGAGAACACAAGTGGCTGCGGAGTGGCAAAGAAGATTTTCATCCCAGGACGAGAGCTATGGTCAATGCAAACACGTGCGATGACAGCCAGCGTTCGAACGACGGCCCCCGAATAGACGCAAACCCGTCGTAACAAGATCGTCACCGCCTATAAATACTGTGAGGAGCGGTACAATTCTGCCCATATCATGAACCACTGTGCGGCTGCTGGTTGGGCTCGAGAGAGAGAGAGCCCCTAAGGCACAATGGGACGAGTGAGTTCCGTAAAAAAGATAGGTGAGCGCCCCTCTAACACTATATATAGACATCGACAGTTCGGTTTTCTCACCGACATTAGTGGTTAGGCGGAAAACACCCCTCAGAATTGAACGAAAAATCTACGCGTTATGGCTCAGCGAAAACTGAGAATACATATTTTGCTGTTGTTGAAATTACCAGTTTTACAGGAGAGACACATTTCTCTGAAAGGCGCGCGAATACAATTAGTAGACGGCATAGTCATTTCTTGTTCTCCTATCGATAAGTTTACTGGATCGAAGCAGAGAAAATGTCCATGGGAGGGAGGAAGGTGAGACTCAATGCCGAAATCCAAAATATCGGAAAGAACTCTTGCCTGATCCCGCCTTTCCTCCCACTCCCCCCTCCCCCCTAACGCTAGGTACCCAGGCGCACCGTCCCAAATGAACCGATCTCTCCCGCTGGGCGACCTAGAGGAAGAAGCAGAGACAGAAGAGGAGGAACGAACTCGCAGGAGTGTAAACGATGACGCGCGACAAGGACCAGAGGGAGTCGAGGAGGCCGTCGAGAGTGTCCGCTCAGCCCAACACAACGCCTACGACAGTTGGAGTCCCGACCGCCGGCAGCAGCAACGACAACCCTACTATGGAGAAGAAGGCGGTCGAGAGGGTGGTTTTGATGAGGTGGACGAGGCTGGTATCGTCCATATCACTCCACGCAGGGGTCGGTCGGCCGGCGGTCGCGCTTGGAGAGATGACGGTGAGTCCATTCAGTGCCGGTGTTCATGCATAGAGGCAATTCCTTCCGTTCCAAACACGTATCCCAAAACGGCTGCCTAAAAGATACCGACTGGACGGTCCCCATTTTGGTAAATAGGGTCTATTGTATTACTTTGATCATAAAATACGGACTGTAGTCATAGCTACTGCAGTCGTGGGAATGACAGCGTTGGCATACGGTGCATGCACTATTGGAAGGTTTGCAGGTTTATATATATGTATATCCTTAAGTACTAAAGTTCTGGGTTTCGCATACAGTGCGCCACTTGCATCATGTTCCAGCAGACTTTGACTAGGAAAATTAGAAAAATCTTCCGTCATAGAAATCGAAGTTTGTAGTCCCAAAAAAGCTGGTTGGAATAGGTCTCCATTCCGTCGACGGTAACAATCGGGAGATGGCACCCCAAAAAATCCGCCTAACCAAAGCAGCCTGTCTTACGGGACAGGTGGTAATAGGTGTTTTAGGGGTGGTGGCTAGTCGAGATGTACGATACTAGCTGACAGAAAGCCTTATTTGAACAGGCGAATGATCTAAGTTGGCCCGCTCTCCGTTCCGTTATTACAAAATGGGTTGCCAAAGGCAGTATAGTGGTAACGGACGAGTGGAAGGCGTATAATCGTCTTCCCTCAGAAGGTTACATTTTTCTGTTAACCACTCAAAGAACTTCAAGGACCCTACCACCGGACGGCACACCAATGCCATTGAGGCATACTGGAGTAGACTGAAAAGGAAGCCCCACGAAGGAGGAGCTGTGTGGGCTCACATAGTATCGTCTTTGGTTTGGCCTTAATGCCATGTCCTTGACAGATGCCTGGGAACTGTTCTTGTCCCATGTTGTGCAGACTTAACCTATTTAAAAGCGATTTTGTTTTGTAATAAACTGCCATAATGCGAATGTATGCCGTATATTCAGGTGTACGTGTGTAACGATGGGGAAGGTTGGGTAACAGCGACCATCGTCCATGTAATTTCCTGCGATGTTCGTTCGGTCAGCCCATGTTAGGCCGTCGGGAAAGCCTAAGTAGTGCGTGAAAGTAGGCCTGCAACCGCTGATATAGCTTGAAGGCGTTTGAGTCCACTGTTAAAGGTATTATTTCTAGGTAACGGATTTTTTTGGGTGTCATCTCCCGATTGTTACCCCGTCGACTTTTTTGAATTTGTCAACTGCCAAGCTGCGAGCGCCCAGTATGTAGAAAAATCAATAATCTTTAGGAATTTTCGTCAAAGGAGAGCATCATCAAAATGGCTGTTTCTGACTTTGCCGTCGTCAGTAAGCCACACCCCATTTTCAGGAGTAGAAGGCATAAAATTTGAACCGTGGGTCAGTTGAGGAATATAAGTAACGTTCTGCTATTGAAACCAAGGGCCACGTCCGCCAACTTTGTCGGTAAGACTTATCTGTCATTTGGTAAAGGTATTATACCGTACTTCCGACATAGATACTTGCTAAAAGCCCAGACACGTGTTTCGCCGATATTCTGCCGCTGCGTGGCACAGCTGCAAGGGGTTTGGCTCTTCAGTAGGACCCCCAGCGGTCTCTGTGCGGTTTCTGGTATATGGACTCCAGAGAAATTTCAGTTCTGGTCCTAAAAAGTCATGTCCCGGAGAGTTAACTCCATGTCTTGCACTGAGTAATTTCTGAAATTATTCACTTGATTATTCCCTGGAGTTCATATACCAGAAGCCGCATAGAGAACGCTGTGGGTCCCACTGAAGAGCCGAACCCCTCGCAGCTGTGTCACGCAGCGGCAGAATATCGGCGAAACACGTGTCTGGGCTTTTAGCAAGTATATATTTCGGGAGTACGGTATAATACGTTCGATGTATACATTTAATACTACTCGTAGTACTACTTGTTTGTAGAATGCGCATTACGTGGTTATTCCACAGTAGTCGATTGTCTTCGACTCGAATGTTCGTTGAAATTTCGGTTCTGACCCTAAAAAGTCATGTCCCGGACACTTAACTCCATGTCCTGCACTGAGCAGTTTTTAAAATTATTCAATTGATTATCTGTCATTGTTAGTCATCATGCGACCGCCCGTTATAAGACAACACGGGACTCCCGTATTCCGTCTTGCAATCAGCACAGTTCAGTAACCGCCACTCCTATGAGGGAAGTAGTGTCCCGTTCGTTGTTTTAAACGTAAGTGTACACCCCAACTTCCTTCTCCACCCTCTCCAGAGCGTCTGCAGGGCGCCCCAGCAGGTCCGGCCTCGGATCTCTCGGGCTACATCGACCGCGCTTCAGGTGGTCGGACCGCATACGAACGAGAAAGTACCCTATCGGGTGGTTCAGATGTGGCAGCCTCATCCAGCATCTCCGGCCTCCACAGCGATCGTCGCCGGCAGAGAACCCGCAACGGGAGGAACAACACGGGTGTAGTCAATCAACCAACCTTCATTTGATTGTCTCTCCTCCTCAGTTCATGGAGTCTCCCGTCAGCATTTCCGAGTTGTCTGTACTCACGTCTCCCATCCTCTTAAACCAACCCTGAATGGTCCTGCTATGAGGCCAAATAAAGCGAGTTCTGTCTATACATGAGCAACTTGTCCCTTTGATTTTCTACCTGCAGACATTGTGTATTCTCTAATCCCGTGTGAGTAGAGGTCAGTAAAAATAACCCCATAAAGGTTGTACTTGGGCTGCCAGCAAGCCGCTTAAAACTCAAGCTTCTTCTGGGCAGCTGAGAGAACTGACAGAGAGGAACCCTCTAAACCGGATTTTTCCCTGCTAGGACGATGATGAGAAGGATTCTCTGGTGTTCATGTAGGAGAAACTTGATTGCCAGATAACAAAGCAAAAGAATTAGGGCTGTCCACTAGACCGACGCCTATACCTTTTGCGCACGGTTACTTAAGTAATATATAGGGAGGGTGTGGTTAGTCTTTTCAATGTTTTGGAGTCACTAAGATGACCTTCGAGTTTATCAGCCGATGCAAAAACGAAGCCCGATTTGAACACAATCGGTTAGGAGGCGGGGATCCGAAGAGGCAGAAAAGTCGAGCTCGCACGCATTTCGACGATATACGACGATGTCCAGCGCCCGTCCAACAGAGTGGGCGCAGCGCCGGTGACGCGCGAGGGAACTACTGAGGCAGGCATGCGCAGAACCTACGTCACTCTCCTCCCCTCATCTACCTTGTACCGATGAGATGGCAGTTTTAATGCAATAGGGGCGTGCGTATGTTCGGTTACTGACAAGGCCGGGCAGCCCGTCTACACGTGTCGCACACGACCCGGTTCCTGTTGCGCGTACCTGGTTACTGTAATGGCGGCCCAGGCCCCGCGTAGGTGGGAATGTTATAAAGATGTCAGGAGAGGAAATCGTCGCAACCTGACCTTCATTCCTGAGAAGGACAGAGATATCCCTCCAGTTGCAACCTTTCAAGCCCACAGTGGGGAAAGGCATTTTACGTCAAGTAAAGGGCCACTCAACTTATCTAGAGCTTTTCGCGATGACGCGCTGAATAAGGGCACCATTTGTGTCCGAATTCTCTTCTCACTTTCGTTTTCATATCTCGTCTAGCGTCCTTAGAGTCGTGTCTGTTTCCTTTGTCGTGCCAGTTGTGCGATTGTGGATTATTGCCCATCTGTTTTCTCTAATAAATAGCAGTAACCGGTATCAGGCTATTGGTTTTTCATATGGTCTAGTAGAGAGGTTTTACCAGTTAGTCTCAAATACTTCCTTGGTGTCTTGGTCTCTGATAAGCCAATAATTTGAATGCGCGCTCAGAGCAATCGATTTCGGTTTGGACCAACCAGCGTGCAGCAACTTATCAGTGCGCGACAAGGCTGCCGAGCCCACCGGCGCACAGTCCATGTCTTTTTCAGTTTTTCACAGGCGCCGGGTTCTCACACCGGATAGTGCGTAATCAGAATCTCCTTGGTGAGCTAGCCTTACTCTGTGCGTTGCCACACCAGCTAGCGATCGAAGTTGTGGCTAAAACAGCCACTTTTTTGAACTTAAGACTACCTTTCCGGCCTTGCTAGTTTGCGTTCTGACTCGGAAGAGTCACCGGCTCCAGTAAGCGGTTTGGCTGCTGTAATAGGCGGAGTGACTTGCTGGTTATGCATATGATCTGATTCTGTCCCCTAGAACTTGCTCCAACAGGCCGCTGAGTCAGCTAATCGGTGGTCTAATGGACAAGAGTTCATTATAGTTCAAAATTTTGGCGAAACACTTTTCCAAACACTTAAATTAGGAATCCAAAGACGCCTACTGGGAGGTTGCGTTGGGACAAACAGCAGTCTGTCAGGTCGAGGTTCTGTTGGATCGAAAAGTACGCCATTTGGCGTAATTTGTCAATCAGAGAGTGCTGATCATACCTCTCGGGTCAACCATAAACCCTGTCAGCCCGTGGGGTAAAAATAAAGTATAACATCACCCTCGTAATGTACGCTTGGATTACCGTACTGTAACTTTTTGTGGGTGGCAATAGTTCACTTCCTCTTGTAACCGTTGAGCACGTGGCTCTGTGGTTAGAGGCGTTGGACTTTTAACTAACAGGTCCCTAGATTGAGCCCCAGGTAATGCACACTTCGAGGTTGGGTATGGCTGACTGACGACGGCTAATAAGCTAGAGGTGGCCATTCCAGTCTCCCTTGTCTCTGTTGGTAATATTATAAACGTCGGTAACGCTATTCTGCTGTGCGGCTGCTGGATGGGCTCGAGAGACAGCCTAGAAGGCACAACGGAACAAGTGAGTTTCGTAAGAACAATCGGTGAGGGCGCCACAACCATTGTTTATTCCCGATCGAAACCGACAGGGCAACGTAGTCCAGTGGTTAGAGGCGTGGACTTCTAACTAACAGGTCGTGAGTTAGAGCCTCGGGTGTGCCACACTTCGGGGTTGGGTATGACTGGCTGTAGACGGCTAATAAGCCAGAAGTGACCATTCCAGTCTCTCTTGTCTCTGTTAGTAAAAACCTACTGTGTACATCATGCGTCGCTGCGCGGCTGCTGGTTGTGTTCTAGAGAAAGCCTGCAAGGCACAAACGAAACTAGTGAGTTCCGTAAGAACGATCGGGGAGTGCAGCGGCAAAAACATCCGCGAAACACGTGTCTGAGATTTCTGCTTAATCTAGTATGTCGGGAGTATGGTAAAACTACGTTTCCGTTTCAGAATTTCGGCTTACATCTCCTGCGATAGATCAGCTACAATATCCTCCTACGAAGTGCCTCCTCATGCAGTAAAACAAGCATGCATTGCAAATACGAGTCTTTTTACATTTTGAAGAACACTGCGCTTCATCCGATCATATGACCCTTATTACCACCAGTTCCGTAGTACATACAGTGATAGTTCAATGATAAAACGGTGCAATATCACCAGATGGCCATAGAACTGCGCGTGGCGTAATCGGTTCGCATCGCAACTACAGTAAATGAGCTAACTCATGAAATGTCAACCAAAATTTCGAAATGCGTTCTCGCTTCGAAAAGATAAATTACGTAGTGTTGTAAAACTAATCAGGATGCAGCATAAATCTATAAGGTTCCAGTTACCTCAGGGCGTCGGCTTTCGAAAGAACTTATCTTCGGTTGCATGCAAGATCTATACTCTGCAAAAAATGACTACTTGAGTAGTATGCAATTTTCTCATTGATTTTCGATGCCCTTGAAAATGCAATTATATTTCATGAAAACATGCATAAAAATATTCATTCTTTTACTTATTGGGTAGAAAATCACGTATTCCCGCAATTTCATACTCAAAAGAAGATTATAATTCGGTTTTAAAAAAACTTTTCTTATTCCTGAATAATTTTGAACCCGACCTGCTGTTACACTTGCATTCAGGGTTTCAAAACTACAAGCTGTATGTTTTCCGTGTACGGAAAACCATGCATTTCTCTACGGTGTTAAGAGGAGACCATATGAGGTTCATAAAATTGAGCAGTGGATTTAAGCAATATTGTTAACTTTACACGCCACATTCGTAAATGCAGATACATGACGTTTCATGAACGGCCATTTAACGGTATTAAAAAATTTCACAATTAGAAACTTTTTTAAAACCGAATTATAATCTTCCTTTGAGTATGAAATTGGGGGAATACGTGATTTTCTACCCAATAAGTAAAAGAATGTATATTTTTATGCATGTTTTCCATGAAATATAATTGAATTTTCTCGGGCATCGAAAATCAATGAGAAAATTGCCTATTACTCAAGTAGTCATTTTTTGTAGAGTATAGATCTTGCATGCAGCCGAAGATATGTTCTATCGAAAGCCGACACCCTAAGGTAACTGGATCATTGTAGATTTATGCTGCATCATGATTATTTTTACAACACTACGTAATTTATCTTTCCGAAAAGAGAACGCATTTCGAAATTTTGATTGACATTTCATGAGGTAGCACACTACTGTAATTCACTTTAAAAATAGAAAGTGCCTTGATCAAACGGAGGTCACAGACGATCCCCTCCTAATTGGGCTATGCTACGGTATATACTAGATATATCATCTTACAAAATGTTATTCAAAATTCTGTTGCGTTTTTATCCTAAAAGCAGGGTTGCAATATAAATTATCGTGCAGCACAGTCCCAAGATATTTCGGTCAAGATAGGAAAACGACTTTCAAACGATTTTCTTTCTGGCCATCTGCATAAACTAAGGTCTGCAAAAAATTGTCACTTAGGTATTATGGATTTTCCCAATGAGTATAAGTGCCCCCATATATGTAAATATAGTTGCAAAAATAAATAAAATAAATAAAAAAATAATGGCAAAAATATTTGGGTCACGGTAAAGATCAGGACCCCACTTAACTGTCAGTAGGCTGTGGATCCTGCCATACGTGATTTGGGGTAAAGGGAGTTTTATGGGTGGGGCAGAAGGCTAGACAGTAAGCTGACAAAATGATAGAAAACACAGAAATTGCCTGGATTTATGCCGAAAGTTATATCCTAAGCTGGTGTGCGACAACGGTAATGGGAGCAGTAATTAAACGATAAACACAAAGTAAATTTCCCAAAATAACGGGTTTTGAGCTAAGATGTGGGGTCGTGAAAGGAATCGTTGTTGATAGTGTAATATCGGCAACGACCTGTTAATGTATGCTAAGATAAAACCCTATATGGTACGATCCGCAGTCTACCGACAGTTAAATTGGGTCCTTTTCTATACCGTTGCTAATATTTGTTCTTTTCCTAGATGTTTTGGCAAATTTTGAAAAATGCACATTGACCCAGCTGTGAAAAACTCGGCGCGTCGGTGGGATTCAAACCCAAGACAGAAAGGTGAAGGTTTTAGTACAGCCAACGCTCTAACCACTTAAGCCACGAGGCTCCGCCGGACGACGCGAGTTTGATCACATTTGGATCAAGTTACCCGTCCAACCTACTTCAACGTCTGGAATCCACCAAATCTGATACAGTAAGTTGATTGTCCAAGCAGAATTCCCTAAGTAATTCACCTAGAATCCACCAGATGACTACCAGACTCACAAGATGCATAGATGTTTTTGGTCTTCTCCTTATTGTCATAGGTTCGAATCCCGCCGAGGCGCCGAGTTTTTCACAGTATGAATTGCGTGAGCCTGGCAGTCATCTGGTGGATTCTAGGTGAATTACGTAGGAAATCCTGCTTGGGCAGTCAACTTGCTGTATCAGATTTGGTGGATTCCAGACGTTGCAGTAAGTTGGGCGGGTAACTTGATCCAACTGTGATTAAACTCGCGTCGTCCGGCGGGGCCTCGTATTTCAAGTGGCTAGATCGTTGGCTGTGCTAAAACCTTTCCCTTACTGTCGTGGGTAAGAAGCCCACAGGGGTCTAGTTTTTCACAACTGGGTCAATATGAATTTGTTCCTTTATTCATTTGGTAGCTAATTACGTCTTGTTGAAATCTTGCACTTTAAGAAATAGCATTTTTCGGTTTTGAAAGAGCTTTTCGATTCCCGAATACTTTTGAATCCGATCTGCCTTTAAAGTTGCATCCAGGATTTCCGAATTACAAGCTGTATACCATTAATGTAGCGAAAAGTACACATTTCTCTGTGCCAATAAAGAAGCTCATAAAACTTCACAATGTGCCTGAACCACGCTGTTCGCCTTATAAACAGCACTAGTAAACTTGCTAGTGCGATTAGATATGGTCGAACATCTCGCGGTCTTAAAAATCTTAAAATTATAACTTTTTCAAAACCGAAGGCACTTTAATTTTAAAGCATAAAATGTTAAGAAATACCTTGCTATCAAATGAGCACGGATATAATATTTTTGTACATATTTCCTGTAAAATATATCTGAATTTATAAGGACATCGAAAATCAATGAAAAAATTCCTACTGCTTAATTAATAATTTTTTACCAAGCGTAGTGTCCGTGGCTACCGAAAAAAGCTCATTCAAAAGCCGGCATCCTAACGTGACTAAAATATTGTGATATTATACCGCACGATGACGACCGTTGCAATCCTACTTGAGTATTTCCTTCGAAGCAAAATCACGCTTCTGAATTTCGGCTAACGTTACGTGAGATGGATAGTATGCGGCGTTCCCCAAACAAGACATGACTGTTCGGTAAGATGGACCCCGGTTTCGATTAGGGATTGACGGACGCGTCTGTTCTTGAAGGTCGAAGAACGAACCACGCTGCGACCGAGCGCGTGATGTTCGGGCAGTTAGTTGGTCCTCAGAAAAAAGCGGTCTAATCCTCCCTGAAGAGAACTTCGACGGTTTGCACCGCATGGGCAAAGAGTCTTATACAGTTAGTGACCTAATTCATGAAAGGTGTCAACATTTACGAATGATTGCCAATCAAGCGCAAATAGACACCATTTCATGAGTGCATTGTCTATGTTAATTAAGTGCACGTTTAAAAGAATTAAAAACATAAAAGAAATAGTAAAGGCAGTGAGGGACAGCGTGCGGTAAATGCCGCGCAAGTCTGCCACCATTACAGACTAATTCGCGCATAAGTCATTTTCCCTGTTCGTACCCTGCTGTGGAGCGAACGGTAGACATCCTAGAAACTACGTTTCTGCTCTTTTGTCTCTGAGGATGGATTCGAGTAGGAATCCGAAACGTCAGGCTAATAAAGCTCTTGTCCCGGCGATCGTGTCTCCTTCTTCAATCCTAGAAACTGATGGTCGAAATGTCATCAGAAAATCAGTCGCCTCCGGTGACCACTTGGATGACCTGACCTCAGTCCAATGGAACATGCTTTAGGGCTACCTTGAACGGGAGGTTCCCAGCCCACAGGATGTCCAAACGCTTCATCAACTCATCAAGAATGCTCTCGGGCATCCTCGACAACCAGTAGAGACGAGATGGAGCCGTAAATCAGCACTAGAACGTAGTCATTGGATAAATTAACTTCTTCTTCTGGTTTTTAATTAAGTCACCTTAAACAGGACTGAATGACAGCAAGTTTTATCAAAAAACTACACTGCTTACTTGATTTTCATTTATGTAACCCGGCTCAACAGGGGATACACTTTTGGTCGACAATGTGTAATCCAGTAGTTGTAGAAAATAGCTTTGACTTTTTTAAAGTTAGCAGTGGCAGTATTGGTTATGGTGGGACTACTAATATCATCATTAGTAGCGAAAGAAACAACAGCAGTAGTATTAATAGTAACAGTAGCAATTGTATTATTATTATTATAACGAGGCATAGCAAAGGCAGCAACTGCATTTCTATAGTATTAGTGGTAACAGTAGTAGTAGTAGTAGTAGTAGTAGTAGTAGTAGTAGTAGTAGTAGTAGTAGTAGCAATAATAATAATAATAACAATAATAATATTGGCGGCATTCTCATAGTTAGCACCAGCAGAAGTAGACCGAGTGGCATTGTTATTATTATTGTTATTATTATTATTGTTGTTACTACTAATCGTAATAGCAACAACAGAATTGTCAGCCATCGTCAGGGTAACAGTATAAGCATTTTTAGTAATAGGACGTAGAGGAGGAGGGGGAATGTCGGGCGCGGTGGTTAAATGAATTCGAGAAAAGAGAAAACCAAGAAATGGAGACGTTGGGCAGAACAACGGGGGTAATAATCGGGAGAAATGCCCTAATAAATGCACTTTCTAGTTAAAGCGGGCATAAAGAGCAGTTATGCGAGGGAATAGGGAGGGGGGGGGGGGGAGGACGGGCAGAGAGAGAGAGAGCGGAAGCATGAACTTGTGTGACACGGCCTCCTACGAAATCTGCTCCCACCTGACAGACGGCCTCCGTGCTCCGTAGATGACAGCACACACATTCAAAGTAACCCTACATCGTTTATCTTAATTCTAGCCGTCGTCTTTAATCTCGAAGCTCAGCTGCCATAAGAAGAATAGAAACGGAGATGAGGTGACGGGACGAATGCGGCAAAACCGACCTCTTTTCTACGCCCCCTCCTGTTCTGGCATGCCGCGTCCTTCTTGCGACATAACTCCTCCCCCCCCCCTTCCACTCACGCGAGCGTCGCGCGGTCTCACCTTCTGGCCTCCCCCTTGCCTTCAATCGCCCCACCCCCTCCCCGCCCACGCACATTTCCTGTTTTCGCCCGCCTCTGCTGCCACATTGCTCACTTCCTCTTCGCTGACCTTCACTCAGTTTCTCCACACCCCCCTCCCCCCTGACTTCGCTGCCATCCGCGAGCGCGCCGTCGTCGCCTGGGCGCGGAATTCCCAGCCCGGCGCAGGCTTGCTGCTTCGTAGGCGCACAAATCTGCGTGTGTGTGTAGATGTAGAAAGACCTCTATTAAAAACATATATGAGTCCCATGGGCCGGGGTTAAAGACGCAGATGTCCGAACCAACTGCTCGGACAGGCGTGCCTGCAGGGCGTTATGACCTCAGGTCTGGCGTAAAGGACGCACCCGACTCCTGCCTCGTTCATCTTCATGCCTGGCCATATTTCATATTCGCATGCCAATCCTGCACCAATGACAGGACAGTGTCCGGATGGCCGAATGTGGACGGGGATGAGGTGGCTGATAAAGGTAAACAACCTGTCTGCGCTTGCCACACGCAACCTGGTTCTCATATAACGTATCGGGTAGGTCCAATCGATCGGCGAGCGCCCCTAGCCATTGTATATTCCCGATCGAAACCGACAGGGCAACGGGCTCGTGGCACAGTGGTTAGAGGCGTGGACTTCTAACCAACAGATCGCGAGTTCGAACCTCGGGTGTTCTACACTTTGGGGATAATAAGCCAGAAATGGCCATTCCAATCTCCCTTGTCTTTGTCGGTAATGACATTCTGCCTATATCATGCGCCACTATGCGGCTGCTGGTTGGGTTCGAGAGAGAGCCCGTAAGGCACAACAGGACGAGTGAGTTCCGTAAGAACAATCGGTGAGCGCCCCCTACCATTGAAAATATAACTCACATGCGTTAGAATGCCAAAAAGACCACATTCAGAAGTAGCC
>CACRXP010000148.1:481751-497326 GCA_902702965.1 Spirometra erinaceieuropaei
TGTTGTTCTTAAGGTGGGCGCCAGTCAGTCCACCGTGATCGGAGACCTTCGTAATGGACATCAAGGTCAACATGGCGGTTAATGCTATCTGCACCGGAGTGCCAAGCTTCGAGGAATTCCCGTGCATGTTTAGTGTTGGCCATGGCGACCACTTCGGCATCGTCCCAATTGAAACGGTGGTCACAATCAAGAGCGTGGGCAAACACGAGAGATAAGGGGTCGCGTCGGCGGATAGCTAACTTGTGTTCATTAATGCGAGTCCCAAGTTGTCGACCCGTGTGACCAATATAAACGCAACGGCAGTTAGCGCACGGGATGCGGTAAATGACGTTACTTTGTTGCTCTTTGGGTATGGGATCCTTTGCCCGGGATAGTGCTGCGCGTAAGGAGGACGCCGGCTTGTGGGCAATGCAGATGCCAAACCGGTTTAGTTGTCGGGCCATCACTTCAGAAATTCCTCGCATGTAGGGCAGGGAATAATATTTCCTCTGTGTCGCTTCTCCACTTGAACTCTGATCTTGTGGTTGCCTCTGACGTCTGAGACAGTTTTTCACGAAGCTAATCGAATATCCGTTAGATCGGAACAATTGGTATAAGTAGGCTAGCTCTCTCTTAAGTAGATACTGGCTGCTACAGTACCGAAAGGCTCGGTGAAAAAGAGTTCGAACGCAGCTTTTTTTGTGGGCCGCAGGATGATTACTCCCGTAGTTGAGGATGATTTCGGCGCTGGAGTCTTTTCTGTGGACGCTGATTGCGAGATTGCCATCAGTCAGTCTTTGTACACTGACGTCAAGAAAAGGGAGGATGTCCCCTGTCGCTTCTTCGCGTGTGAATTGTATGGCGGAGAAAACACCGTTAAGACTCTGGTGCAGTCGTTCAACTTCGCAGTTTTTTATGACTACGAAGGTATCGTCTACGTAGCGGAGCCACATCTTTGGTTTGATGGCTTGAATAACAACTTCTTATAGTCTTTGTAAGACTATTTCGGCGAGTAGGCCCGATATCGGTGAACCCATGGGGGTGCCCTTGACCTGCTGGTAATACTTGCCATCGAATTGACAATAGTTCTTAAGACAAAGCCCAAGCATGTCTAAAACGTGCTCTGTTGGAATGCCAATCGGAGTTTCCTCTAGGCGTCGAGCTACGCTCTCAGTGGCCAAGTTATGCGGTATTGAGGAGAAAAGAGCAACTACATCAAACGATAAAAGGCATTCATCAGGGCTTACATTAAGGCCTTGGATCCTCAACCAGCAGTGTGACAATGCCACCTCTCACTTTTCGCTTTGTCTGACGACGGGTTGGTGCAACCAGCTCGAAAATTTACGAGTAAAACTCTATTTCCGACGGACTTCCTTCTTTCATCATATCATCTCGGAATGCATACTACTTCTGTTATTCATATATATATATATATATATTATAGAAATGGCCGTTCCCATCTCCCTTGTCTTTGTCGGTAATGCTATTCTGCCCATATGATGCACCGCTGTGCGGCTGCTGGTTGGGCCCGAGAGAGAGCCCGTAAGGCACAACGGAACGAGTGAGTTCCGTAAGAACGATCGGTGAGCGACCCCTACCATTGTATATTCCTGATCGAAACCGACAGGGCAACGGGCTCGTGGCCCTGTGGTTAGAGGCGTGGACTTCTAGCTAACAGGTCGCGACTTTGAGCCTCGGGTGTGCCACACTTCGGGGTTGGATATGACTGGCTGACGATGGCTAACGAGCCAGAAATGGTCATTCCAGTCTCCCTTGTCTGTGTCGGTAATGCCATTCTGCCTGCATATGCATATATATTTAAAGATGGCAGGTTCCACCACATATATATGTGTGTGTATTAATGATGATTTTTCGACAATTTGAATGAAAAGAAATATTACGGTCGATGTTCGCTTTGAAAAGAACGTTTATATGTTTTAGATAATATTTTATGCCACGGAACAGGACCTCGATGCTGGTCGAAGGCCACTTCTCCATGTACAGATGGGACTCACATTTCCCTAGCTGAAGGGTAGCTATTCAAACATTGTGGCTTCACCTGAAGTCTGCTTAGGCGATTCTACAAAATCATCCTTTGTTAAAAGTACATTTTATTTACCGCTCTAAACTAGAAGAAGAATGTCGACGAAGTCTTGATTCTGCGACCAACTCGATGAAGCGCCACCCAACGTGACGGTGGACTGCAGAATTCCTATTTAATCGCATTTGTACTGCGTGATATCGTGATTTTCAACTCAGTATTTTTCAGCCACCTAAAGCAATCTGGTTCGAGAACGACGTCAAAGTAGAACATTCCTTTCGTCTGCATTAAAGATATATTTTTGGAAGCAACTGGTAGAAAACCCGCGGCAAGATCTGGTTTCGTAGTCGTACCTGTTAGGGGTTAGCGGTCAGGGTTAGGGTTAAGGTTGGGGGTTAGGGGTGAGGCTGGGGTTTGTCTACTGTAGGCACGGCTACGAAATGATATCCGACCGAACCCGCCTCATATTGACTTCGGAATCAGAAAGAGCTTTAGGAATTTTAAAAACTGAATTACGAGATCTTCATGACACTCCTCCTCGTCTATATTTCCGATTCATCCACAGTGTCTGTTTTATGTGTTTATCTTTACTGTATACTTTGCTTCTTCCGCTTTTCGATGGCCTTTTTTCGGTTGGCCTGCCGTCGGCCTTGTAATTGCGACAGAGTTTTACTGCGTGGGCCTGAACCCCGACTTGAAAAGCGAACTGTTGCGTATTCCTATATGCAAAACGCCTTTTAACCAATCAGTACACCGGCGTAATGCGCGTGCGTAGGTGCCATTCGGCAGGCCGCGAACATCGCCCGTGTTGCGATTCGTTGGCCAGATGCCTCCGCGTGGACGGACGCTCGCACCAACCAATAGGCGCCCGGCATGCTCTCACGGCGTATATGGTTATATCCGCGCAACCGAATCCCCGTTGCAGCCAAAGTAAAGTGTGATAGTAAGGGCAACTGCAGTGTCATGACAAGTGGTTTCCCCGTTACGGCAACACTTTCAGCGTTGCCAGCCCATCTAAAACGGTTCAAGGAAGTTGAGCAAACAGAGGGCAGTCTTTTTCAACACCTCTTTGCGACCCTGGAAACGTTCAGGGCTCTGCGCAATTTTTGTAATCCTGCCCACACAGCTGACAATGATACTTCCAACCTCTGTCACATTGGATCGACCCCGGTACAGCCTCGAAGTTATCCACTGCCGACAGTGGCGTCTGCTATGTATCGGAGTCCGACGCAGACATTGGCATTGACGCCGCCGGTGGGGAGTCAGTCGGGTGGATTCGTCGGCCTTGAGCACAGCTATGGTCGCTGCGGATTTCCAGATAGCAGGCTGTTCCCCATACCCTCCGCTGACAGTCAAGAAAGCAGCTTTTCACCGCCAGCTTCTTCCTCCCCCTCCACTGCCGCCTCGTTGTCGTCCGTGCTTCAGCCGCGTTTGGAGGCGGGACCATTACCCAGAAGAAGGCTGACTGGTGACGTCGAACTGCGAGAATTCGTCTGTCGTCTTTGTGGTCGAGAGTTTAACTGCGCCCTAAATCTTGCCCAGCACCACTGTCCGGGCATTGTTCAAACTACCTACAATTGTTATGAATGCGAGAAGGTAGGTTTTTGTGTGAAAAGTCGTTATAACTTTTACCACAAATTGTCACACTTCCATCTGTATGGGGTCTCTACCGAACACAGTTATTACGAAGGATTTCCTGCAAAGCCGCTACCATTATCACTGTCACTAAGTTAACCCCTCCTGATGTTTAATTTATTTTGACTCAACTGTGAAAAACTCGGCCACCTTGGTAGTTTTCGAACTCCCGACAGCTAAAGGAAGGCTTGAGTACGACCAACGCTTTAGCCACTTAAACTACGAGGTCCCGATGGAGGCCGTGAACTTAACCATAGTGGGTCAAAATAAATTATTTAAAATCTGCCAAACACCTCCTGATGTTGTCATCAATCCCAACTTTAACAAAAGTTTTTATTCCTGATAGGATAGTTCGAGGAACGCTATTCATTTGCGACAGTGAATACGATTACAGTTGGGGAGACTCGTTGTCATCCTCAAGAAACCACTCACCAGAAGTTCTTAATACTGACGACAAACAAAATTTCAAACACCTGATGTTGAAAGCGTCGTATGATAGCACTTCCTAACCTTAAGTTGGTGAGAAACGTTCACAACTCTTACTTATGTCATTGACATTATCAGTATTAGGTGTTTATGTCAGACTTGAATAATTAACCAACCCACTTGTAAAAACTCCGTGACCTAGATGGAATCTGACTCCACAGGAGTAAGGGCATGATTTTAGTAAAACTGGTCCTCTAGTCACATGAAATATGAGACCAAAACTGATGGTATTCAGTTTTTAACATTTTGGTTAAGTCGACTGTGCTGTAATTAATTTATACATTTAGGAGTTAGCGGTGATGAATTCTACACGTTGGAGTAGACTAAGCGATCAAGTTAGCCTAAATATACACAATAGGAGGCTGTTAGTCGGGGCACCGTAGCTCAGCTAGTTAGGGCGCTAGTTGCATTAACGCCGTGTCCAAATTGTCGGGCAATTAAGTCGTGCCGAGATCCGGTTTTTCACAATTGGGTCAATCGAATAGTCCTCCTCCTCCTCCTCCTCCTCCTCCTCCTCCTCCTCCTCCTCTTCTTCCCCTCGTCATCACCACCAGGAGTATCACTACTGTTATCTGGGTTATCATTATGTTTGCCAGTCAACTGACTCAGCATCTTTAGGGTAAGATGATACCATACTAACAGCACATGTACTAACCAAAAGCCCATACACGCGTGTTTCGTTGATATTCTGCTGTTGCATGGCGCGGCTGCAAGGGATTCGGCTCGTCACTGGGTCCCCCAGCATTCTCCGTCTGTTTTCTGGTAGATATTCCAAATTAGGAATTGTCGCTTTTTAATTTCTTCATAAATTAACTACGAACATGGAGTAGATCAGCTTATTCAAGGTCTATAGGCTCAGACGGGGAATGCTGGGGAACCCATTGGCGAGCCGAACCCCTCACAGCTGCGCCATGCAGCGGCAGAATATCGGCGATACACGCGTGTATGGGCTTTTGGCTAGTACCTGTGCTGTTAGTATGGTATCACCTTACCCTAAAGTATACTACTAACTGCCTGTCGGCAGTTACTCAATATTACGCGGTTAGCCGCTGTGACTGATGGACTTCGGCCCAAATATTCATACATAAAATTCTCGGTCTGAGCCTATAGACCTTGAATAAACTGATCTACTCCAAATTCGTAGTTAATTTTTGAGAAAATTAAAAAGCAACAATGACTCAGCATCTCCTAACCTATCCTGCCCACATTGCAATCACTCCTGCATGTCACGCCTAGACCTGATGCATCACTTGCAAGTCCATCGCACAGATACTGGCAAACCAGAACTTGGAGCAGCGAAATACATCCGCCGGCATCGCATGAGCCAACTTGGCCACCTTTGCCTCCAGAGATCAAGGTAATAAATCACCACAAACATACCGCCACCTCTCCACCACCATGCAGACCACATCACCACATAATTCCCCATAAACATATGCACCACACATGCGTACCTCCAACACCACCTATTGCAGGCATTTCTCACGTAGGTGGGAAGTGTGTTCTTTGGCTCCTTCTCCATTTGGCTCCTCTGCTATATTTTAGATTTGAACAGTCTACCCCCTCTATGAAATACCAATGTGTGCCTATCGGGACAGGCCGTATGCGTGAGACACACGGACAGACTATTCTTAATTCTGCCAGTCAGTCCTTCCGATTTCAGCATCAGTTGATTGACTGGCTCAGACAGTCAGTTGGTGCTCGCTTTTGGGTAGAGCAAGTGAGGTCGACTATCGCAACGCACAGTTCCCCTCTCTAAACAATCTGACACGCTTGAGAATATCACGGTAGGTTAGAAGCCGTGGGTTGAGTTCGTCAGCTGATGATTCGATTCAGACCTTGCAGTCAACACATTGTGGCTTTATGCACTGGATGGCTCCCTCTCAATGACTCTCCAACACATTTGGGATATCAGCCGCCTATCCTCTCTTGTCAGCAATCCTGGTGTGTGCGTTTGGAGGGGGGGGGCAGGTCTTGCATGCGGCACGCGTAGACATGCCCTCAATTTCTGTCGGTCACTGTACTCACACCGTACACCAGACAACTGACCAGCTCGAACAGTGGACTGGTGCATGACATTAGGAAGCGGTCGACAACCTCAGCGCATATTCCTCACCATAACCACTCTGACGAGCCTAATTCTATCAGGGTGCGCTAAAAGCTGCGGCTTGGAAGGCTGCCGACGTATGGGGTAACTCGCAGTCGGTTCGGTGCGTGTCTGTATGCAGTGGCCGATTCATGAACTGAGAGTCAGACCGCAATGAATTTTTCCCATATTTGGCCTCTGTGGCACCCCCACTTTGTGCAGGCCGAGCCGGTATGGTGGCACTCCTAAGTGCGGATTTTCGCCGTGGTGATCACCTCCGTCCTCTAACCCCTCTGATCTTCCTAACTCTTTCATTACACTGGGCGTAGGTGGGTGCGAGAGGAAAGACGCGGCGAAAGTCTACTATCATTATAAACAACTTCACTGTCCCTGCTCTCATTCTTCACTGGTGCACACGGTAGACATCATTGAAGCAAACAGTCAGGCTGTTGTACTTTTGGCACTGCGACGATCGTTAACCCTACGTCAATTGATTAAGTGCTTATTTCATAATCACTGATTTTGTCATCGTTCCCGTTAATACCGCTGCTTTTGCCGACACTTAACACTCTTGAAATAAACGCCGTCGCTATCACCATTATAGCGACACTTGCTGTCAGTATTACAGCAACCAACGCATAACTTCTACTGGTATCACTATAGATGTGCTCGAAATCATTGGTTTCATTGTAAATTACTCCGGAGACTCTGGAATCAGTAATTGCACCTGGAGTGTTAAGACATCGGAACCGAAAACTTCAAATCTGACTGACATTTCTCATGTTAAACACATATTTCCCTGATTTTTTGCTCGGGTTTCTGCTCACTGGTGATTTCTGGTGTGGTCGTTTTCATTACTTCCCAATGGATGCACAAACTTGCGCATAACACACGAGGTTATGTCAAATTAAAGTTTGGAATGTATTTGTTGAAATGATATGATGTCCTTGTTTTGACGGTAGCTATAAATGTGAGCTTTGTGGAACGCACACCTGGTTCTAAGCGCATTATTGCAGCTCACGAATGATGCTAATTAAGTAAGTCATCAGGATATTTTGTTGAAAGGACATGTGAATAACAATATTCTAAGTTAAATGTTCAAAAATATACAAATTAAATGACGATTCTTGGAGAAATTTCCAGGTTTTTGAGACTTAACGTAAAAAATCCTTTATACAGAGTGAGTGGCAACAATAAAATATTTGCAAAATTTTGCCTCGAAATATAGTTGCATTTATTTGTTTTTTTAACAGACTAGAACAATTTAACTGATAGTTGTAAAAAGCCCGTGACCCGATTGGGATTCGAAGCTGGTATTCGGTTAAATTAGCCAAACCTGCCAAAGCGTATATTTATTCAAAGTGCCTGGGAAACCTCTAGTGAATTCTAAATATGACTTTTAGGTAGGCTTTGTGTAAGAAATCGTGGACTCTATATTTCGCAGCTGGTTGTCTGATCGACTTGGCCCAACTGAAAACGAACGGTAGTCTTTCGGCTGGGACCTCATATCCCAGGTGTTGAGAGCAGTAGTTGTGCTCAAGCGTTGCCTTTGCTGTCGCGGGTTCAATTCCCACTAAGATCACCGAATTTTTCACAACTGGACACAGCCTGAAATAGCTGAATTAATAAAACAGTCGTAAGTAAATAGAAAATAAACACACTACTTAAGTGGCGAGCGTTGCTGAGTGCGACCGACGCAGGCGTCCCAAAGCTTCCCCGCTCGGAATTCAGAATGATGTCGTGCATGAGGTAACACAGAGCTTACTTCGCACTAACCATTACTGTAATCCCAATGACGCGTTCCGTGGTGCTTCACAATACACGTTAGGATTTATGTTATTTATTGTTTGCATTTGGTGCCTACCACATGACAAATAATATCATAGCCTCGACAGGCTTCTAGTTCTTATCCTCTGGCTTGGGGGTGGATAAGAACGGCTTCACGACTTCTTGGGGGTATCTGTTCGATTTGTTGCATTTTAAGTTCCTCAGAGATTAACTGCGAACTTGCAGTAGGTCAGTATATTCTAAGGTCTATAGGCGCGGACCGAAATTTGATGTATTAATATCTGGGCCGAAGTCCATCAGTCACAGCAGAATGACAGCGTAAAATTCACTAACTGCCGATAGGCAGTTAGTAGTATATTTTAGGGTAAAGGGATATCAAACTAATAGCAGAGGCACTCGCTAAAAGCCCAGACACGCGTGTGTTGCCGATATTCTGCAGCTGCATTGTACAGCTGTGAGGGGTTCGGCTCGTCGCTGGGTCCCCCATCATTCCCCGTCCGCTTTCTGTTAGGTACTCCAGTTTACAAATTGTTGTTTTTTTAATTTCCTCAGAAGTTGACTGCGGATTTGGAGTTGGTCAGTATATTCTAAGGTCTTTAGGCGCAGACCGAAATTTGACGCATGAATATCTGGGCCGAAGTTCATCAGCCCCGGCCAGATGACCGCTGTGGCTGTTAAACACCAAATCGGGGTGTAGGTACCGAATTCCACGCACTAATCTCTCGGCCTGTTGTAGGTCGTTTCGATACCTCCGAGTTTTTTAAGAATTTAAGTCACGATTTACCGCCTTCCACTCACTTTAGATTAATTGTCCGTTTTTCTCTATAGAATTACCCCAATAAGTTCCTCGTTAGCCGTTTCTTTATTTATTTCTAGTATATAACGAGCCGGTGTCCTAGTTAATGCCGCACGAAAAATTTATTAACCCATTCTCACGCGAATGGGCGGTTAGGATGACATGTATGTGACGATTTGACACGCTGCTGCGAGTTGGTCGATCGAACCCACAACCTCAAGTCTCCGAATACATCCCCACACTAGTTACATTTGAGTGTCAAATCAACAAGATGACACTGTTGGTGGGCATTTTAACGCAAGATGTGACATATGAGGAGGGGGTTTTCACTGAAAGTGCAGATCTACTGAAAATCTCGCGCCCCGCCGCCTTGAAACCTTGGCAACTGTCTAGACACGTTTCCGCCCTAGAGTGATCGGTGATGGACAAATGGGATTTGTTAATTAATGCACTTTCAGATGAAATCTAATAGAACGCTCAGCCCAAAAAACCAAAACGTAAACGGACAAATAAAACGTTGATTAGTTAAAACGAACAAACGGCAAAGTATAGCATGCTAGGGAAACAGAGGAATATGGTAATCAGAGTGATAATGCGATAACAAATTGCCTTTCAATAATGACCTTTCCAACTGACTATCGTAAATATCGACCGTTTGCTTAGTTATGTAGTTTAAATGATTGGCACATCCTCATTGCCATATCCAACCGGATGGCATTTCTGGACGGACAACTGGAGGCCAAAAGCCTTGAAAAATCTAAAGTTTGGGTAGACTTTCCGAGACTTTCGAGACGAGTGACTATAAACTAATTGTACCAACAATATTAACTAACTATGCTAATTAAATAACTAACTAACCAGCTAACTAACTAAATAAACGACTGACAAACCAACTACCTATGCTAACCCACTAACTAATTATACCAACTAACTAACTGACCAATTAACTAAGTAAATAACCGACTAGCTAGCTGACTATACTAAATAACTAACTAAATTGTGGGTGAGCTGCATGAGACTTTTAAAGTGAGTAATTATGTAATAACTTATTATTTGACCAAGTTTCTCGCTTGACCAGCCTTCTTAATGACACTTTTATGGTCTCTCAGTGATTGGAAGTGTCATTTAAACATAATTTCACAAAATTTAGGCTCAAGAGTAGTCCCAGACGCCGTCGCGGCTCGCATGAAAATGTTCGACCAATCACTATTCAGCGCTCTAAAAAACCCGTCCACATATCGCAATTTTTAATCACTCGCTGGAAACACACCATAGTGACTCTATAACGACCGATGGCTGGGTTTAATCCTCCGTTCACATAAAAGAAATAGCAGCTGCTATGACATTTTAGTAGTCATTGCCTATCATTACTTGCGCGGTTCCAAGATGATCGTGTTCCATTCTGTAACCCGGTCAAAAAACGCTCTTTCAACTTTACTTGTCCACTCTTCTCAGTTATGTTTCCCCACCCCCCCCCCCTTACCGAAGTGTGGGTCAATTTTTCAGGTGTTCACCTGCTCAGCCAATTTGGCAAGCCACCAGCGCTGGCATCGACCAAAACTGGCCCGTCCCAGCCTGCCCATCCTCAGAACATCCAGACCTCTCTCCTCCTCCCTCACCTTTAAACACCGCCGGCAGGTGAAGCGAACGAAACCACCACCTTCACATGATCACCGCCAGCAGGGGAGTACGGTCACCAGTTGCCGTCAGACTGCAGTCACTGACTTCAGCATTGAAAACCTCCTACGGCCTGATAGAAAGCAGCAGCATCAGCGGCGGGAGAGGTGTTGTGCAACCTTTTCGATGCATGCGGCGGATTCTCTCTCCTCCATGTCCGCTCAGACGCCGTGGTCGCCTGTCGAAGGACCCCAAAAGTGCACCCCTGGCGACGATCGACCATCCACTTGCTTCTGCTGCGGTCGGGCCTTTAATGAGCTTACGGATCTGGAGGACCACATTCTGGATCATATCTTCCTACCGACCGTCTGCTGATCCCCTTCTCCCCAAAGTTACTCCTATATGCATGTGCTTATAGCTCGCCCTAACTTCAGGGTTCTGTACTTTTCTCCGGTTGAGGCACTGCAATTGAAATTATATTGTACAAATCTAGAAAGATGACATATCAAAGGGAGGGGAAGAATCACTTCATTGGATGACGTTTTGAAGGGGCTTTCCGTCTTACTCACGCCGTGTATAAGGGTCCGGTGCGTTGAAGACAGCAGCCACGGTGAACTCTCCGAATAAGTAGAGGGCGTCATTATGCCGGCCAGAGTATGAGGAATGGCTATCTAGTGAACCCTGAGGACATATGTGAGAGGGCGGGTGGTTTTATGAAGTTGTGGGAACATGAAGGGTTTATTTTCAAGAGCCAAAAGGCAGGGGTGGATGTAAACAGTTTTGCTTATGATCATTACTTAAAAGGAAGCACAGCATCATTCTGCCGTAGTCGTCTTCTATTCAGCTCTCTGAGATAACCTCGTGGTTTGAGACGCCTGCCCACCGTCATGTGTCGTCACCATCTGAAGCTATCATTTATGAGATCTCAACTAGACTCTTACAGTCTATATCTTAGGCTCGTTTCAAAGAGCCTCCTTTGTTCACAGAAGCAATAGAAAGGAGTCGGTCTGGAGAGTTGATCTTGATTTTGCATTTCGCTTAGACTGTAGAGGGAAAGGACCGTTGGAGGTGCGGTCTTGATGTACTCGTGTTTGAGACTTTCTGGGAGAGCCGGATACCCGCATTGCCTAGGCCTCAGAGCATGGCGTCACGTATGCATGGGATGAAATTCCCCTTGCCCAGTGTAGCTTTTTAGGCGGATGGTGGTTCCCACTACACCAAATGGGCCGCGTTGCAGGTGAGCCGGAGCGAAATGCGGATCACAGAGACCTTTACCACTAAACGACAGTTCGACCGTCGAGTTCAACTATGTCTGCCGTTTTCTTTACAGCGAGGTGAAGCAGGCACGGTGGCTTGCGCGTAAATTAGTTTGTAGTGGGCGTAGACTTGCGCAGCATCTACCGCGTTCTCCCTTTCCCACTTCCCACCTGGACCCGGTGTCAAGACAGAGTCAATTGGGATCCCTGCCGCCCCCAGATCTTTCTCGTTGCATGAAATCCGGGGTAAATGCCTGTTATAGACCAGGGAGTGTGGTGGCACGCCTGGGCGCGGGTTCACACCGCGCCAGTCACCTGCGCCCCTCCCACCTCCGGTCTTCTTGACTCTGCCTGGCATCGGATCCAGGTGGGAGTGGAGGAAGTAATGCGGTAAATATAGTGCAAGTCTACCATCACCATAAACTAATTCACGCACAAGTCACCGTTCCTACCCTCACCATTCAGTGAGGCGGTCGGACTGTCATGTGGCATGCGTAGATGGCTCGTTTAAATTTGTCGGTCACCGCACCTGAGCTAAAATCCGGTCGTCTGGAGACTGTCTTTCCATTGGAGCCTGCGGGGTGAGAGAGGAGAGAGTACAGTAGGTGCTGCGCAGGTCTGCCCCACTATAAACTCCTTGGGGAGCACCGCGGACGTCGCCGCTAGGACGATCGAGTGATGTGTTCGAATGCTGCTCGGTGAGAAAACGACCAAAGATAGCCAAGATTCGTGACCTAATCACTACTGGTGAGGAAACTGTGCTGCTTACTTGTCCTCAATACATACAGTAGGTGGGCTTATTCATGAAATGTCAAACGAAATTCCCAAATGTGTTTTCATTTCGAAAAGATTAATTGAGAAGAGTTTTAAAACTGGTCAGCCTGCAACATAATTCCATAATATTTCAGTTACATCAGGATGCCGGCTTTCGAATAAGCTTCCTTCCGGCTGCATGTAAAAACTACACTCTGTAAAAATGTCTACTTAATTATTACGCATTTTTCTCATTGATTTTCGATGCCCCTAAATGTCCAATTATATTTTACGGAAAACATTCATTAAAATATTCATTCTTTCGTTCATTCGGTAGAAAATTATGTCTTCTTCCACTTTTATACTCGAAGGAGGGGTATTGTTCGGTTTCCAAAAACTTTTCTAATTCCCGAATAATTTTGAACCCTCTCTGCCGTCACATTTGGATTCAGGGTTTCCAAACTACAAGGCGTATATTTTCCGCGTACGGAAAACCGCACATTTCTCTACGATAATAAAGGGGGACCATATAGGTTTCATGAAATTTAGTAATGGATGTGATACATATTGTTAGCTTTACAAGCCACGTTGGTAAATGCTGAGGCATGAAGATTTATGAATGGCCATTTCACAGTATTTTAAAATCCCACAGTTAGAAACTTTTTTAAAACCGAGTTATGCCGCTCTTTCGAGTATAGATTAGAAGAAGATGTAATTGTCTACCGAATGGGCAAAAGAATGAATATTTTATGCATTTTTCTACGAAATATAATTGAATGTTTAAAGGCATTGAAAATCAATGGGAAAAATTCATGCTACTTAAGTAGTCATTTTTTGTAGAGTGTAGTTTTTGCATGCAGCCGCAAGGAAGTTTATTCGAAAGCCGGCATCATGGGGTAACTGAAATATTATAGAATTATGTTGCAGACTGATTAGTCTTACAAACCTACTTAATTAATCTTTTCGAAACGAAAACGCATTTCGGAATTTCTGTTGACATTTCATGAGTTAGCCCACCTACTGTAAGCCTAAATCACGGTGGCAGCTAGGATTAGGGCAAGTGTACTTCAGGCGCCATTTGGTGCTGTACTGCGTATTCTAACCCGTGGACTCACTTTACTTCGCCCTGTTGACTGTTCCTCAACAAGTAGTCCTACATCCCCCTCTCCGCCTATATCTCACCGTCGGGGAGAGGAGAGGGTGGGGGGAGGGCGGAGTGGAACAGAAGCCCGGTGTCAGCTCGCCAGGTGCGACTTTTGCGCGCGTGGACATGAATGTGTCAAATGTCATCACGATTGAGATCCGACCTGGAGGATCGTTCCTGCTGGATGCAGGGCCAGGGGACCTTTGTGGCCCTAAGATCGCCCCGAGGCCAGCACCTGCCCTCTTGTTCGCACCAATTACCAGAAGCGCCACCTGGCGTCGCCCCATCCGCCTTTCCGCCCGCCCTCCCCCTTCCCCGTCTTCTCCTCGTTCCCCCCTACCCCGTCCTCCTGAACCTGCGCCCCATTTTCTCCCCCTTTTTCTTATTAACTGAGTATGTTTGGCTTGCTCCGAGGTGTAGCAACAGTCTTTGGGACGGTCGCAATACGCAGGGCATTTGGAGATGACTTTGTTAGGGATGAGGCCGATCCAGTCAATAAGAAACTATCAGGAACCTGACGGACTGCAGCTGAATTCGACGATCAATCTACCTGAACGATCCTGATCGCAAATGACAAAATAAACCGATGCGGTCTCTCCGACTCCTACCCTCATTCCCAAAAAATTTCACCATAGGTACCTCAAGTTTTTATGATAAACGTGCGGTTTCCATAAGGGTCTTTGGCAGTATGAACTTGGGTCCTTTCGTACAAGCCGGACAAGGCTATTTTGAGGGACGGAAGCGCGCGATTGACACTAAATCCCCTTGGTTTTCGTAAATAGTCATTTGGCCTCGTCACGACCTCGGTGGCTTGATCCTGGACAAGGACAAATGCCCACCACTATTTTGCGCATCATTTACAGTAAGTGGACTAACTCGTGAAATCTCAACGGAAATTTTGAGATGCGTTTCCGTTTCGAAAAGATTAATTAAGTAGGGCTGTAAAACCAATCATCATGCAGCATTATCCTATGATATTCAGCTACCTCAGGATGCCGACTTTCGAATAAACTTTCCGGCTGCGTGCAGAAAGTACACTCTGTAAAAAATGACTACTAATGTAGCCTACATTTTTTTCATTGATTTTCGATGCCATTAGAAATGCAACCATATGTCATGAAAACCATGCATAACAATATTCCTTCAGTATAAAATTACGTCTTTCAATTTTATACTCCAATGAAGGGTATAATTTGGTTTTCTAAAACCATACATTTCTCTGCGGTATTAAGAGAAGACCATATGGGGTTCATAAAATTAAGCAGTGGATTTGAGCCACATTGTTAACTTTACGAGCCCCGTTGGTAAATGCAGAGACACGACGTTTTATGAAGGGCCATGTCACGGTATTAAAAAATCTCAGAATTAGAAACTTTTTTAAAACCAAATTAAACTCTTCGTCCGACTTTAAAATTGAAAGAAGACGTAATTTTCTACCGAATGAGCAAAAGACTGCATATTTCTATGCATGTTTTCCATGGAATATAATTCGACATTTAGGGGCATCGAAAATCAGTGAAAAAATGCATGGTACTTAAGCAGTCCTTTTTTGCAGAGAATAGTTTGTTCGAAAGCCAGCATCCTAAGGTAACTGAATGATTAGTTTTACAACCCCACTTAATTCATTTTTTCGAAATGAAAACGCATTTCAGAATTATGGTTGACATTTCATGAGTTAGCCCACCTACTGTAGGTGTCGGTTCCCGACACTTCGATTTCTCTCCCACGATGCGCAGTAGTTAGTGTCAAAATAAATTTGTTTTATCATTCCACCACGTTTCCATAATAGCCCTCTTTTGCGGGCCTCGTTGTTCTTCTTATTTAGCGCCTTAGAGGAGTGTTCGCCATCTGTCAGGCAGCTGTGTTGACCCGCCTGAGGAGCATACACGGTGCCATTTTCTTATCTCCCGCTCCTCCCCTACAACTGTGATTACATGTTGTCGTCGCGGTCATCATAAGTCCAATTTTCAGATTCATTTGGATGACTGACTTTC
>CACRXP010000148.1:512082-525152 GCA_902702965.1 Spirometra erinaceieuropaei
CGATAAGAGCAATCGATTACGGTTCGTCTTTTCATACAGGACGCCTTGACCAAGCCGTTTCACGGACCCTCCCAGCAGCAAGAGTTCAAATACTGTTCTCGACCAACCCCGTTTTACGTGGGTAAGGTAAAGATAGGCTACTAGCTCAGACCACCTCCATATGTATTTACTCCTTTACTTGCTCCTGCGGAGCAGGCTGCATTCGTCGTACGAGTGGGCATCTATCTACAAGAATACGAGAACACATGCCGGCATGGCTGAGGAAAGGTGAAGTTCGACCGTCGATTCCGACGATGTCCACCGTGTGCTCCACGTCAAGGTGAGAGCACGAACGGTGACTTGCGCGTGAATTAATTTAAAGTTATAGTAAACTTGCGCAGCATCTACCGCACTCCCTCCTCATCCCCATTTGGACTCGGGGTCAAGACAGAGTCAAGAAGACCGAAGGCGTGGGAGGGCGAAAGTGGATGGCACGGTCGAGCCCGCATCTTGGCGCTCCACACAACAAATGAGCAGGTTTTTGACCAACAACAACAACAGTGGGGGGACAGGGGTTCCAGTGTACGCGATGTCTGTCGGCAACCGGGTCGGCCACCGCATCCCGAAATGTTGGCATTTTTTATGGTGTGCAAATCCGATAACACCTGCCAACATCCTAAATGACCCCCATGTTGGTCCAGTGCATTTACCACGTGGCCCCTTTGGGGGCCAAGAACATACACGTCCTCACACATCCTCGCAGACATGGTTGATCCTGGGCATCGTCTGCATCCCAACGAAGCCGCCCGTGTGATTTTCAAGGTCCTACCCAATTAACCTAAGCGACTAGGTCAGCGCCTACTAGCAACAGCAGAACCGACCGCCATCAGGTTACAGAGACCGGTCCTTTGGGCGCAGAAGAACCTCTTGCACGCTCCGTGTCTACCGTGGGCAAGACTCGATTAACTGTATGTATGCCTCCGCGCCCCCGTCCCCCATTGTGACACGACTGGACCTAACTCTCACTGTCAATTACTGCCTCCTCTCCTCCCCCCCACACCTACTCACACACCTCTCTTGAATGAAAAGACGAACCGTAATCGACTCCTCTTATCGCTCACACGTTTCAATTTGTACCTCGTGCCTACATAAATGTACTGACCCGATGAGAATTAATTGAAAGCCCGAGTATGCTCGCAAAATGCTCTGCTAAATATCACTAGAAGTAAAGTCTGATCATGTTGACGCATAAAGATACATCAGTTTCTACTTGTCCTACGGCTTATTGATGAAATTCATTAAGGTGAGCATGCTTTTCGGTGTAGATAGCCAAGCGTCAGTTGAGCTATTGTAGTCTAGGGAGATGAGTCTCGTGAGCATACTATCAAGAGTATCGTTTCCGAGGCGATTATCAAATGCAGACGTCTGCCCAAATAAAGTACGTAACGACAATGCAGGGGGGTGGTTATATTCCATTCTTGCCGACAAGTATGTCACTGTGAGAAAGCATCGTGGGACCAAAAAATTGCCCTTGCTTTCCCTAAGATCCTCCGTAAGCCACGTATGTATTCGTGAAAATAGTGTCGGCGGTGTCACAATGGACCAGAGTCTAGAGAACTGGAACGAAACTGTCGTTATCTTCTAGGGTCAGGACTGTGTTCCCCTCGACGTCACTTGGGTAAGTTCAACTGGGCGGTTCCAGCTATAAATCTCCCGTGGTCCAAAAGGCACGGTTAAGTTGTGCCTATCCGGACTGAGGTTGAAATGGCCGTCTTCGTGGAGAGGTGGTTTCCTGGATGTTCCACTTTCGGAGGCGTGAGTCTCCATCCGTCCACTCCTCCCTCCTCCTTTGGACATATCAATTTAAGGCCCCAGGATTGTACCAGACGGTGGGTAAGAACTTACTGGGTGGTGGGCAACGTCCTCCACGTCATGATACTGCTATAGCTTATGGTTTTTTAATAAGTGACAGTTTTTCCAGATCGGTGCTCAGTCACGACTGTGCTGCATTTGAAAGTCTGCTTATTTTATAACGGACACTCGCTGAAGACCATTTTTTGACGAGTGTCAGTGATCGACAGTTCGATCACATGCTACTTACGAGTCCTATCAAGCCGACCTTGACTACCGCGCCGGTAGACCTCTCAGTATCACCGACGTCCGCAGACAGAAAAAAGGCAACAGACGAGGAAGTTTTCGGTAGTGACTAGTCCGTAACGGAAACGGAAGCTGTCGTCAAGGTCAGTGCAGGACAAAGGGGATTCTTATAAAAACACTATACAAATAAATTATATGAAAGAAAGGTCACCATAGCTCCAGTACCCGTTACCTGAGGACGCGCAGGGCTGCCTGCTTTGCCGACAGCAGGCCTCTTTCTCCCCATTGTGTCGAAGTCTTCGCCTGTGATGATGGCGAGATTTCAGTAAAAGCTGCCAGTACGTTCATGCACGAATCGAATTTTGATTTCTTACTGTTCAACTTTTTCTAAGATGTGGTTATGTAGCCCCACCTGATGGGCACAACACTGTTGAGTTTGGGTTTAGAGCTGCGGTTAAGGGTTTGGGCTGGGGCTGGGGTTAAGGTTAGGGTCGGGTGTTAGGGTTAAGGATTAGGGTTAGGGGTTAGGGCTGCTGTTTCTAAGCCACCCAAAGTACCACCGCGCATCACCAATGGCTTTTCTTTTGCATACAATTGCTTGACCTCGTCGCCTGTGCGTTCCCCGGCCCCACCTGCAAGAACCTCTATTACCACCGGTCCCCTATTAGAGGTGACTGGGGTTTGTTTACTTCAGGTGGGGCTACATAACCACATCTGACCCGAAGAGGTACAAATCGTCAGTGCGCTTAGACAACTGGATATGAATTCCGATGCAGTGGGTGATAAATTCAACCAGACCGTCTACGCGTGCCACACACGACTTGGCCCGGATTCCAGACGTGCCGGGCCTTCGCAGAGGACAGGCCCGGTCTCGCATGGGTGGGTGATGAATAAAGGCTACGTTAAGGTGGAGTCATCACGGTCTGACTCGTGGTCCTGAGAAGTACCGAGTTACAGTAGATGTGCTTACTCATGAAATGTTAACCGAAATTCCGAAATTCGTTTTCAACTCGAAAAGTTTACTTAAGTAACGTTGTGGTATTAATAATCATACAATATAATTCCAATATAGTTCAGTTGCCTCAAGATGCCGGCTTTTTCACGGACCTCTTTCCGGCCGCCTGCAACAACGACACTCTGTAAAAAGATGGCTACTTGAGTAGCATTGATTTTTCCCATTGGTTTTCGATGTCCTTATAAATTCAAATATATGTCATGAAAAACATGCTTAAAATATTCACTCTTGCACTCATTTGGCAGAAAATAACGTCTTCAAATTTTGTACTTGAACGAAGGGTGTAATTTGGTTTTAAAAAGTTTCTAATTACGAGATTTTTTAAGACCGTGAAATTTCCTTTCATAAACCCCGTGTCTCTGCATTCACGAAGGTCGCTTGCAAAGTTCACGATATGGCTTAAATCCGCTGCAAAATCTCTTGAAACCCGTGTAGTTTCCTCTTCAAACTGTAGGGAAATGTAGGGTTTTCCGTACACGGAAAATATGCAAATTGTAGTTTGTAAACCTTGAATGCAAATGTAACGGCAGGTCGGGTTCAACATTATTCGGGCATTGGAAGAGTTTTCAGAACCGAATTATACCCCTCCTTCAAGTATAAAATTTAAAGAGGATGCAATTTTCTTCCAAATGATCAAAAGAATAATTTTTTTTGCATATTTTTATGAGATACATTTGAATTTATGAGGGCGTCAAAAAGCAGCGAGAGAAATTCACACTATATAAGTAGTAATTGTTTACAGAGTGTAGTTGTGGCAGGCTGCCGGAAAGAAGTTAATACAAATGCCGACATCCCAAAGTGACTGGATTATTATGGGATTATGTTGCACGGTGATCAATATTACAACGCTACGCAGGTAATCTTTTCGAGTCGAAAATGCATTTGGGAATTTCGGTTAACATTTAATGAGCTTGCGCATCTACTGTATTTTGTCAGTTGGCAACTTTCCAAGCCCCGACTCTTAGCGCGTTGTGATAGGTTAAAGCGCATCAAATTTATTGCACTGGAGGATGCGATGATGTGCCGATTGCCCGGGACTGTTCATCAAAGCAAATTGTTCATGCTGAACAAACTGGGTGTAAGACGCGAGATCGAACCCCACCTACATGTAAATGCATTCAATTATGGGATTAATAACGTGTTACGGGATCAAGGATACGGCTAAACCTGGAACGACTCTCGCGGTCACAAGGAACGCTGTACTGTCTGTATAACAGTCGACTTAGCGGACAAAGTTCTCAGCAGTCGAGTGGCAATGCCGGACTTGAGATTAGAAATCAAGCGGGTATAACCCTCGTGATCAGAAGGGATCTAGGGCTTAAGAAGGTAAAGGTCCACAGAGTTGCTATCGGCGGGACTTGACCCCTATTTCGGACCGAGAGTTTTTGCATCACATAGTCCTACTCAAATCTGCAGTAGAAAGAGGTGCGAATAACGTACTCATAACCCGCGTGGACTCCCCAACCACTGTTGGTTGAGGAGTTATATTCTCGGGAGAAATTGATGTCTGAGAGGCTTGCGTTGGGGCTAAGATTAAATTGCCTCTCCCCAGCGTGAAAGCGTGTTTATTAACTCTTGCCAGCCAGCCATACCCAACCCTACGCTGAGACAGTCCTGGACTCGAACTACAGTAGATGTGCTAACTCATGAAATGTCAACCAAAATTTCGAAATGCGTTCTCGTTTCGAAAAGATAAATTAAGTAGGGTTGTAAAACTAATCAGTCTGCAGTATAATTCTATAATAATTCAGTTACGAAAGGATGCTGGCTTTCGAACGAACTTCCTTCTGACTGTATGCAAAAACTATACTCTGTAAAAATGACTACTTAAATGGCATGCATTTTTCTCATTGATTTTCGATGCCCCTAAAAGTCCAATTATATTTCGTGGAAAACATGCATAAAAATATTCATTCTTTCTCTCATTCGGTAGAAAATTACGTCTTCTGCCAACTTTATGCTCGAAGAAAAGGCATAATTCGGGTTTGAAAAACTTTTATAATTTCCGAATAATTTTGAACCCGCTCTGCCGTCCCACTTGCATTCAAGTTTTCCAAACTACAAGCCATGTATTTTCCGCGTACGAAAAACCACACATTTCTCTACGGTATTAAGAGGAGAGCATATGGGGTTCATAAAATTTAGCATTGGATTTGATCCATATTGTTAATTTTACAAGCCACATTGGTAAATGCAGAGGCATGACGTTTTATGAACGGCCATCTCATGGTACTAAAAAATCTCACAATTAGAAACTCTTCAAAAATCAATTATGTACCTCCTTCGAGTATAAAATTGAAAGAAAGCGTAATTTTCTACCGAATGAGCGAATAAAAGAATATTTTTATGCGTTTTTTCCATGAAATATAATTGGACTTTTAGGGGCATCGAAGATTAATGGAAAAAAATTCATTCAGGTTAAGCATGCATTTCTCTACGGCGTTAAGAGGAGACCATATGAGGTTCATAAAATTAAGCAGTGGATTTGAGCAATATTGTTAACTTTACAAGCCACATTCGTAAATGCAGATACATGACGTTTCATGAACGGCCATTTAACGGTATTAAAAATCTCAAAATTAGAAACTTTTTTAAAACCGAATTATACTCTTCTTTTGAGTGTGAAATTGGCAGAAGACGTGATTTTCTACCGAATAAGTAAAAGAATGAATATTTTTATGCATGTTTTCCATGAAATATAATTGAATTTTCAAGGCCATCGAAAATCAATGAGAAAATTGCATACTACATAAGTAGTCATTTTTTGCAGAGTATAG
This sequence comes from Spirometra erinaceieuropaei, assembly GCA_902702965.1. Taxonomy (NCBI): domain Eukaryota; kingdom Metazoa; phylum Platyhelminthes; class Cestoda; order Diphyllobothriidea; family Diphyllobothriidae; genus Spirometra; species Spirometra erinaceieuropaei. The sequence goes on from CACRXP010000148.1 coordinate 517,951, forward strand.
ATCTTGCATGCAGCCGAAAACAAGTTCTTTCGAAAGCCGACACCCTGAGGTAACTGGATCATTATAGATTTATGCTGCATCGTGATCAGTTTTACAACACTACTTAATTTATCTTTTCGAAACGAGAACGCATTTCGAAATTTTGGTTGACATTTCATGAGTTAGCACATCTACTGTAAGACCACTTGAGCCTGTACTGTTGTGCCTTAGAGCTGCAGTCTAGGATACACTCAAAGGAATAGATCAGATAGTGCTGCAGATTTCAGAGCGAACGGTTACTTAGGCGCGTGGGAGTTTTACCTTCGTTAAATTCATTTGATCGTTTTAAGGAAGTTGTAAGAAATACCAGGAAGTCCAGCGCCTCTCAAATCCTATGCGTCGCAGGCCCTATTTTTAAGAAATGCAGCGACCCTCGTGAAAACTTGGGGAAAGAGCGACTTGATTCGGGCAGATTAATCGAAGCGTGACCTACCTTCCAACCCGCCACTCCCCTTCCACCCACAGCGAGACCAGCTGACTGAGGACAGCGTCGCGTATGAATGCGCACCTTCCGACCTCGGCAATTATCGCTCGAGCTCCCCCCCTGGCTAATTCACTCTGCTTATTACCCGCCCACATTCAAGTGACGAGTTCTTTCACTGCTAGTGACGAACTCCTCGCCTCATGCCCCAGCAACGTGCGGCAGCGGATACGGCACCACTGTCACCCCCCCCCCACCACCACCGCCTCCGCTGGTGCGGCTGTCATCCCCATTGGCGTGTAACTGCAGTTGTAGGGGGGGGGGGAAGAGGAGGGGATGGTGGGTCAGCATGTTCGACAGGTGACGGAGATAGGACTCTGGAAGCGCATGGAGGGGTCGGAAAGAAAGAAAGGGAGAAATGAAATTGATGGTTACGGCTTCATGAGCGCCACCAGTTGAACCACCTGCCCTGCCAGAAGTTCCATTAAGTACGTGTTACGATGGGTTGGCGTAATCCAAGAAATTGAGGGGCTTGAAAGAGGAGTACGTGGAACATACCGCAGCTCACTCGTGTGTCTCGATTTCTGAAAACGTGACTGGACGCTCTTAGCATTAGTCAAAGCGGATTCGGGTGTGTGTGGGTGCAGGGGTGGTTCAGGGAATAGCGGGCCTGTCGGGGAGGTGGAAAGACTAGAGTTTCATTTCCCATTGCCACTCAAAACTTCCATGCAAATGAGCCAGTTGATGCAGGAAGCGCGCAGGTCTGTCGCCAGTGCACTGAAATGCTCTCATACCTGAGATTGAAGTCCATCTCCTACTGAACTGATTGCAAACCAATTTTGTCGCCCATTATAGCCAATAGTAATTCCTCGTGAGCTGGCGTGCAAATGTGCTTCAGACTTCAACGTACGTGAGCAACGTGGTAAAGGGGATGCGTCTGCTCACAGTTAAATCAGTCTGACGCTTTTCCTCTTAAAAGTTAAAACTAAAATGTTTGTTTAGCTGACGGTGCATACTATAGTTTAGCTTGGAGTTCGTAAACGAGTTTTGACTTTGTTCGTATAGCCACTTGCAAAAACTCCTGTATGCCACTATATGTTATACTCTTGACACGATGAACACCATATCCTTCTCTCTGAGGAAGAGGAGGAGGAGTTGGAGTAGGAAAGGAGCAGGAGGAGGGGGAGGAGGAGAGACTTGCAGTGTTGGTCAGATGTGGTTAAGTAGACTCACCTGAGGTAAACGAACAGTAGCCACCTGTAATACGGAACCGGTGATAATAGGGCTTTATACAGGTGGGGCTGGGGAACGCACAGGGGACGAGGTCCAGTAATTGTACGCAAAAGAAAAGCTGTTGGGGACGCGAGGTTGTACATTGCGCGGTTGAGAAATAGTTGCCCTAACCCTAAACACTAGCCCCTAACCCTAACTCCTAAATATAATCCCTAACCCTAACGGTAAACCCCAACCCCTAACCTTAACCCTAAGCCTTAACCGCAGCCGTGAACCATAACCCTGAAACATCCAACGCGAAAGTTAGAAGGAGACGACAGGCGAAAAGTCACGAAGGAGCACCGAAATTGGGCCAAAAAGTCAGATACGGCAACAAAGGAACAAGGCCGCCAACAGAACACACACCGCAACGCACAGCAACACCATGCCAACGTAATCACACCAACTCAATATAATTAAGTAGGTCAACAGTATTGTGTCCGTCAGGTGCGGCTACATCGCCACATCTTATTGCAGTGACCGCTATGTTCCGGATGTCGTACTTGCTAGCATAATTGGATTGGATATTTATGTCAAAGGACGTTTGGCCACTGCAAGACTGATAACGGATGTCGAAATCCACTAAAAATCACGAATACTTCAGGTATTGTCTCAGTGTATCAAGAAAACTTAATGAAAGAGTGGACCCCCTAAATAAAAGAAAATCAAAACGTCTTGAGAGTGATGTTGTACTGGCTAGACATGCTGGGATTTGTGATTAACTATGGAATAAAAAGAAGACTCTTTTTGAAAGTGGTCAGCTACATGTAGTGTCTTATTGGAAGTTGTTTTGCCCATAGATGACGGTCTGGCTCCAACACCAAATAAAATGTATTAAATATGTCCTTTAGGAGGGGAGGTAGGCCTTGTAAATAGGCTGAATAGACTACCTTTTCAGATGCATGACGATCGTACTGACGGAGACATGGAGCACCATTCCGGGATTGTTTCTTTGAATATTCGTTCAGGAGGTTGCCGGCAAAGGTAAAACAAACTTCCCTGCCGGTGTAAATACAGTGAAGTGAACGGTCTATGGTATATGGCCGCGTAGAACCGCTTATGCCGCTGGCCGCAAGTAGTAAATATGACGACTTCATTTGTGCATTTCCCTGCAGTCAAATGGTTTGGAAAATCGTCAATTATCTGTTGTCCATCGGATTACTGCGTCCATGACAGAGCTGGAGTCAGATACAGTAAGTGGGCTAACTCATAAAATGTCAACTGAAATTCCGAAATGCGTTTTCGTTTCGAAAAGATTAATTAAGTAGGGTTGTACAACTAATCCGCCTGCAGTATAATTCTACAATATTTAAGTCACCGCAGGATGCCGGCTTTCGAAAGAATTTCCTTCCGGCTGCACGCCCAAACAACACTCTGTACAAAATGACTACTTATGTAGCATGAATTTTTCTCATTGATTTTCGAGGCCTCTAATTGTCCAATTATATTTCATGGAAAACATGCATAACGATATTCATTCTTTCTCTCATTCGGTAGAAAATTACGTCTTCTTTCAATTTTATATTCGAAGGAAGGGTATACTTAGGTTTTAAAAAGTTCCTAATTTGAGACTTTTCAATATCGTGAAATGGCCGTTCATATAACGTCATTTACCAATGTGGCTCGTAAATTTAACAACATGGCTCAAAACCACCGCTGAATTTTATTAACCCCATATGGTGTCCACCTAATACCGTAGAGAAACGTATGGTTTTCCGTACGCGGAAAATACATGGCTTGTAGTGTGGAAACCCTGAATGCAATTGTGACGGCAGAACGGGTTCAAAATTATTCGGAAATTAGGAAAGTTTTTGAAAACCGTATTATACCCTTCCTTCGAGTATAACATTGGGTGAAGCCGTAATTTTCCACCGAATGAGCGGAAAAATGAATAGTTTATGCATGGTTTCCATGAAATATACTTGAACTATTAGAGGCCTCGAAAATCAATGAGAAAAATTTATGCTACATAAGTAGTCATTTTTACAGAGTGTTGTTTAGGCGTGCAGCCGGAAGTAGGTCCGTTGGAAAGTCGGCATTCTGAGGTAACTGAATTCTTATAGAAGTATACCGCAAACTGATTAGTTTTACAACCCCACTTAATTAATCTTTTCAAAACGAAACCTCATTTCGGAATTTCGGTTGACATTTCATGAGTTAGCCCATCTACTGTATATATCCAGAAAGACTACGCCACTGCAGTCGTTGCACGTGGATATAATAAACATTTGGGTCATTTGAAAATATTCCTACCATCACGTAAGTCTTATACATCTCCGTCGATGACTGAATGGTTGCTCGGCCTTGAAGAATGATGACCTAAGCCAAATACCATGCTGTATCTCCACCTGTTAGACCTTAATGCATGTGTGCATATGCTATGCCATGATTACGCAGACCATGGCCATTGCAGCCTGGTGTGCGCTGGCTGCAGAAACGTTAACCAGAAAATAATCAGAAGTATTTTCGCCATTTTTTTGCGAATTATTCAAGAAGTGTATCCGGTAAAGCACCGACAGTTAAGTCTAACATCCTCATTTCTGCCTGTGCCTGAAGCTTGGTTCGTGAACTTGAACCGATGTCCTAAATTCGGCTGTCTGGTACCCTTAACTGAGACCCTAAGATCAGAAGCAAATCTGGAAACATCCAAAATGGAATTATTGGAGCACCGATTTCATCAGCACTAGAGTGCAAGCACACATCAAATTAATAATTTTGAGAAATAGGAGTGTTTGAGTCCAAGTGCCTAAGGCACAACTAATTTCAGTGAACTCCCATGTTTGTGTTACGGCGGAACCACTGAGTACAACAAGGCACAACGATACGAGTGAGTTCCGTAGCGCGATCGATGAGCGTCCTACTGTATGACAGATGGGCGCTCACCGATCAGGTTACTGAAGGTGGTCATTTATCTTTGATATTCCCGATCACGACCGACAGGACAACGGGCCCGTGGCAAAATGATAGAGTGTTAAGCTCCATGATCCAAGATCTCGGGTTCGAATCTCAAGCGATTCGCACTTTGGATTGAGTATGACTGGCTGAGGACGCTAATAGGCCGTAAATGGCAATTCCGGTCACCCTTGTCTTTGTTGGTACTATCTCATGCATATATGCATACATACATAAAGTAGGTGGGTTAACTCATGAAATGTCAACCGAGATTTTGAAATGCGTTTCCGTTTCAAAAATATTAATTAAGTAGGATTGCAAAACCAATCATCATGCAGCATAATTATATATAAGTTCAGTAACCTCAGGATGCCGGCTTTCGAACGAACTTTTTCCGGCACCATCATCGTCATCATCATTTCATATATAGGCATATCAATGGCAATGGTTCTGCGTGCGGGGTAGCATCATTATTGAGAAGACATCAGGCCGCTGTTTACCGATACATATAAGCCTGTATTAAATCTCCTCCCGGCAATTAATTCGACTCGGGATTTTTTTCACACAAAGAAGTCAAGTTAAGGAGTTTTAGTGTGAATAATAACTTGTGTTTATCTTTGTGCCTTGAACTATGAGCAACCACATTAAAACCAAGTCATTTTGCTTCATCACAGTCGCCTTCAGCCTACTCTCAGGAGACATATGACATTTCTTACGTCCGCCGGATTTATTGGTAAGTTTAGCAAAATTTTCGTTCATTTTAGAACTCTAGGCAGGGGGGGGGGTTGTACGTACGCCTTTAACCAGTTGGACCCCACAGTCGCCTTTCGTTACGATACATTCACGCACGCACACACGTAACCAGCGAGTTCAGCCAACCCTTCGGCACTGCCACCTGATGCCAGTATACCAGATTCTCAAGCCTGCTTGATACTTTTGTTGCAGGCTGTTCGTCCCACAAGCCCGTTAACTGTTTTAGCTTTATCGTTCCCCCCCCCCCGGACTCACGCGTTCCCCCTCAAGAGTCTCTTCCTCACCTCCCCCGAGAACCCTGTCCCAATTCTGTTAGAGGTCCTCCAACAAGGGGCTGAAATTCAGTGACTTCTGATGTCATCCGGTTGTGGGCATTTACAGCTGCACATAAGTGAATATTGGAGTGGCAACGGCGCTGTCCTCCATCAAGGCAGCGGAAACAGCGGCGGCGGCGGCGGCAGCAACTACAACGATGACGAACATGGCGAAAACAACAAAAGCATGAACAGCAAGAACAGACGACGATTCGACCGTCGATTCCGACGATGTCCACAGTGTGCTTTACAGCAGGGTGCAGCAGGCACGGTGACTAGTGCGTGAATTAGTGTATAGTGATAGTAGACTTGCGCAGCATCTACCGCACTATCTCTTACCCACTCCCTACCTGGACCCGGCGTCAAGACAAAGTCAAAAAAGACCAGAGCAGCAGCAGACACAACCACCATTACGATCGTCACAACAAATGTTAATACTACTACTACTACTACTACTACTACTATTAAAAAGTACACATATGCAAACTGTTCGTCCGCGGGAGCTTCCAGGTACAAAACGAAACTGATTCATAAATGTACTACTTTTTGAAGGCCCTTTAGAGTTTATGGTTAAGTTTACGAGTGCAGATTTAGTTATGGTTTGGGTTTGACATATAGTGAGGGTTAGTGTTAAGAGTGGGACTATGGCAAGAATTAGGATTAAGATCAAACTTATCCCCAGCCCCTAACCGAACATGTCCTAAATCTAACCCTTACTTTAAACACAAACTAAAACGTCAAGGCTAATCTTTCTTTTTATCTTAATGCCAACCAAACAGTTAAACAAATCGGACGAACGGCAAGACCCCATTTCATAACCGTTCCTGCTAGGGGTTAGGGTTAGGGGATGGAGATTAGGGGTTAGGCTTCTGCAGGTACGACTACGAAATGAGATACGACCGGACGAAGTTTTTCCAGAGACTTCTAAAGGCATTCTTACTTGGTACAGTTGCGATAAGTTCTACGTTCAGATACTCGATTCCTGCTCCAAAAAGTGCACTGCGTAAACGCTAAGACAACTGGCAGCACCTGCCCAAATGGCTTCTGGAGCAGGAAAATATAATTCCTCGTTCTTCTATCACGAAGCACCTCCTAGATAACGGTCAATCCGTTGACCACAAAACAGCTTGGCAGCCTACATATGGCGGGAGAAACCCGACCTCTGCAACCAGTTAGACCACGTCGTCAACCTCAGCTTGCCCTAGTAAATCTCAGCCCTTCGATCTGCACACCTCCTATGAGTGTCAACTTTCCCATTTTCCTTCCAAAGTTGTATTTTCAAGTTAGCATTCTTATTGACTAGTCCGTGGACATAAAGCAATGACCTTACTAGTTTGTATTGCTTTTCTCTGTGGAAGTTCAAGTCTCTGTATCCTTCTGATTTTTTTATCTCTGTTATGCAATGACAGGTTGCAGTTGATAAACCGTCGCGAAATTTGTTGGTTCCAAAAAATTCTGCTGTGTATGACAGTTTCAAGTTCATACCGGGAAACATCGGAGATGTTATTTGG
>CACRXP010000148.1:536868-592471 GCA_902702965.1 Spirometra erinaceieuropaei
ATCGAATACACGTGTGTTAGGACATCTTCGGCCTTGTCGATCACTTGCGAATCCATCGCACAGAGACCGGCGAACCAGTGCCCGGAGTACCAACCGACACTAGCCGCATCCGCCTCCACTGTCCGCATTGCACTCGCACATTTATTCACCGCATGCGCGTTCACGCAAACCTGCGGTAGACTACCGTCGATTGCTCCACACCATCACATCTTCCCGTACCAGCACCTCACCGCGCATCGGCACCATCCACCGCAAGCACCCAACTGCCACCCCCCACGCAAGTGGGATGTGTGCGTCTCGGCTCCTTCTCCATGCGGTTCCCCCTGCTGTAGGTGTGATCACACATCTGGAAAATTGATTGTTCATATTTGTAGATCAGCTCCTATCTGCTATGCTGCCACGTCAAGAGGCAATGTTTTATCTTCCTCCACTAAATGCTAGACGCGACGGTGGTATTTCCTCTGCGTCAACTCAGAAGGCCAGTGACTACCTTTTAAATGCAGCTTATGTTATAGATATGTGTAGCCACACATGCAATGGTGTGCAGTCAGTCATGGTCAGTCGACCATGACATCCACCGCGCCCATTTCCCATTCCAGTCTGCTGACCGGCTCGGACAGCAACTGGGGTGCAAGAATGGGAAGGGAGAGCGAGGTCGACGACTCAGCGCACTTTCCTCACTAAAAACAATCTGAAGCGCCGGAAGCTATCACGGTGCGCTAAAAGCCGTGGCATGGAAGGTTGCCAACTGACGGGATAACTCGGGCCTCTCCTTGACTGGAGGTCTAAGAGTCGGGCTGCGATGGCTCCTTCTAAATGTGGCCTTTATGGCATTCCCACCACAGTGTGGGATCCGAGCCAGGCGTTGGCGGCACGCCTAGGTGCGGCTGTTTCGGTCGTGCCAGCCTACAAATCTCTGTTGTGTTGGTGAAAATCGTGGTTATTTGTTGTGTGGACCAGGGGTGTGGTGGAACGCCAAGGTGAGGATCCCTCCAAGCCATCCATTCGCGGCCTCCCTTGTCTCCGGTCTTATTGACTCTGTCTTGACACGGAGCTCAGGCGGGGGAGGAGGAGAGAGTGTAGGTAGATACAGCGCAAGTCTACTGGCACTATAAACCCCTGCGCAAGTCACCGTCACTGCTCCCACCGCCGCTGCTGTGGTGCATACGGTTGACATAGTCGAAATCGACGGTCAGTCCACGCAGTCTGCCCAGTTGTGTGTGTTATGTGGAGCGGCGGACTGGTGGGCTGAGGGCCAGGTTATCGCGTTCCCTTCTCAAGCAATCTGTGACAATCTCATGCATGCGAGTGTGTGTGTGTTCTTTATGGGTAGTGTCTCTCAATTGACAACCGTTTGGTTACCCAACCTTGAAGGGTGGCGGCCGAGGTTGAATACAGGGTCAGGTGTCGCCCATCTAGGTCAAAAGGTCTGAAAGCGTGCGCAATGCCAGTATCAGCAAACCATGGCCCTCAGAGCCTGGTATGCACTGGCAATTCTCTGACACCTAGTTCCCTGCCGGTAAATGCGCTTGCGCTTCCGCTGGGTATACAGGTGATGGACATGGCTGCCCAGTCATCATGCTCGTCCTTCTGACCCCTGTTGGGGTGTTATTGTTGGTGAGAAATCCTGGTCAAGTGTATGTTGTGGGGCAGGAGGTGTGGCGGCACCCACCTGCGCCCTCCTCCGCCTCCGGTCTTCTTGACTCTCTCTTGACACTGGGTCCAGGTGGGGAGTGGGGAAGCGAGAATGCGGTAGATGCTGCGCGTAAGTCACCGTACCCGCCGCACCTTGCTGTGTGACACACAGGGGACATTGTCGAAATCGACGGTAGAACTATCGTTAGGTGATCTTAGACTTAACGTCCAAAAGGGGGTCCTTCTGAACGCGGAAGATAGGGCACTCAGTTCTTATAGCCATCGCCAGAATAAATTGCCGTGTCCTGTGTCATGGGTCTACTTATCAACTGATTGTGTGCATATGCTATGCAACGCAGACAATGGCCCTCGCAGTCTGGTGTGTGCTGGCAGTCCTCTGGCACTAGATTCCCTGCCGGTAGATGAGCTCACGCCCCCCCCCCCCTGGGTCGTGTGCGTGACTGCCCAGTGACTTGTGTCACCCTTATCCCTCTGACCCATTTTCGCTGTTGGTCAAAGTCCTGGTTAAGTGTTCGTTGTGGATCAGGGGGCGTAGTGGCACGCCTAGGTGCGGATCCGGCCGTGCTGGCCACCTGCGCCCTCTCTCGTATCCGGTCTTCTTGACTATGTTCTGGCACCGGGTTCAAACGGGGGAGGAGGGAGTGCGGTAGATGCTGTGCAAGTCGGCTACTATCACAGACTACTTCACGCACAAATCACCGTGCCTGTTCTCTGCGGAGCACACGTGGACAGTGTCGGTAACGACGATGGAATCGTCACCTGTCAATTGATACGCGGTTTTTATATCACTGTACTCCCTCACACAAAATGACTCCAGAACGAGAGAACGTAAAATACACACTACTAACACCGATTTTGATAGCCAATAACCAGTAATTTTATTATTTAGGTATTTCAAAACCCCGCCAACCTTGCATCGCATCAGCGGTGGCACGGCCATAGGAGCCGCGCGAATGTTTCCCCGATAAGCGCTAAAACCGTGTCAGTCAACCCCTCAACGGAGTCGGCAGCGGAATCGACGTCTCAGCACCAGCTGGAAGTGCAACCAACCGGCCGTACCAATAATTTCAACATTGACTCCCTACTTGGCGGGTAGTACTGAGGTCAGTTCGTTCATTCGCGGGACTTTTTAGCAAAACGCACAACTGTATTCTTGTCTGCTGTAACGTTTCCCTGTACTTTTGTGGTATGGATCAATCGGACTTTATTTTTTCAAAAATGACTTAACTCGTATGACTTCGTGCTTACCTACCATCATGATAACTGCGGCTTCCTCACTGCTACTAATGTTTTTCCTGCAACTGCCACTTTTCTCACTCCAGTTTTTTGTCAAATAAGACATAAATGCAGTCGTCTATTGCGTTACCGCTGTCTCTGTCGTTTACTCTCGTTAAAAAACCAGGTATCAGTACGAGAAGGTCACTGGACGGCCATCCTGAAAAAATTACTTGCGATAATAACGGGTCTTCCGTACAGTGTTATCGGGGGTTGTTGCATTATGTTTGGATTCGCTTAAAGAGCGTCTGTGTGCGCCACAGGTTGGTTGCAGAAGTCAGGAATTTAGCAGATGTCTGATGCCTTTCACTACCAGATGTCATGCGCAAACACCCAGGATACTTCGGAGGCTGGCGGGGAAAGTTGTTTAAGAATCGGGAGTCAGAACTGCACGCCCGGGGCGTGACCGGGCGAGAAAAGTGGTGCCGTCCAGCATATCCTATGTCCTAAATGTTCTTTCAACTGTACAGAATGAAAGATGGAGTTGCGATTATGTGTGTGCACAAAGCAGCTCTTCGGCGGAGTCGTCAGCTCCAACAACTCATCACTCGACAGGTCGACCTCACCCACCTTCTTCCGATAGCAAGACAACGTTAAGACAACCGGAGGCGTGCACGGGCGAAACAGCTGACAAGACTAAACAACCCGTCTATGGGTGCCACGCACGACCTGGTTTCCACATATATTTGCTGGGGTACTGTGCAGATGGCTGGGATCTCTCACAAGTGGGAACGTCATAAAAACAACATTAGGAGGGACTCGTCGTAGCCTGATACCGTCGAGAAGCGTATGGTTTTCCGTACTCAGAAAATATACGGCTTGTAGTTTGGAAACCCTGAATGCAAGTGTAACGCAGGTTAGGTTCAGAATTATTACCAACTTAGAAAAGTTTTTAAACACAAATAATGTCCTTCATTCGAGGATAAAAGTGGAAGAAGACGTAATTTGCTACCGAATAAGTAAAAGAATGGATATTTTATGCATGTTTTGCACGGAATATAGTTGAATTCTTAAGGGCATCAAAAAACCAATGAGAAAAGCGCATGGTAATTAAGCAGTCATTTTCTACAGAATATATTTTTCGCATGCGGCCGGAAAGAAGTTCGTTAGAATACTGACGTTTCTAGGTAACTGAAGTATAATAGAATTATGCTGAATGATGATAAGCTTTAAAACCCTACTTAAGTAATCTTTTCGAAACGAAGACGCATCTCAGAATTTCGGTTGACATTTAATGAGTTAGCACACCTACTGTACTTATCGACTGCTTTCAGGCGCTAGCTTCGAGAGAGGATCAAGAACGTCAGACGAGCATAATTATTATTTCAACGGTTGGGTCCCCTTCTTCTGAACCAAGAATGGCCGCCCTCCAGGCTTCATAGATCACTGTCCAAGCATGCGCTCACGGGAGACTAAAATGAGAAGCCCGCCAAAGCTACGGCACTTTCTGCCATGTGGCTGACAGGTTTTCGAGACAATGGACATCAATACCCCAGAGCCTGGTGTTGTAATAACCCACTGACCGGAGACCACCTTGCGAAAGAGTGTAGCCCTGATCAAAGACAAACTAAACGCCGCTGAACAATCTGTTATTACCTCTCAGACTCCACTTGACGATAGTCCCCGCGCGCACCAAGGTTAGGGCGGAGGAGGGCAGGGTTTAGGAAGACACGAGTATAAATCCGGAGTGCGGGAGAGGACGTGTCATCGTCCATGAGGGCACCCTGAGAGTAATCAGTCTATTTTAGGGTTGCGAACTCGAAGATTCTGACGCTGACTAGCAGCAAGGGCACCGCGAACTACGTCGGGCCTGCACTTGAAAGGAAAATCACAGGCCGGTTCGTCTTAAACCTCGCGTACATCGAGGTTTCATCGGTGAACAGTGTGACCCCATTTTCGGCCAAGGGCACACACGACTGGCAGGTGTAAGACGCTGCAAACACCAGCATATTGCGTAGCTGTATTTTCATGCCTCAAATGCTGGTCACGTACGCGGGCAGGAAGCTCAGTCTTTCTTCGTTCATGCCACCAGAAACGACAGTAGCGGTTGTTCATGCGTAAAGCTGAATATTTTAACGGGTAGGGTGTAGGGGTGTTCAGCTGTGGGTTCACGCGGCGGTTTTTGGGGGTCGTTCCACTTGTTTGCAGGAGTAGACTATGCCTGGCATACAGTAACTAGCACCCAACTCTCCCATGTGGCTCCTCGAAGCTATGCCCTGCCCAGCGGCCACACCCCGGTAATCAAATCGACCAGAGGGCCAGATGAGGTTGGAGACATCCGGTTTTGTTGTGTCCCCACATCCGGCAATTCTGCTTCCCTTCCAATAGCTACTTCCTCTCCCCATCCCCATCCGCCTCCCCTCACCTCTGAAGTCCTACGGAGAGGGAGAGGGCTACCGCCGGCCGGACGGATCACCGCCTCGTCATCTCCAAGATGAGGCTCCATCTGCGACCCCGCAGGAGGTCGCAAGGTAAGTGACCACCAGGTAAGTTAGATGCCGTTCTGTAGAATTTGCCTGCTCATTGTTTACATTTCGGCAACAATTTAGCTCAGCGCCCGGGAGACCTGTCAGCTCAGGACGTCAGCACCATAGCAGAGACTCGATGGCGCCAACTGCAGGACGTCGTCCACTCGACCGCCCTGGGTGGCCTCGGTCGCGCACCTCGCCAGCACTAGGAGTGGTGTGACGAGAACAACGCAGCCATCAGCAATCTGCTCGCCGGGTAGAACAGGCGGCATAGACAGAATGCTATTACCGACAAAGACAAGGGAGACTGGAATGGCCATTTCTGGCTTATTAGTCGTCGTCAGCCAGTCATACCCAATTCCGAAGTGTGGAACGGCTGGAGCTCGATCCCGCGGCCTGTTAGTTCGAAGTCCAAAGCCTTTAAACAATGAGCCACGGGCTCATTGTATTGTCGGTTGCGATCGGGAATGTACAATGGTAGAGGGACGCTCACCGATCGTTTTTTTACGGAAATCACTCGTCCGGTACAACCGCTGCAGACAAAGCGGTCTTCTACCAAAGTCGCCGTATTGCGCAGAAGCAGCTGCGAGAGATGCAGGATGCCTGGATGGCCCGCGAAGCCGAGGAGATACAGGGGTATGCCGATCGCAATGAGACGAAGAACTTCTTATCAAGGTGATCTACGGCCTTCCACCGAAAGGAACCGCGCCGCTTTTCAGCTCTGACGGATTAACGCTTCTGACGGAGAGGTTGCAGATTCTGAGGCGTTGGGTCGAACATTTCGGAAGCGTCATCAACCGCTTCTCTAAAATCTCCGACGACGCTATCGATCAGTTCTCCCAAGTGGAAATCAACAGCGACCCGGACCCCTCACCCTCCCTTCCATAAACCATTTGAGCCGTGCGACCACTCCCCAACGGGAAAGCACCAGGCTCCGATGCGATCCCAGCTGAAAGCTACAAGCACAGCGGTCAGTGATTGGTGGACTAACTCACGGTGCTAATCTGGGAGATGTGGCGACAGAGAAAAGTCCCTCAGGACTTCAAAGACGCGACCATCGTTCATCTCTTCAAGCGCGAAGGGAATCGGCAACTCCGTGATCATCACAGAGGCATCTCACTATTCAGCATCGCCGGAAAGATATTCGTTCGCCTTCTCCTCAGTCGTCTTAACAGCCACCCCAGTCAAGGACTACTACAGGAAAGGCAATGCAGCTCCCGACAGCCCCGCGGGACCACCGACATGGTCGCTGTCGCTCGCCAACTATAAAAAAGTGTCAGGATATGTGGACTCATCTCTGCACTACTTTCGTGGACTTGACGGAAGCCTTTGACACAGTGAATCACGAGGAACTGTGGGAAATCACGCGGAAATCCGACTGTCCTGAACGATTCACGTTTATGGCACGTCAGCTCCATGACGGTATGATGGCGCATGTCACAGACAACGGCGCAGTCTTGCTCCCACCCTTTTCAGCCTCATTTTCTCTGCCATGCTGATGGACGCTTACAGTGATGAGAGCCCTGAGATACGCATCACCACAGAACTGACGGATATCTCAACAACAACAACGCGACTATCTACGACTACAGTACACGACCTGCTCTTCACCGACGACTGAACGCTCAACACCAAGAGCGAATTAGACATGCAAGGGCGGATGGACTACTTCGCCACCGGGTGGGCCAACTTCGGTCTGACAATCAACAGGGACAGGACGGTAGTCAAGCATCCATAGTCACCGAACGTTGAATACAACACTCCTCCGATCACTGTTAACGGCAATCAACTCAAAAAGCGTAGACAACTTCGCCTGCCTAGGAAGCACACTCGCGCGCAACACAGGCGATGGGGTTGTCCGTCGGCTCTCCAAAGCCAACCAGGCCTTCAGCCGGCTGCAAGCCTCCGTATGGAATCGTCATGGTCTCCAAGTGAATACCAAACTGAAGATGTACAATGCTGTCGTCTTGACGACGCTCCTGTACTGAGCGGAGACCTGGACCGTCTACCCAAGCCATGCCAGAAAGCCCAACCACTTCCATCTCAGTTGTCTTCGCAGAATAGTAAAGCCGATGTGGCAAGACAGGATCCCGGATGCGGAAGTCCTGGAACAGATCGGAATTCGCAGCATCCACGCCATGCCGAGGTAACTGCAACTACTATGGACTTACTTGTACTTGATACGGCTGCGATCATGCTTGATCTAGCCGGCCTCAATGATGTCACGAACTGTACCTCTCCATGAGTGACGATCCGCGGCAGCAGATTTGGATAGCTCAACCCATCTCCTTTGCCAGCGACGCAGACCGAATACCGAAGGTCGAAGAACCACCTCCATGTCTTGACGAACTGTGTCGAGCCAGGTTTTGAATTGGCCCCCTCTTCGACGCCTCCAATGGGGCAACGGTGCCGGATCGAGGGCAGTAACACTGAGCTCCTGAGGTATACGACGAAGAACATATCCAAACCACCACAGTTGTCCTTCTTGGATGGTCTGAGATATCCTTGCGATGTTGTCGCAGGGAGCGCGGACTGTCCCATTTGAGACGAAGTCGGTGAACTTCACTCGAAGGATGGTTCTCAAGACAGACCGGACAGATGCACGGTGCACGCGAATCTTAGTGGCGATGGAGAGGTCACGTCGGATTTATGGATCCGGCATAACTACTATGGAGCGGCCATCTGGTGAAAATGGACGACACTCACTTACCGAAAAAACTCTTCTACAGAAATGTCGCCACGGGTGCTCGTCGACCTGTAGCACTAAAGCGACGCTACAAGGACACTTTGAAGAATTCTCTGAAGCGACTGCATGTCAGCCTATAGACCTGGGGGGACCTCGCTCAGAACAGACCGGCCTGGAGAAGAGAAGATCGGCGTAGCCATCTGCGAAGCAAACCGGATCGCCGTCGCTAAAGCCAAAAGGGAAGCTCGCAAGTCGTAAGTCTCAAAGCCATCAGCCCGCCGTTACCAACATGCTCGCGAACAGTCCGCGCCCGAACCGGCCTCTTAGAATACCTTCAGGAGCAACGCACCGATAACCGGGTAACGTCAATTTCTCCTTCCATGACCACCCCTGTCGCAAAGCCCGCGACGACGACCACCCCCACAATCGGTGATCTGGCTGCGGATGCCCCGCCGCCATCAAACGCCCTGCCTCAACCAGCTCTGCCAACAGCACGACACATCTCACCCCGCCCCTCGATGGGATAACATCCGGCGTCCCATCATCTACTACAACCACCATCAGCAGCCCCACCTCCAGCTAGATGGACTCGATCCCAACTTGTCCCCATTTCGGTCGCACATGAGCAACACGCGCGGTAGAACACTGTCGGCTATACCATCCCATCACGTCTCTCCTCACACATGATCATACCCAACATCACACAACGCAAGCACGTTACTACCACCTCTCACATAAGTTGGAAGTGTGTTCCTCGGCTCCTTCTCCATGTGGCTCCCCTGCTACATGTGTGATCAGAGCCTGACATTATCACGTGGCTTGGGAGACTGTCAACTGATGGGATAACTCGGACCTCGCAGTCAGCCCAGTGTGTGTTTGGGCGGAGTGGCCAACTGGGGGACAGAGTAAGGCCGCCATGGCTCCCTCTTAATGTGGCCTCTATGGCACTCGCAATCAGTGGGATCCGAGCCGCCCCCCCCTGCTGGTGTGTCTGCACGCCTAGTGCAGGTTTTCACCACGCCAGCCATTCGCGCCCTCTCCCTCTTTCAGTCTTCTTGACACCGTATGTAGATGGGGGAGGAGTGCAGTAGATGCAGCGAAAGCCCACTAATTCACGCGCAAGTCACCGTTTCTGACTCAACCTGATGTGGAACACATGGTTGACATCGTCAAAGTCGACGGCTGAACTGTCACATATGCTACTGTTGTGCTCGACAGCGTTCTACAAAGGCAGAACGAACTCGTAGAAGTGAACTTGGTCGCGTGCAGATAAATGTCGTCGACTGTGCCCACCATGATTCTTATGGTAATTAGAACAAGCTACCTTGCCGAGTGAGAAACGACGGATCCATGGCTAGCCCTAAAATAGGGTTAACAGAAGCTTTGAGCTCTCCCGCAGGTACTTGAGTGGGACTCTTCTAGCCAACAGTGGTCGCCGCATTACTAATCAGAAACCCTTTACATACACAGTCGGATGAGACTTGACCGAAGCACTTGCGGAAAATACACTTCCGGAAAAAAAACACCAGTAGCCTTCACGGTGCTCGAGGACCCGAACTCCAAGGCAACTTTTCCCCCTCAATCGCCTAAGCAGTCGAAGGGGTCAATCCGTCAAATTACTTCTCCACGGATCATCGGAAGACCCCGCTCGCACCTTAGCCCACCGTAACTCAATGAGCAAGACTGATCAATGACACCGCTGATCACTCGCATGCACAACACAAGCACTCCCTTGAACACAGCTTCACCCAAGGAGCGTATGCGCTCACGAAGACCATATCAGCCGGGCAGTTAGTCGAGTTAACACCCAGGAGTTAAAGACAGAACAAATCTATGCTACTAACGTTTTCCTGCTTTTGTATATATATAGATTGAAACAGGGTGTGTGAAGGTAGCAAAGTAACAGCACGTTAATGTTGGTAGTGAAGATGGAGATAATAAGAACAAGTACGAACACACAGTGGGGCATGATTTCTAAAATGCATAGTGAACGGAGTTTGGGAAAAGGGAGGAGGGGCTTTGTACAGAGGGTGGGTGGCGACCCGAGTGCAGGAGACTGGCGACGTCCAGGTCCTGCGGTAGAAGTGTCTTCCGTAGTTGCAGTCTACAAACAGCAACATAAACAAGAACTACGGGCCTGGTACATGTACGGAGTCACTTACGTTACTATCCTAGCCAAAATACATCCAGGTTACTAAGATAACTGATCATGAACGAGTAAAAGAGGGCACGTAGGACAAAAATACAGACAGTGCCAAAGCCGAGAAAATGGCGCCTGCAAATACAGAACTAAGTAGCGCGTTGGGTAACAAAATGGTGGGTTTATAACTAAGAGCCGGAGCGCCGATTTTAGGTGCTGACCCGCGCGGCCCGTGTGGATATTGTTCCGCAGATGAAAAATCTTGGGCCCCAGGGTGAAAGCTTTATTCGCACAAAGGTTAGGGCTCGTATATGGGTCAATCACCGGAAATAATGACGACAACAGGGGCTGACAGGCGGTATATGTATCTTTTCTTAACGTCAAGCAACGGCGAGTACAAACTATTTGGGCATGAATTGCGAGGCCTGATGTGAGTGTAGAGGAGTAATACGACGATCTAGTGCGTTCTAACCAGAGATTCAGATCTACATGCAAATTCTTGTCATGGAATGGGTCTACCGGAAGACAAGGAATGCCTCGTGACGGCCTTATGCGATTGGTATTGCATAGTGCATTAGTGAGCAAGGGCGAGCACGTCGGTTGAGTATCAGTCAATCACCGAGCATTCCACAGAAAACGGGTGTGTGGTTAGTCGAGCTTTTTCATCCTAAACTGGCGCATCGCGTTGAAACTGGCAACAGAGAGTAGCCGCAACGGTCGGTGACTCAGTTGGACCAGTGTACGTACCAGCTGTGAACAATTTACGTTCGACATAAAATCTCTCTCGAAAGTTCATGCGTTGAGTGGATGGCGTAATAATGGATAATTTGCATCTCCTACAGGTGCCGGTATTAAAATGAAATCAAAAATCAGAGATGTATTGAGACATAAGTGAATGTAGCTATGGAAAAACACCTTCCCTCTTCTAACAACGAGGGTTTCCGCTATTTTATGGAAATAACTCAGATGTTTGCTAGAGAAACAGCAGTACAAAAAGAGTTAACTTGCTGCTTTACACGCATGAAGGTGTTAAAAGAGTACTCTGAAAGGAAATCCTTCTAGCTGAAGTCGCCAGAGCCTCATTCTAGTTAGAAGACTAAAATACAACCAGTGCTGAGTCTGGGTTCATAAACACCCAGAGTTTGTGCTAGGATGCGTTCTTCGCATTAAGGAAACACAGTTAATGTAGGGTCAGTTATTCCCAAGAAACGGGAGGCTTTCGTAAATGTGTCTGCTAAATGCAGTATAACTTAGGCCCGGAAAAGCTACGACAAGATAGGATGACTGTTCGTATATTTAGTTTGAAAAGTATACGAGCTTTTTAAGTAGGCTGCCATGACTATCTCTATCACACAATGGAAGCCCGAATATGAGTGAGGCCGGTGCTTATGCTTTTACTCAGCAAACAGCAAAATACCAGGGGTTTCACATTTTTTAGAAGTTGCAGAAAGTATGAGGAAGAAAGCCGCGTCTTGGCTTCGGTGTCCGATAAAGTTTCGGGTTAACGGTAGAACGCCGTTTGCCTGTCGGCGAATTTGGGTGCATTCGGTCCCACTGGGCGACGGTCCGAGCCAAGTTTTATAATTGGTATTCAAATCGTGGTCTTTCCGCCAGCAATAGCTTTGCAATCAGAGTGAGCTGGAGTGATGAGGTAGGTGCATAAAGGGCGTGTTCAGCACACAAAAAACAATTCAGGTGAAAGACGACACTCACTTAACGCATTTTTATGGAAGTCACCTCGGACACCGGTGGTCAAGGACTTCTGGCGTATGCATGGAATATATGTCTAGCCATTGAACACTACAGATAGGATGCACATGTTGTCGGCTTTTGTTATAATCGGACAGACCAAACAGACGCCAGAGATGACGGCTGTCTGTGCTTTACACACCGACACCTACTTAATTGATCACCGAATTCGGGGAAAAGAACTTTTGGCCAGAGTACCCTAGCTCCCCTTACAATAAACCTCAAGCTTCTATAAACTTTCGAAGGGTTAGGACGATTTAGAGTTGATGATAGCATCAAAGTAAACGATACAAGATTTTGCGGTGGGATATTAAGCCACATCTGCTGCCAAATGTTTCCTACGTCAACACCTTACAGGCAGTCATAGAAAAACCAGCATCTATCATACACAGACGGTGGATTTCAATTTCTAAGAATACTGTCCAGAAGGTTAATTGGAAAAATGTCACCTAGGCGGACAAATTCACACGTAAAATCAAATACGGGGCTGTAAAGTTCGTTCACAATTCTTTGAAATACAGGACGATGTGGACCAGAAGCACCCCACATTGGGGAACAATGTGAAAGAATCAGCGGTTTCGGCAAGATTGTTCCAACGTTGAGTCGTGTACTTCTCTGGTATTCCTTTAAATCCAACTCCATCTGAATTGACGAAATGGCACCTCGTCCTTCCCAAAACGTTATTAGGTGGACACCAAGAGCTGATTTCCAGGTGAGTCAGGTAGAATGAACGAATTCAGACAGGATAGATAGAATTAATGACGCCCTGGTGATGCATACCAATGAAAACGCACCAGCGACACAGACCTAAGTCACGCTAAGAGTATAATTTTCTATGTGAAAGAATTGGTCTAGATGCATCCAATATGATGCATTGAAGTTCAAGCACAATAAAACTGGAATATTCTGAAGGGAAATTTAGAAAAGTATGATTCTACTTAGAGCTAAGTTAACGACACAGAGGTTGCTAACGAATTTCATAAATGGGCTTCCAACAAGACAAAAATCCCCATAAAACCAGAATGTAGAAGAATGTCCGAACAATGACCACAAGCAAAAGGCAAAAGTTGCCCTTCAGTTGCAGGGAATGTTCCTGGCAATCAGAAAGAGATCGTAGAGCAAGCACCGAAAACATTCGAGAAAAACGAATGCGAAGAGTCGAATGAATCGAAGGTCTTACCAGCTACTCATAAACAAAAGAGGCGTTGTTTTCGGCGTCTCGAGCAGAGGGAGAATCGTCAGCAGCATCTGACTTGCCATTTCTCCTACCGTAACCATTCAATTTGTTGGGCATGTCGCGCGATTCATTTGGAGATAGGGAATTTGAATTTGACAGTTCTGTTCCATTTAACTGAAAATCCTCTGGAGCCTCAGCCCTTAGCCTTTTTCTTGAAGGACGGCGCCCGGCAGCTGATGAGCCGCGGGATTTCGAGATACCGTTAGAATTACGGGCATCGAAGTCGTTAGTTCTCTTCTTTGAAGTTTTCGAGTCCACACTACAAGAGCGGCCTCTGGACTTGCCTTCGCCGACATCGTTGAGAGGCTTCAGAGGAGGAATATTCTCTACAAGCGGTTTTAGAAATGCGAATCCAGGCTCTGATTCGACGGCTTCCTTACTACGAAAGTCGAGCAAAAATGATGCTTACACAAATGATGGAAGAATGGTTTTCGAGCTTCTGGCAACGGCCAGCTCGAAGGCTTTTGAAGTAAGCTGTTCTATAAAAAGTTCTAAAGCACGGGCTAGACGAGTAAAATTTATCAAGAAAATTTACAAACGACAGGCGGCACAGTGGCAGCTAACTTCCCAATTTCGTCGTCTAACTGCATTATCTTCTTGATTCTGGCCTAAAATGCAATAAAAAAATTAAAGAAATGGCAAACCGTTGGAAATCTTGAGCTAAATTTACGCTTTGTGGGCATGGTAAACCCTCTCTTGTTATTTGCGCCCGATAGACAGTAAATTTAAACAGCAATATGGATGTCAATGTCATTAAGGTTCAGAGTCGCGCACAAGAGTACCATCCATGTGCGAATAAAGAACTTCTAAAAAACAAGGTGCCTTTTACTAATAACTTGCACTCGATTAAATTCCAAAAGGATTATTGGAGTGCATTGCATAGATAAGTGGGAGATTGCGTAAAGAGGATGACAGAGAGCCTAGCAGCAGCAGTCACAACAATCCGACAAGCGAGGAGAATTAAAACAGCGGAAATGGAAGAGAGGGAAATATGGAAAAAAACGGACAAAGATAAAGGGCCGAAAAAGGATGAAAAATGAATCAAAAACACATAATGATACACTAGTGGACGTAACGAAATCATCTAAATCGGACTGGCATTCCGAGCGCCTAATAAGTTAAGAGGAGCATGTTAAGTATTCACCGGAAGAGTTATTTGGGAAAATCCCAAAAAACATGTTTACTTTAGTGAACCATGGTCGCTGTTTTTCGTTATCTTCTACTTCACGGATGATCATGTACCTAGATACTCTTGCGCAACCATGTACTGCACTAAAATCCAGTCAGTAAAGCTCGTTTCCCGAGTTCCCTCCGCTTGTGATCAAAGGCGAAGTTACATAGTAGGATAAATCATAATTTCACCACATACTGCATACTATCCCCAGACAATGAAGTGGCCTGCACTCCAAATTAAAACCGGTTGATCAATCTCACGGTGTACCGGTATTTGGCAGTTACTATTTAGCTTCCTTGATATCGTTGATTTTGGTCCATTTCCTTGTGGTATCTAAGGCCATGGTTGTTCCACTTCTTATCCCAGTTGATTAAAGTGTCTTATATTGCCTCTAGTCGACATCA
Organism: Spirometra erinaceieuropaei; assembly: GCA_902702965.1. Lineage (NCBI taxonomy): Eukaryota > Metazoa > Platyhelminthes > Cestoda > Diphyllobothriidea > Diphyllobothriidae > Spirometra > Spirometra erinaceieuropaei. Next base: position 551,658 of record CACRXP010000148.1, read on the forward strand.
ACTTTTTCATATGGCCCAGGCGCCATTCGCTGGTGTCAGCTCCACTGACGACCTCCAGAAAAAGTACAAAGAAACTGACCAACATCTTAGATGAGTGAATTTCATCGAATTCAGGGAAATGCGCCTCAAAAGTGTCTTCGCGCTCAACGGCTCGAATTTGTCTGGTGTGGTTGTCAAAAACGTTTTGCAGAGACCAGAGCGACTGTTCTTCATTTCGTGCACCCCGAAATTGTGAGTCAAATACGTCGACGTCAACTTTATCACGACCAAATGAGACGAAGTTCAGACCTTCGAGGTACACTTAAACTCAATCCTTCCTGAAGCCCGATTTCCAACAGAAGTCAAAAATAGCCATTAATTGCATTTCCATGATGCGTACGACAAAAGGCTGACAGATTGGTGGATAAAGACTGGCGCATGTTGTATGATAATGAATACTAGACAAATTTCCCATCTAAAATGTTGCCATCATATTTTTCAGAAATACAGCTATGCTAGAACACTATTCCGATTGGGTTCAAGCATACTGCGGTGACGAGGACAGGAGAAAGGAGGAAGAGAAATACCTTTCATCCCTGTTCACATCCAATGGTCAACCACGGCCATACGTACGTAAGCGACCAAGAAATCTCTTCGTGACCGGTCAGATATTGAAAAGCTGAAGTTTTGGCTTTCGATTTTTTATGAGATGAAGGTCTCGAAGGCGGCAGCAAGGATTCTGAGTCCTGTTGGTTGTAAGGTGACCGTAGTCCGTAAATAAGCCAAAAACTATTTAACGACATCGAAGTTATCAGCGGGGGTCTAGAGTGTGCTATTGCAAAATAGCAGTGCGATGAATGTTGGCGAGACGGGCAGACGTATCGACGCAAGACTGCATGGGCACCAGTTCGCAGTTGACCGTAAAAATAAACTTCCACTGGTACATGCGCGGTTTCGCCTTTGGAGAAGCAAGCGCCATCGGCTGGACCAATGAAGCAATGTGCAGACTCGTGTCCGAATACTGGCCCTCGACTGGTACACTCAGCCGAGCCACGCACCGTCATCCTGCCTACCAGGTGCTGCGCATATGACTCAAATCAGTCCGGACGCGACCAATAGCCTGAACAAACAACTAGTGGTTCATTCAGCATTCGTCATCCTCAGGGGAGAGAGAATGGGCCAACCGAGTCACCTGACCAGTGGTCAAATCGGTGCACCGACGGGCAAGATCTGTTGGTTCTAACGCGCACACGCGGTGATAACCGATCAATTCAACTGGTTAAGGGTGGTGGCTCATGGAGACAGAATCTTGGAGAGGAAACGTGGGCGATTTCAGAGGTTTCCGAGAATCTGAGCTTTTCAGGAGAAAGCAACCGCCCCACGAATAAGTAGGGCCGATCAGGACGAGTTGATGATAGGAGGAGAGTCTATTTATAGCAGGCTGTGATGAGATAGCCTAAACAGTGGAACTTATTGGTTACTCGACGCTGGCAGATTATGACATGAGATGGAATTTCATGAGGAAAGACGAGCACACCCCTCAAGTTGTGGCATATGAGATATGATCCCGGAAATCTTTGATCGGATCCAGCTACGGCATTGCAACAATCGACTCAGAGGTGCCACAAAAGACGTGTCCGGTGATGTCTGTTGGCAGGGGCACTAACGGTGCGAGACTCCCACATTTTAACGGGCAACCACAATCTCACTGGGAGTGTCCCGCGAGTGAACTGGAAGCCACCTGGTAACTGTTCCACATGAAACGCGGTCTATTTGTCGAACAGTCAAGTTGCGTCGCCTATGGTAGCCACAATACTAACAGTCTCATTTGTAAATTTGCCATGGGCACTTCACGAAGTCATGGAGAAGGCCGCACGGAACAGATGCAGAAGTACAGTAGATGTGCTACTTCATAAAATGTTGACCGAAAATCCGAATTATGTTTTCGATTTGGAAAGATGAGCTAGATGGGGCCGTAGGATTTATGGTCACGCGGCAGAATCTCAAGAAATATCAGTCATGCCAGGATGCCGGCCTTAAACGAGGTTCATTCGGGTTGTTTGCAAAAAGTACACTCTGTGAACTATAACTACTTACATGTTCCAAAATGTTCTTTCTTTCACTCTCTTTTGGTAGAAAGTTACATATACTTCAAACTCTATATTCGACGAAATATTATATTTCAGTTTTAGAAAATTCTCCAGTTTCCGAATCATTTTCAATTCGACCTGACATCACACTTACGTTCATGTCTTCCAAACTACAAGATGTGTATTTTCCGTGCTAAAAAAATTATGCATTTCTATACGCCACTGAGAAGAAGACGTGTGGCTTTCATAAAACTTTGTAGTGGATTAAATTTTTACTATCTATTTCACAGGCAGCATTAGTTAACATAGAAATGTGGTGCTTTATGAAAGGAAATTTCACGGTTTTAAAAATCTCACAATAATACTGTTTTGTTAAAACCTGGTGGTAGTGTCTTTTAAGTACGAAATTGCACGAATAAATAATTCGCAGACGAATGAGAAAAATGACACATTTTGTGCGTGTTTTCTGTGAGGCGTATTTAAGTGTAAAAGGATATCGAAAACCAATTGGAACAATCCATACTAATAAACCTGTCAATTTTGCTGAGTATCCTATCCCTTGGAAACGAAAACACGCCTCAGAACTTCGGTTACCATTTAATGGGATAGCAGAGCCTTCTATGAAAAGTTGACAAGGGGAGAGTGTTTAAAGGTGTTGGAGGTATGTGGATAAATATTGAGGAAGAATTACGAATGTTATATGGAACGAATAACTGGTGCAGGGATTGAAATCCGACAAAGGTTTGAAATGTTGGCAGAAGCCTGAAATGCAGCGTCATCTAGTAATTTCCTTCTCACTTGTCTAAGATTCTCGTACTAATATCGATTCCAGTAGGTGGGTTTCTGTTTAGTGTTAGGGTTACGGTTAAGGTCAGGATTAGGATTGCGGTTAAGGGTCCAGAGGTTAGTGTAAGGGTTAGCATTTGGGGGTTAGGGATGTAGGGTTCAATGTTAGGGTTAGTATTTGAGGACTAGGATGGAGGATCAAGAGATAGCTTCGGGTTAGGATTTAGAGTTATTATTTAGGATTAGGTTTAGGGTTATAATTTAGGGCTAGGGCTTAGGGGTCTACATTTTACCAGTGTGGTCGTAGATCAGGTCTCTGCCAAAATTATATTTATCTGCAATCGGAGACAGAAGTCGGCTTTCAGCTAGGGCTCACCGAAATTTAAAGCTGTTCAGATAGTTTCTGATTGAAGAGGAAGTACACGGATGCGTCTAATGCAACTGAACTCATGTAAAGTACATTTGCAATGTTAGAACGACTAAATTCGCTCTCTAAATCGGCGAACGTCACAACCAAGAAATTTTACCTCAAGCATTTCTGATTGCTGTAGCATGAAGTGAAGCCGCCGAATAGCAGGTTTGTCCACTTAGTTCTGCATCAACTAAATCCCCTCCTTGAAGGTTCACGCCCGTTCCAGGAAACGAAACCGCATGGATATGCAAAGCTGACTTTCAATGCTAAGAAAAACGTGCTGTTGTCCAAAGTAACTACTTGAGTAGCATTAATTTTTGCATCGGTTTTCAACACCCTTCTAAATGCGAGTATATTTTATAGAAAAGATGTACAAAACGTATTCTTTCTACTACTCATTTGGCAGAAAGTTACGAATTCTTAAGATTTTATATTGAAGAAATAGTATCTTTCGGTTTTTAAAAACCCTCCGGTCCACGAATGATTTTGAAACCGACCTGTCGTCTCCCTCTCATTCAGGGCTTCTAAACTACAAAATCTGCATTTTCCGTGATTGGAAAATCATGTATTCTTATGGGCTACTAAGAATAAGCCGTCCGGCATTCATAAAATCATGTAGGGGATTTGATTCATAAGCAGCACTATTAAACGAAGAGAAACGATGGTTTATGAAAGGACATTTCAGGATCTTAAAAAAATCTCATAATTATAAACTTAACTCAACCTTACTCAACTTACTCCTTTCTAAGCACAGAATTTGAGGAAGTAATTCTCCACTATATGAACAAATGAATGACCATTTTGGGTGGGTTTTCCGTGAGACATCTTGGAATTTATGAGGGCAGCGATAATTCATTGGAAAAATTCATGCTACACATCTAGTCATTCTTCCTGAGTATAGTTTATCCAGACGAGACCAACGAAGATCGGTCAAAAGCTGGCATGCTTATATGACTGAAATATTTAGAGGTGGCGGAGATGAACAGATGACTATTAAGGAAAAATTACGAATGCCATGTGGAACAACTAACGGGTGCAGTGGTTGAAATCATTCAAAATATTTTTAATCCGGAGTAGCAGACTGAAGTCAGCTCTCAGCTGAGGGACTCACAGAAATTTAAAGCTATTCAGATAGTTATAATTGAGGGGGAAGAACAAGGATACGTCTACTAGAACTGACTTCTTGTAAAATACATTTATAATGTTAGAACGACTAAATTCGCTCTCTAAACCGGTGAACGCCACAACCAAGTAATTTTACCTCATACATTTCTAATCACTTCAGCATGAAGTAAAAACCGCCGAATATCAGGCCTGTCCACTTAATTCTGCAGCAACTGAATTCACTCCTCTAAGGCTCACAATACTTCTATTCCGAAACACGTGATCACCACCTGATGCAACAGCCGCCGGTGGGCATCCGCGTCGTTGGTCGGGTTCAAGGTCGCACGAAGCCAATCGATACAACTTAATCCTTGAACTGCGTCACAAAGCAACTCGACGAGCAACGAGATGCTAAGTCCAACGAGAATGTTACGTCGTTACATTAAATGGTGGAATGATGTTCCAGATGTAGCTGGATCATCAACTTTACCGTATGAACAAGGCATATTTACTCAGGATGTAGGCGGACCGCCATACGCGGATAGCAGTAAGTCCATTCCTCATTTCCTTCAGGATTCATTCTTTCATTATCTCATCGTCTACAACACTTACGCCACAATTTGAATGCGTATAAATAAAGTAGTTTGAGAAATTATTAATAAGGCATATGCATCGCAAAAGGTATTTATGAATGCATGACCTAGCTTACATCGGCCGATCCGTTAAACCTACTTTATTAATTTTAGCCATCTAAGTGTCACATATCCAATATGTATGGCCGCGGATGAGGGATGACATCGGGCATAGTGTAGCATTGCTTTAGATTGTTGATGTAAGCTTTCATGCATTCAGTTTAAATCATGACTTTCTCCCTATAAGTAGATCAGATTTAACGTAATGAATTTTCTTTAACTTCTCTTCTAGTTCCTAGTGTATCACAATACAATAGGTACGAATGGCCAAATTGCGCAACTCCCGTCAGCACACTTAGCGTAGCATCCTCGTCTACAGCTCCCATGACTTTTAAGGACAATAGAAACGCGGACAGTAAGGAGGAATCTAGCATTGAACAGGACATAAGTTTTAACTCTGATACTTCCGTATGGACAACTGGCACCGAGCACACAGCCGTCCGATGGAGATCAGCTCCCTCTAGACTAAGTGAGAAAATCTCCCAGGCAACAAGTTTGGAATATGTCAGTCGCTTGAGCCTCACAAGTGAAGAAGACCTTCGCACTCTGGAAGCTAATTCAACTCCCAGAACGCAGCCATCAAATTTCGCGCACCATAAGGAGTCGGAAGGTGAAGTGGATAGTGTATCAGCAGCCGGTTCAAACAGCTCTATTTCATCAATATCGTCCTCATCCTCAACTCCAAAACTTGATTCTCCACAAAGGCACCCGGGAACCCCAACGATAGCATTTAGTGCATCGAATCCCCGTCCGACTCCACATCCGCGATCTCGCAGGTTGGCTCTGAGACAATCCCCACCAGCAGCCACGTCGCCGCTGTCACCTCATCCACAGCCGCAGCCACCACCACCACCACCGCTGCCGCTGTTGGCACCAATGCGATCAAGGAAGTCGCCACTCTCACATTCTCCACCACCTCATCCGTTCAAGGCGTCGATTTCGCCGTCAAAAACTCTACCACCAACGTTCCCCTGTCTGCTGGACTTGGAGTTGTGCAGACCAGTGACGTCACCACAACGGCCCTGCCCACGGCCGCGACACTCGGCCACCCTGACACTCTCAACGCCAACAAATCCGCCACCGCCAAGGTCGTTGTCCGCACTGCCACACCCGCCACCACTTCCACCACCACCGCCACCAGGATGGTTGACATTGAAACGGGTGGAGACAGTAGCGACTGCAGAGGAGTACATGCCTCCGTCTCCGAAGCCGTCCCCTGCCCCCTCCCCGACTCCGTCTCAGCTCCTGAATGCACTCATTGCGTGGCCGTCGCCGTCGCCGTCGTCGCCGAAACCCTCAACCCCATTGACACCACTGCCAGAACCCTTGTCGACGCTGACCCCTTCCCCACAACTTTCTCTTCCACTGTCTCAAATCCCAGAGGTGTTGAAGGGGTTGAGTCCATTGCCATTATCAACCCAACCCTCCTCATCACCAGAACTGTTGAAAACGACTACCTCGTCTCCACCATCATCCGCATCGCCCTCCCAGCTGCTGGTGCCGTTAAAGACGTTGACGCGACCGCCGCCGCCGCCGCCACCGCCGACGACGACGCCGACGCCGCCCTCATCGCCGCCACCACCCCTATTCATTTCGCGTCTCTCGCCTGCTGATGAAGTCGGCTTCCTTAGCAGCCATCTCAGCGATACACACGGTTCTGATCTTCCTCTCAGAGGGGGTGGTGACTCACCCCGGAACCCACTGACACGGCTCCTCCAGACAGGAGTTCCCCAGAAAACTGAAATGAGGTGGACTCAGACAACTCCAGTCTTGGACAGCAGCGGCGACGGCGTTGTGAACGTGCCGCTGACGTCCAATGGTATGTCGAAAATGCGGATTTTAAATATTTACAGTCTTTATGGCAAAATTCGTTTTAGGCCGTAATGTCTACCGTGTTAAATGGACAATGTGTGAATAGAAGCGAAGAGACGAGTCCCAGGAGGCAGTCGGAAAGAAGGAGACATGATGGCTGGGACATGGGTCTTACTCGCCTGACGTTTCGGTTTCCTCCTCAAACCCATCTTTTGCTTTTGTATCTGATGATGGGTTCGAGCAGGAATCCGGAACTTCAGGCGAATAAAGTCCTTGTCCTATTGATGATGTCTCCTTCTTCAAGGGACGATGTTTATCTGCCCTGAACTCGGGTAATGACTAAAAACCACGTATATGGAATTCACCGCCTGACGTAGACTTCATGAGGTTTTTTTTTACTTTCAAGACAAAAGCCTGGCCCCGTCGTCCACACTGGTCAAGGTATGTGCTCTTCTTGTTAGGATATTTTTGACATTTGCGTCTTTGAATTCATCTGAAGGTCACTTTCGTTTCTTTTATCTACAGAGGCGAGAACCCCGACGCTGGAGGCGACTGATTGCCACGCTGCGCAGGTTGTTTTGTCTAAGCACATAGAGGGAATCGCAGCCCTACCAGAGCTTCCCCACCGCCTGTGATGACCGCCCACCTAGAATTAAGTAGTATTTTTGTAAGTTATTTACTAATTAAATAAACTTCTGATCAGAAATTGGTCTTCTCACTATACAATTACAATCGCTCCCGTACGCGGAAACAGATATCGCATCACGGTACGGCTAACTTATCGAGGTCTATGTGGGCGTGCTTATAAGGGAAGCTAGATCTTCGCTTTGTCTCTTTGCACTTTCTTGTTTACCCGAACTTTACTGTACTCTTGTTTGAATATGCCAGAAATACACACAACCACCGGTTTCGACTTGCGCTAACGCGTGTTCTGGTTTCGTTGTCGTCTTATGTTGATGGTTCATAAATCACTCTCATGTGACTGAATCCGTTTTATGTATGCGGGTTAAAACATCTGGGGGTTAATTCTCAGTCAAACCTCGCCGGTCTTGAATTCATCATGTCGACAGGCCCCATCAACGAGGGCCAGCTTGAAACGTTTGTGAATTATCAAAAAGGACTCGTACTTTCTGTAGCAACTTGGTATAAGAGACAACTTAACCTTTTGTGAGTCCATACAAGAAGTCAACTTCGCCGTTTTCCCCATTCATTTCCTCAGTCGCCATTCATTGGTTGAACGCAAAATTCCCCACTTTGGGTTGAGTTTTTCCTGTAGACAGCATTAATTTATAATTTTGACTATTGTTTACACGCTGCGTACGAAAACCACACATCGGGCTGCAAACGTCGGTCGCAGTTAAATAAGGCGGAAAACAGACCCTGAACATAAAATAACGAACTCCTCTTGCGACATCTGCCTTGAAATTGCATCGAAGAAAGGTTGAATTTGGCTTGCTGAATGTCAAGGCTTCGAAACCATGATTTCAAAGGGGGGAGGGGGTGGAGGGTGGGGAGAAATGTAGATTTATCAATGCGGAGCGCTCATAAATCCCAGCGAGATTGAGCTCTCGAAATGGATATGAATTAATTGAGGAAGTTGAAGTAGCTAGAGAAGACACCTATGCGTGACGGGAAGAAACGAAACAAAATGGCGGGAGGGAAATAAAATTTGCAGAATTCAAAGACGTAGTTGACCTCTGTACAGAGTGAACTACACAATGTGCAATCAGCCAGCACAAAATGAAAAAGTGTGTAAGGTATAAGACAAAGGCAGGGGATCTAGGGGCAAGTGGCAAAATGATGTACGATGTGTCACAGCAAAAGAAAGGCACAGAAATGCTTCGCACAAGTAGCCAATGTGGGTGTTTTGGATATAATGGCGGGCGTCTCGAGAGCCAATGAAAGAGACGGAGTTTCTTCCGAGTTATCCTAGAGGCAGAACGAAGAAAAAACCCTAGATGTTGAAGAGTTTGACTCAGGATTTAGAAAAAACGCACTGCATTAGGTGAAGAATAGGCTTTAGAAGAGCAGTTAATCGCAACACCAGTGAAGTCCTTCTCGGGAATGTCTGCGAAGCGCAAGGATTCACCACAAGGTATACCACCTTCAGCATACGGATGACAAGAAGGCTACAAGAATGAGCGAATTTCTTTGTTACTGGTTACTCAATGTCAATCGTATTTTCAGTGGATGGGGCACGCCACAGAAAGTGGTTATCAATGAAGTAGGCCATGGTAATGCCAGGTCGGTCCTTGGTCCTCGTGCACGAGGGACCATGTCTTCATCAAAACAACAAAAGGGCGGCCTAGATCCCACCCGCTTCAGTTAAGTGTGGTCGTTCTCTATACAGTTGTCATTTTTTCTAAAGCAACCATACTCAGTCTGTTCGGATGAGTAAGGCCTTCCATATTAAGAGCATTGTTCATAGTCAGTCGTACAGAAAACAGTCCTAATAGGACATGAACTTGTAGAATACAGACGGACCCCTCCTGCGGATATTTATGCCAGTCGAATCCAAAGGGTCAAATTGGCCAGAACATCATGGAGAAAGTTGGACCACCATGCTGGACGCAAGGACAGTGACTTGTGCGTGAATTAGTTCACATCTTGGAGAGTATGGTTCAAGACCAAGACAACAGACACTGCATTAGATGAAGACTAAGATGTAGAAGAGCAATGTATCGCAACACCAGTAAAGTCCTTTTCGGAAATGTCTGCGTAGAGCAAGGATTCACCATAGCATATACCATCTTTAGCCTACGAACGACAAGAAGGTTACAAGGATGAGCGAATCTCTCTGTTACTGGTGACTCAATGTCAACTGTATTTTCAGTGGATGGAGCATGCCACAGAAAGTGGTTATCAATGAAGTAGGCCATGGTAATGCCAGTTCGGTCGTCGTAAGCGGCGAGTCCACCGCGTGTCCTACACCATGGTGGGCAGCCAACGCCCTAACCATTGACCACTGTCTCGTTGTCCTATCGGTTGTGATCGTGCATATTGACTGTGGTAGAGGGGCACTTACCCATCGCTCACGGGAACTATTCGTCCAGTTGTGCCTTTTAGTTTAATTTAGGGCCCATGAGGATAGTTGCACAGCGACAATGAACATATGCGAAATGAAACATCAAGAAAGGCAACAGAGGCTTGGACGTCCATTTCTGGTTTATTTGTCGTCATCCGCCTGCCAAAACCTCTAAATAAGTCAGTAGCCCATGTGGGTGTTTTGGATACAATGGCGGGCGTCTCGAGAGCCAATGAAAGAGACGGAGTCTTTCCCGAGTTATCCCGGGAAGCAGAACGCATAACGATACTCAGGAGTGACTGTGCTGGTTATCGCTAACAATAAGCATCAAAATCTACACTTGCAAGTCCCACGACTGCCAATTTTTTCAGGAAAAGTCGTCCGCATGGATATTTGAATAAACCCCAAAGGCCTGCGTTGGAATCCGAAAATGAGGGGTACGACAAGATTTCCAGCTGCAGTAGATGGTGTTGGACGATAACCAGGCATACGGCAAAGGGGTAAGGGTGAAACATATCTCCAACTCGGGATGTCAACTTTGACAACATAGGCCGCAGGCGCAGGCCAACTGCATCCTGCCTCGAAATTCTGTGCCTCAAAAGCAACAATCCAGGAAGAAAACTTTTGACATTACTACCCTGACATCTATGAGATGAAAGCGGACGAACAGTAGCAGGGATGAAAGGCGACCGATCGCGAATGCTATTGGCAGAAATCGGACGATCAAATTGTGAGCAGGAGTCAACCCGCCCTGATGGTAGTTGAGACTGTTGGATCTACCAGATGAAGACTAAATGTTAGACAGTTAGCTGGGCATGCATCAGGATATATCCGCAAACATTTGTCAGACGTAACTGCAGACCAGAATATTTCAGCAAAAAGGAAAGCAGAAAGGTGCCTCAACGTTTTACACAAATGCACAGAGCAAGCTCGAACATATTCGACGGCGTAAACCTGCCTGTCTGATAACGTTGATGGAAAAATATAAATACAAATTAACACAACTCCACGACCATGGTGGATGTGATTCAGCCTATTTGAGTGCACTGTACTCTAAGAATGTGGAAGGAATCGCTAATTTCGTACGGCTTGGTAATGCCTGCATCAGCCAGAAGGTGTTCTCCCTGGAACAGTGTTTGTCAGATCTCAGCAGTCACAAGACGACCTCGCACAATGCGCAGATCCATACTAGGTATCTCTGTCACCCTCCAAGACATCAAACAGGTGGGTACCATGCGATTCCCTGGCATCCAGCGATCCGACTGTTTAGCCCTTATCTGGCATTCTCGGCCAGAATCCTCATGAGTCTCATGACCTCTGCGCTTTCGTCTGTGAATATGGTCACCGTTGATTGAGTAGAATTAGAGCAGGAGCAGCAGAGGGAGGCGTAGGAAAGGTTGAGCACTTGAAGAAAAAAATGGGCTAGTCGGGAGAGGTTTGTTTAGATGCTGACGCTTCGAAGAGCTTGGTCGGCTCTTCACTGTTAAAGCGTAAAATGCGCTTAATCGAGCAGAAACCCCAAGTGGCATGTTACATTGGTCGGCCTCATGCGAATCTGAAGGGTAAATATGCCGAAATACAGGGGGAAACAGCGCAAACGCATATTCCCAAAAGATTGATTGATTTTCCTCTAAAGTTCAATTCGCTCTTCAGCAAAGAGGTTTAGCCCACTTAAGGTGAGGTCGTACGCGGCTTCGACCTCAGTGAGTCACTACCGGAATAACGATAAATCTCAAAGGGGGGAGGATGTTGTGAAGGAAAATATCTCTTGCAAAAATCCAAATGGGTACGGATAGGATATGTAAACCCTCCCGCATGGTTGATCAAAAGCCTATCTTCTTATTTAAGTTAGGTGTGCTTCATGACGGTTTGCATGACAGTAGATTGGGATAGGAGTTATACAGGAAGCAGATTTTGATTTCCGATAGCGGTATCAATATAAAAGCTGCCCGTTTTAAGCTCAAGGTTAGGGCTTGGGTAACGGTTGGAGTTGGTTATTTGAGTTGTTCTTGGGACTAGGGTTGTCAGACCTGACCTGTGGTTCGTATTTGGGATTAATGCTAGGATTAGGATTTTAGTGCTTGGCTAAAAGTTAGTGTTTTCCCATTGAAGACATGGCCGTGGCTGGTGTTAGTTTTGTGGCCAAATACGGTCATCCAAAGGACTCACATATTATACCCTTGCCATGCTTTTTGCAAAACTTACAATATGGATTAACTCCACCGTTAAATTGTATGAACCCTAAAGGTTCTTCTTTCCGTACACGGAAAATGCCCAGCCTGTAATTTGGGCACCCTGAATGCAAGTGCGACGGCAGACCAGGTTAAAAAGTATTCGGGAATCGGAAAACAATTTTAATGCGTCTCATAATCCTTTTCAAGTACAAAATTTAAAGAAGACGTAATCTCCTACCGAATATGCAAAATGATGAGTATTTTATGCATGTTTTCTTTGAGGTATGTTTAAATTTCAAGACCGCCAAAAGTCAATGGGCGAAATTCATGCCACACAAATAGTAATTTATTACAATGCTTAGTTTTCGCAGGCAGCAGGAAAGAAGTTTGTTCGAAACTTGACATCCTGCGAAAATTTAATTATCTTCGGATTATGCTGCAGCCTGGTTAATATTACAACCCTACTAAAGTAATCTTTTCGGGTGGAAAACACGTTTCGGAATTTCAGTTAACATTTCATGCGTTAGCACATCTACTGTATTTGCAAGCTGCCTTGCGTTCCTTGTACGTTAGACCTGAAATATAATACAGCTTATTTTTATTTGCACATCTGTACGCTGCCGAACGGCGATAGAAATCCCAGACTTTGAACTTCTGCGAGATTAAGTAGGCAAAACGACGTATGTGAATACCAGAATCACTTACTTAGTAGGCGTTTTTTGTGCTTTCTGCATAAATACAGATATTAATTATGTGAGCCCGATAAGTATTTGGTTGGTTCTAATTGATTGCTTGGGAGGTCAGCTTACTGTATTATAATTTGTATACTCAGGTAGACAGGTAGCTTGACCTAAATGAGACAAAAATTACAGCTCCCGGTGAAGCCTCATAGTTCAAGTGGTTTGAGTGTTGGCTGTGCTCAAGTCTCGTCCTTGTTATGGCAGTTTCAAACCTCACCGAATAATTTTCAGCCAGATATGCCATTGCATCATCGTCTACAAGGCGCATTCATTTCGCCTAAGGGAAATGCCACATAGAGTTCATGATACTTTGCAAGGGATTCGGACTCTGTTGTACATTTCATGAGGAGCATTAGTAAACGGACGTGTGCGGTCTTGCATGCATGTACATCGCACGGTCTATAAATATCATAATTAGAAACTCTTTAAAACCTAAATATATAGTTTCTTTGGGCATAAAATATGAAGACAATGTGATTTCCTACCAAAATTAGTGAAAGAAAACATACGATTGTGTATCTTCTCTATAAAATACCTTTTAATATATAAGACCATTGAAAATCAATAGGAAAAATGCATGTTACTTAAGCAGAGATTTTTTACCAAGTGTGGTTTCTGCAGGAGGTCAAAACAAAGTACATTCAAAAGCCAACATCCTGACGAGTCCGAAATGCTGTAGGGTTATGCAGCATGATATTCAGCTTAACGACTCGACTTAAGTAATCCTTCCTATTCGGAAATGCATTCCAGAATTTTGGCCAACATTTTATGAGATCGGTCACGCACTGTAGCTTTATTTTATTCGGGCAGCTAAGCACTAGCAAAGCCATATCTGCTCATCTGTACGCTGCCGAGCGGAGATAGAACTCCCAGACTTTGAACTTCTCCGTGATGAAATATGCAAAACTACCTACATGAATACCAGAATCACCTAGTTACTAGGAGTTTTTAGTGCTTTCTGCATAAATAAAGCTATTACTTAAGTGAGCCTGACAATAATTTGGTTGGTTCTAAATTGATTGCTTGGGAGGTCAGCCTACTGGATAACAATTTGTGTACTCCGTAAGTTTCGATATGCTGGGCAGGTAACTAGACCCAAATGGGACTAAAATTACAGCTCCCGGTGGAGCCTCATAGCTCAAGTGGTTTGAGTGTTGGCTGTGTTCAAGTCTTGTCCTTGCTATCGTAGTTTCATATATTACCGATGCCGCGGACATTTTCACAGTTGAGTCCCAGGAATAATAACATCAATATTTTTAGTTGTTTTACTAAGCACACCTATGGGTGCTGAAAATGCAGGCGGAAAAAATATTCTTCTTTGAGGCGTGCAAATTCTGCATCCAGTGTGTCATTGGAGCAAATGTTCCTAGCCCTTTGGAAAAGAGCGTATACCAAGTTACGTTTCCATTGGATAGTTACAAATCTCAAAAAATGCAAGTAATGTCCCTTCCAGGTATTCCTATGGAAGACGGAACTTCTTATAGAACCATCTTCCTTTCTAAACATAAGAACATCCAGAAAGGATAGTTGGTTGTTTAGTTCCTTCTCCATTTTAAATTTGATCTTTGGATGCAGCTTATTCATAATAGAAAGCAGTTCTTCAGCCTCTCTAATGTCCTTAACAATAGCGAAAACATCATCCACGTATCTTTTGTAGAGTGGCAGCATATTCAATTTGGTGGACACTTTTTCTTCTAGATGACCCATAAAGATGTCAGCAAAGGTGGGGCCAAGGGGACTCCCCATTGCCACTCTACTTAAGCGAGGATATCCGGCACGGTTAATCCACAAATACAGCAACTCTACACGGCCAAAATTAACAGAACATTTAGCTCCGAAAAAGCCCGTCTTTATATCTTTGCCCTTTAAGGGCGACAATATTTTAAATACTATCAAACGACGGCTACGGTCCGCCATTGAAAGGACATACAATGCCGCCGAACTAGTAGTATGCAGTCCTACTAAACCACTCCCGATTCCACGGGCAAAGGATGCCCTGCCAATGCACGCCACTTCAAATTGTGTTTATGAATTCACATGCACTTGCGGATGCAAGTACATTGGGCGAACGCAAAGGCAGTTGGCAGCCAGGTCTATTGAGCACCTGCCCAGGTGGCTTCTAAGACAAGAAAATAAGATCCCGCGTTCCTCCATTACGAAACACCTACTTGATACTGGTCACTCCGTCGACCCCACAACTTCCTTCCGAGTACTTGTTCGGGCGCGAACAACTCGGACTTTGCGTTACCTGGAGGCGGCCTATATACGACGAGTGAAACCAGATCTTTGTAAACAATTGGAACACGTGGTTAACCTAACATTGCCATGGTAGCCTCTAGCTCCATGATTTCCCCCTCTCTCCTCTCATTTTTGCTCTTTAACGTTCCCCTTTTTTCACTTTCTTCCCCTACGGTGTTTGAGTTACTAACTTTATCGATTAGCCAGCTCTGCCCAAAACCCTGACCTTGCTGTTTCTGCATTGATTTTCTGCACGAATTCAAATCTGTTGTATTCTTCTCACTCGCTATCTGTCTTATGAAGCGACAGAACGCAGCTGAAGAGCCGTCGCGAAATTTTTGGTACCAATAAATCCTGCCCTTCATGCCTGCTTCAATACCATTCAAGTCTGAACAGCATCACAGCAACTCGACGAAGTGCGCGATGCTGACTCCCCCGAGACTGTTATTTCGTTACATTAGGTGGTGGAATGAATGTCCGAATTCAGCTGAATTATTAAAGTATACGATATGCACATGAAATGTTTGGTCAGAAGGAAGTCGGAAAACCGAACGGGGATAGCGGCAAGTTCATTTCCTCGTCTCTTTCAAAATTCATTGCTCTATCATCTTGTCGCGTATAACACCCAACCAACATATAAAACCCATGCTAAAGAAGCGACCTAGGTTTTTATAACTATGGGCATATGCGTCGCACTAGGTCTTTGTCCATACATATCCTGACAAACATAATCTGAGTGTTTAAATAGAATTATGTTACTCAAACTGTGTAAACGTCATTTACAGTAGATGCGCAACGTGAATGGAATATATTGGCGTAATGCGACACGATCATTCGCATAGCAAACCTACTTAAATATTCTTTTCGAATAGAACACGCATTTGGAAATTTCGGCTAACATTTCATGACATAGCATATATACTGCATCCAATATGGACGCTCTAGGATGAAAGGTCTACGCAAATATATCAATCATTATTTCGCCGGTAGCAATAGATGTAATGGCTTTCAATAATTTGTTGTAAAGCATGGCTAACTTCCTCACTACAGGTCAGATTTCACTTAATGGATTTTCATAACTTTTCCACTAGCCTCTAATGAATCAGCACTCTATACGTTTAATGGTCGACCCGTGGAACCCCTGTAAGCAAAATTACCCTAGCACCTGTATCTACACTTCCAGTGAGCTGTAGGTACCGTAGAAGTGCCCACTGTAAGGAGGATTGCCTCATCGACCAGGACATCAGTTTTAACTCTGATATATCCATCTGAACAACTGGCACCGCGTACACAGCTGTTAGGTGGATACCGGCTACCACTAGGCCGCATGCGGAATTCTCCGGGCTGCTTCCATCAGTCGCACAAGCCTCACAGGTACAAAATTCGTAAAGCCTCATTGGCTACTAGCATGTTCTATCATGATAAAGAGAGTTGGCGATCCTGGGTGCTTATGTTAGGGATTACGCGTGGAGGTTAACGATGAGTACGATATCAATGAAGCGCAACTGCATGAACAGCTTGGCTCACCTCCGCATTCTTTCTGGTTTGCAGGGGGGTTGGTTTGTGCTAAACAATGCTTAGGTTGCCTTTCAGTGTGCTCGGCCGTCCATATTGGTCACATGATGCTTACATGGCTTAAGTAATTCTGGTCGGCCTACAGACGTAGTCGATGTAGACTAGGACATGCATGCATAAAGCCCTTGTGCGATGCAAATCACATTTTACTTATAATAACTCAAATTACATCAAATTGTTGCTTTGGTGCTGCAGGGGATAAGATGATGAAAGAATGAATTTTGAAAGATACGAGTGGACTTAATGCTATCTGAGCTCGGTGCCAGTTGTCCATATGGATGTATCAGAGTTGAAGCTTATGTCCTGCTGAATGCTAGAATCGCCCTTACTGTCCGCATTTCTACTGTCCTTAAAAGTCATGGGATTTGTAGATGAGGATGCTACGCTAAGTGTGCTGACGGGAGATGCGCAATTGAGCCATTTGCACGTATTAGATTGTGATGCACTAGGAACTAGAAGACAAGGTAAAGAAAATGGATTACGTGTAATTTGATCTATATTTAGGTAGAAGGTCATGAGTTAAAATCGATTCATGAAAGCCGACACCAACAACCTAAAATAATGCTTCTTTACGCCCAAGGTCATCCCTCATCCTCGGTCGTAGATATTGGATAAGTGATGCTTAGCTGGCTTAAATAAAGCAAGTCGGTTAAAAAGATCGGTCAATGTAAAAAAGAACAGGCATGCATAAAGACCTTGTGCGATGCATATGCCTTATTCATAATTACTCAAATTACGTCATTTATACGGGCTCACATTGTTGCCTAGGTGTTGTAGACGATGTGATGAAGGAAGAATGAATCTTGAAAGATACGAGGGATGGACTTAATGCTTTATGAGTACGAGGTTCCGTCTTTATTCTGACTGAACATCCCACGGTCATAGGGTGTACTTAATGATCCACCTACATCTGGATCCTAATTCCACCATCTGATGTAACGAAATAACATCCTCGTTGGGCTTAACATCTCGTAGGTCGTCGAGTTGATTTGTGATGCAATTCAAGGGCTGAATTGTCTTGAATGGTTTCGGGTCACCCTGGACCTGAACAACGGCGCGGCTGCCCACCGGCGGTCACTTGTTGCGAAATAAGGTAATTCTTAGGTAAACCAAATTGATTTAACTCAATCGTTTGATAAATAGACCGAGTTTCATGAGACATGCGGCTTCCGGTGCTCTCGCTGACCACTCTCATCGAGATTCTGACTGGCAGTTGAAATGTGATGGCCTCGCCCCCTCAGTTCTCCTGCAAAGGAACACCATCGGGCGTGTCTCTTGTGACACCTCTGAGTCGGTTGTCACACTGCCGCAGCTGGATCCGGTCAAGGGCTTCCGGGTTCATGAACCATGGCGGACACGATGAGGATTGTGCTCGTTTTTCTCATAAATTTCTAACCCTTCTCCTAATTCGTCAGCACTGCACAACCACTTACTTCCGCAGTGTTTTGACTTTCTCATCACCCTCTGCCGTAAATCGACTACCACCTGTCAACATGAACCTGTCCTGAACTCCTCCACTGTCTTGCACGGTGCTTGTTTCCTTCCAAAAAAGCTCGGATTCTATGAAGTCCCCGCCCCCACCGTGCTTCATGTTCAGGAGTCTGTTTTACTGCTCCACACACAGATCGTTGTTTTACCTCAAAATGTCAATTGGGAATATGTGAATATTACTACCATAGGCATGATGTATGCTAAAACGCTCCCGGACACCAGTATCCTTTCCTACTTCATAAAACTTATCTTTCAATTCCATTGTACAATTGCTTGCTTCATGCAGACACCCAGACCAAAATTATGGTAAATTATCGCACTGTTTAAACCAGTCTTCACATTGCACTAATACATTCCTCCGGTCACTTCAAAATAAAGCTATTACTATTAATGATAGTAATGCCTATTCAGTCTTCTCTGTCTCTGTTGCTAGCTATCACCGATTATGGGATGCGGGCTCCGGGTTTGAGGTTGTCCCAATGGACCTTGGCTTAATTCAGGCATTTGAGTGTGGGAAACGGGCAAGGAACATACTGTCGAACCAATGTCCCCTTAGCTGGGCCATTCAGTGACTGAAATGCAGAGAAAGGCTTGTCTCGACTTTTGAATGATGCGAATATTTGTAGTATGCTGATGTTGTTTTCTGTATCCTGGAGAAGACAAGCATCCTAGGAGCGTTAGAACATCAATGAGCGCTAGTCAGACATGTGTAACAGTTGACTGAGAGATTGGAAAACTCGCTGATGACATCAACTCCTGCTTCCTCCTCATCAGAATGTCCCACCTCACGACCGTATACGTTCTCCCCTCCCTACCACTCCAATGCTGCTTGCGACGTGATAATGCCGTGGAAATGCGAGTCCATTTGGATGTGGAGCGACCATCGAGACCCACACTACAAATACGTCCTGCCGACCTCCTTAAAGGATCAACAAATCAATCCACCGGCCCGGAAGGATCTTTGCCACAATCGACCGATCTGGAAAATAACAGTGAGGACTGAGATAGCAATCCACGAGGTCAACCGGATCGGTGCCGCAAAAGCCAGAAGAGTGACTCGCAAGCTTCAGGTGCTGTAGGCTCACAACCCCAACATATCCAGTTCCTTCCAACGAGTCCATGTTGTCAACGGACATTACGCCCTCCACCAACTTCATCATTCCTACTCCATCTCCACAAGGACGACGACGACGACGACTACCGCTATTTCCATCTCACCGCCAGTAAGAACCTCTCTCGATGGCCTGCCACCCACCAACATTTCATATGGTCGATACTGTCGAATGGCAGAGGATAAGTTAGGGGGAGGGGGCAAATGGAGAATGTCTGCCACCTTTTCGTCGTGTAGATCGGCGATGAAATGGTGGAGGAGTAGAGAGTCACGGTCTGTCTCCGGTAAGTTGGTGTGACCTATGGTTGTCAGGCGTATTATGCACCCCGCAAAATTGACTACGGACTGTGTGGGGCTTTGACGGAGGATGGCGAAACGTTGGTTGGCGACCCATGGGGCCTGTGGATGGTCAAAGAGTTGAAGGAATATATTTGTGGCTCGTTTGAAGTCCGATGTGGGTTTGATTCCTGCGTCAAATGCACGTCGGCGAGCTGGGAGGATAAGAACAGCAAAGTGTAGCAAGTACGTTCGTATGGTGGTACAGTTAGGAGTAGGATCGAGAAATCACGTAAACATTCATGGATGCTTTGACTTGTTTCATACATCTCAAGTGTTAATTAGGGGCTGTATGGGCAATTGCAAATGTACTTTAAATGATGTCAGTTGCATTAGACGCATCCGTATACTTCCTCTTCAATCAGAAACTATCTGAACAGCTTTAAATTTCTGTTAGCCCTAGCTGAAAGCCGACTTCCGTCTCCGATTGCAGATAAATATAATTTCGGCAGAGACCTGATGTACGACCACACTTTTAAAATGGAGATCCCTAAGCCCTAGCCCTAAATTATAACCCTAAGCCTAATCCTAAATTATAAATCTAAATCATAACCTGAAGCTATCTCTTGATCCCCCATCCTAGTCCTCAAATACTAACCCTAACATTGAACCCTACTTCCCTAACCCCCAAATGCTAACCCTTACACTAACCTCTGGACCCTTAACCGCAATCCTAATCCTGACCTTAACCGTAACCCTAACACTAAACAGAAACCCACCTACTGGAATCGATATTACAACGGGAATCTTAGACAAGTGAGAAGGAAATTACTAGATGGGGCTGCATTTCAGGCTTCTGCCAACATGTAAAACCTTCGTCGGATTTCAATCCCTGCACCAGTTATTCGTTCCATATAACATTCGTAATTCTTCCTCAATATTTATTCACATACCTCCACCACCTTTAAACACTCTCCCCTGGTCAGCTTTTCATAGAAGGCTCTGTTACCCCATGAAATGTTAACCGAAGTTCTGAGGCGTGTTTTCGTTTCGAAGGGATAGGATACTCAGCACAAAATGACACGTCTAGTGAAATAACAGTCTAGAAAATAACAGTCAGTTACCTTTCCATGATGTGCAAGACAAAGGGCTAGAAAGTTGGTGGATAAGAACTGGGGTACGTTGTATGGTGATGAAAACTAGACAGCTTTCCCATCTAAAATGTAACCATCCTATTGGTCACAAATCCAGTTATGCTAGAACACTCTTTCAGTTCAGCTCAGGCACATTGTGGCGATGAGGAGAGGAGAAAGGAGGAAGTGAAATACCTACCCTACCTGTTCACAGCCAATGTTCATTCACGGTCATACCTACGTAAGTGCCTAAGTAATCTCGTCTTGAGCGGTCAGAAGTTGAGTAGCTGAAGAGTTGCTTTTCTAGTTCCTATGAGATGAAGGTTTCGAAGGTGACCCCAAGGATTCTGAAACATATTCGTGGCCTGTAGGTCGTATTTAAGCCGAAAAAATAGTTGACAGCAACGGAATAATCAGCGGCGATCTAGAGTGTGCAATGCTAAAACTGCAGTGTGAAGTATGTTGGTGAAGCGGGCAGACGTCTTTACACAAGTCTGCATGAGGGCCAGCTCGCAGTTGGCCGCAAGAATAAACTTCCACTGGTATATGCCCATATCCAACGGGAGACGCGCGGTTTCGCCTTTGTAGAGGAAAGCGGCATCGGCCGAACCAATGAGGAAATGTGCAGACTCGTGTCCGAATGTTGGTCCTCAACTGGTACACTCAACCGAGCTACAGACCTTCATCGTGTCTACCATGGCATGACTATAACACGAGTCAGGTGCAAAGCTAAATAAGTCCAGGATATCTGAAGCAGACACTACAGTAGTCCGATAATGAAAATGAGAAAGTCACCGACAAGTACAATATCGTCCATGAAGTCGCCAGTTCTTCTTCGTCGCCTTTTAAAGGGGATGATGTAGGTCACCTATTTTTATGGAAGGACTATGAGAACGATAAGGCATACTGGAATGGCCATTGCTGGCTCTTTAGTCATCATCAACCAGACACATCCAATTCCAGGTTTGCAAATCCTGAAGCCCAAGTTCGCGTTCCGCTGGTTAGTAGCCCAACGCCCTAACAACTGACTTAGGGGCTTGTTCTGCTCTCGGCAGTGTTGGGGTCTACCGGTAGAGAACCGGAAGTTGATGTAATCATCGAGTTTCGCGGTCTCCTAGTCAACTGTCATACATGACTGATTAGGACACCCTGAGGTTTTGACGCTCCTAGCATACTTTCCTCCCCTACAATAAAGAAAACTGCATCAGCATACTCCAACCATTGGCATCATTTAAAAGTCCAAACAATCGTATCGCTGCATTTCAGCCGTTGCACTTCAACGATAGGCCTCCTGGGACACCATCTATCCCCAGGCCTGCATTCCACAATGGAGGCTGAGTGAGCATTACTACTAACGCAACGAGAACATTGATTAAAATGACGG
Source organism: Spirometra erinaceieuropaei (assembly GCA_902702965.1). Lineage (NCBI taxonomy): Eukaryota > Metazoa > Platyhelminthes > Cestoda > Diphyllobothriidea > Diphyllobothriidae > Spirometra > Spirometra erinaceieuropaei. The sequence continues at coordinate 573,680 of CACRXP010000148.1, forward strand.
AATTGCATCTCCAAATCTGGGCCTGGAGGCTTGCGTGAAGCAAACAACAGTAGAATGGAATTCGAATGAGTACTTCTTTAAAGAAGGGAGTGCTACTTGAGTCCGCGAAAGTTTTAGCAGTTCATATATCGCACCCATTATATGAACATCCACGGATTCGGTATTGGCATCTTTTATATAAAACAGCGATTCGTAGGCAGAACAGCGAAAACAGAATCCTTAAGTGGAAACTTGGACGATTTCAGAGGTTTCCGAGAATCTGAGCTTTTCAAGAGAAAGCAACCGCCCCCGAATACGTAGGGCGGATCAGAACGAGTTGATGTTAAGAGGAAAGTCAATGTATAGCAGGCTGTGATGAGACAGTACGAACACTGGAAATTATCGGTTACTCGACGCTGGCAGATTATGACATGAGAATGAAATTCATGAAGAAAGACGAGCACACCCCTCAGGATGTGGCATATGAGCTATGATCCCGGAAATCTTTGTTTGGATGCAGGTACGGCATTGCAGCAATCGACTCAGAGGTGCCACAAGAGACGTGTCCCGTGATGTCTGTTGACAGGGGCACTAAGGGGGCGAGGCTCCCACATTTTAACGGGCAACCAGAATCTCGCTGGGAGTGTCCCGCGTGTGAACCGAAAGCCACCTGGTAACTGTTCCACATAAAATGCGGACTATTTGTCGAACAGTCAAGTTGCGTCTCCTATGGTAGCCACAATCCTAAATATCTCATTTGTACATTTGCCATGTGCACTTCACGAAGTCATGGAGAAGGCCGCACGGAACAGATGCAGAAGTACAGTAGATGTGCTACTTTATAAAATGTTGACCGAAAATCCGAATTATGTTTTCGATTTGGAAAGATGAGCTAGATGGGGCCGTAGCATTTATGGTCACGCGGCAGAATCTCAAGAAATATCAGTCATGCCAGGATGCCGGCCTTAAACGAGGTTCATTCGGGTTGTTTGCAAAAAGTACACTCTGTGAACTATAATTACTTACATGTTCCAAAACGTTGTTTCTTTCACTCTCGTTTGGTAGAAAGTTACATATACTTCAAACTCTATACTCGACGAACATATTTCGGTTTTAGAAAATTCTCCAGTTTCCGAATCATTTTAAATTCGACCTGCTATCACACTAACGCTCAGGCCTTCCAAACTACAAGATGTGTATTTTCCGTGCTAGGAAAACTATGCATTTCTATACGCCACTGAGAAGAAGACGTGTGGCTTTCATAAAACTTTGCAGTGCATTAATTTTTTACTCTATAATTCACAGGCAGCATTAGTTAACATAGAGATGCGGTGCTTTATGAAGGAAATTTCGCGGTCTTAAAATCTCACAATAATACAGTTTTGTTAAAACCTGGTGGTACTGTCTTTTAAGTACAAAATTGTACGAATAAATAATTCGCAGACAAATGAGAAAAATGACACATTTTGTGCGTGTTTTCTGTGAGGCGCATTTAAGTGTACAAGGACATGGAAAACCAATTGGAATAATCCATACTACTAAACGTGTCATTTTTTGCTGAGTATCCTATCCCTTCGAAACGAAAACACGCCTCAGAAATACGGTTAACATTTAATGGGGTAGCAGAGCCTTCTATGAAAAGCTGATAAGGGGAGAGTGTTTAAAGGTGGTGGAGGTAGGTGGATAAATATTGAGGAAGAATTACGAATGTTATATGGAACGAATAACTGGTGCAGGGATTGAAATCCGACGAAGGTTTGAAATGTTGGCAGAGGCCTGAAATGCAGCGCCATCTAGTAATTTCCTTCTCACTTGTCTAAGATTCTCGTACTAATATCGATTCCAGTAGTTGGGTTTCTGTTTAGTGTTAGGGTTACGGTTAAGGTCAGGGATTAGGATTACAGTTAAGGGTTCAGAGGTAAGTGTAAGGGTTAGCATTTGGGGTTTAGGGATGTAGGGTTCAATGTTAGGGTTAGTATTTGAGGACTAAGATGGGGGATCAAGAGTTAGCTTAGGGTTAGGATTTAGAGTTATTATTTAGGATTAGGTTTAGGATTAATATTCAGGGCCAGGCTTAGGGTTCTCCATTTTACCAGTGTGGTCGTAGTTCGGGTATCTGCCAAAATTATATATATCTGCAATCGGAGACGGAAGTCGGCTTTGAGCTAGGGCTCACAGAAATTTAAAGCTGTTCAGATAGTTTCTGATTGAAGAGGAAGTATACGGATGCGTCTAATACAACTGACCTCATGTAAAGTACATTTGCAATGTTAGAACGACTAAATTCGCTCTCTAAATCGGCGAACGTCACAATCAGGAAATGTTACCTCAGGCATTTTTGATTGCTGTAGCACGAAGTAAAGCCGCCGAATAGCAGGTTCGTCCACTTAGTTCTGCATCAACTAAATCCCCTCCTCGAAGGTTCACGCCCGTTCCAGGAAACGAAACCGCATGGATATGCAAAGCTGACTTTCAATGCTAAGAAAAACGTGCTGTTGTCCAAAATAACTACTTGAGTAGCATTAATTTTTGAATCGGTTTTCCACACCCTTATACATACGAGTATATTTTATAGAAAAAATGTACAAAAATATTCTTCCTACTACTCATTTGGCAGAAAGTTACGAATTCTTTAGATTTGATATTTGAAGAAATAGTATCTTTCAGTTTTAAAAAACCCTCCAGTCCACGAATGATTTTGAAACCGACCCGTCGGCTCCCTCGCATTCAGGGATTCTAAACTACAAAATCTGTATTTTCTGTGTTTGGAAAATCATGTATTTTTATGGGTTACTAAGAAGAAGCCGTCCGACATTCATAAAAGCTTGTAGAGGATTTGATTCATAAGCAGCACTAGCAGACGAAGAAATACGACGGCTTTTGAAAGGACATTTTGGGATCTTAAAAAATCTCAGAATTAAAAAACTTAAATCAACCTGGTGATACTCCTTTCTAAGCATAGAATTTGAGGACGTAATTCTCCACTATATGAGCAAAAGAAAAATCAATTTTGGGTGGGTTTTCCGGGAGACATATTGGAATTTATGAGGACAGCGATAATTCATTGGAAAAATCTTTGCTACTCAACCAGTCATTCTTCCCGAGTATAGTTTATCCAGACGAGACCAACGAAGCTCTGTCAAAAACTGGCATGCTTATATGACTGAAATATTTAGAGGTGGCGGAAATGAACAGATGACTATTAAGGAAAAATTACGAATGCCATGTGGAACAACTAACGGGTGCAGTGGTTGAAATCCTTCAAAATATTTTTAATCCGGAATAGCAGACTAAAGTCGGCTCTCAGCTGAGGGACTCACATAAATTTAAAGTTATTCAGATAGTTATGATTGAGGGGGAAGAATAAGGATACGTCTAATAGAAGTGACTTCTTGTAAAATACATTTATATCGTTAGAACGACTAAATTCGCTCTCTAAACCGGCGAACGCCACAACCAAGTAATTTTACCTCAGACATTTCTGATCACTTCAGCATGAAGTAAAAACCGCCGAATATCAGGCCTGTCCACTTAATTCTGCAGCAACTGAATTCCCTCCTCTAAGGCTCACACTACTTCTATTCCGTAACACGTGATCACCACCTGATGCAACAGCCGCCGGTGGGCATCCGCGTCCTTGGTCGGGTTCAAGGTCGCACGAAGCCAATCGATACAACATAATCCTTGAACTGCGTCACAAAGCAACTCGACGAGCTACGAGATGCTCAGTCCAACGAGAATGTTACGTCGTTACATTAAATGGTGGAATAATGTTCCAGATGTAGCTGGATCATCAACTTTACCGTATGAACAAGGCATATTTACTCAGGATGTAGGCGGACCGCCATACGCGGATAGCAGTAAGTCCATTCCTCGCTCGTATCATTCAAGATTCATTCTTCCATCATCTCATCGTCTACAACACTTACGCCACAATTTGAATGCGTATAAATAAAGTAGTTTGAGAAATTATGAATAAGGCATATGCATCGCAAAAGGTATTTATGAATGCATGACCTAGCTTACATCGGCCGATCCGTTAAACCTACTTTATGAATTTTAGCCATCTAAGTGTCACATATCCAATATGTATGGCCGCGGATGAGGGACGACATGGAGCAAAGTGTAGCATTGCTTTAGATTGTTGATGTAAGCTTTCATGCATTCAGTTTAAATCAGGACTTTCTCCCTATAAGTAGATCAGATTTAACGTAATGAATTTTCTTCAACTTCTCTTCTAGTTCCTAGTGCATCACAATACAATAGGTACGAATGGCCAAATTGCGCAACTCCCGTCAGCACACTTAGCGTAGCATCCTCGTCTACAGATCCCTTGACATTTAAGGACAATAGAAACGCGGACAGTAAGGAGGAATCTAGCATTGAACAGGACATAAGCTTTAACTCTAATACATCCATATGGACAACTGGCACCGAGCACACAGCTGTCCGATGGAGATCAGCTCCCTCTAGATTAGGTGAGAAAATCTCCGGGGCAACAAGTTTGGGATATGTCAGTCGCTTGAGCCTCACAAGTGAAGAAGACCTTCGCACTCTGGAAGTTAATTCATCTCCCATAACGCAACCATCAAATCCCGCACACCAGAAGGCGTCGGAAGGTGGAGTGGATAGTGTATCAGCGGCCGGTTCAAGCAGCTCCATTTCATCAATATCGTCTTCATCCTCAACCCCCACGCTTGATTCTCCACAGAGGGACCCGAGACCCCCAACGCTAGCATTTAGTGCATCGAATCCCCGTCCGACTCCACATCCGCGATCTCGCAGGTTGGCTCTGGGACAATCCCAACCAGCAGCCATGTCGCCGCTGTCACCTCCTCCACAGCCGCAGCCACCACCACCACCACCGCTGTCGTTGTTGGCACCAATGCGATCAAGGAAATCGCCACTCTCACATTCTCCACCACCTCATCCGTTCACGGCGCCGATTTCGCCGTCACCAGCTCTACCACCAACGTTCCCCTGTCTGCTGGACTTGGAGTTGTGCAGACCAGTGACGTCACCACAACGGCCCTGCCCACGGCCGCGACACTCGGCCACCCTGACACTCTCAACGCCAACGAATCCGCCACCGCCAAGGTCGTTGTCCGCACTGCCACACCCGCCACCACTTCCACCACCACCGCCACCAGGATGGTTGACATTGAAACGGGTGGAGACAGTAGCGACTGCAGAGGAGTACACGCCTCCGTCTCCGAAGCCGTCCCCTGCCCCCTCCCCGACTCCGTCTCAGCTCCTAAATGCACTGATTGCGTGGCCGTCACCGTCGCCGTCGTCGCCGAAACCCTCAACTCCATTGACACCACCGCCCGAACCCTTGTCGACGCTGACCCCTTCCCCACAACTTTCTCTTCCACAGTCTCAAATCCCAGAAGTGTTGAAGGGGTTGAGTCCATTGCCATTATCAACCCAACCCTCCTCATCACCAGAACTGTTGAAAACGACTACCTCGTCTCCACCAGCATCATCCTCATCACCCTCCCAGCTGCTGGTGCCGTTGAAGACGTTGACGCGACCGCCGCCGCCGCCGCCACCGCCGACGACGACGTCGACGCCGCCCTCATCGCCGCCACCACCCCTATTCATTTCGCGTCTCTCGCCTGCTGATGAAGTCGGCTTCCTTAGCAGCCATCTCAGCGAGACACACGATTCTGATCTTCCTCTCAGAGGGGGTGGTGACTCACCCCGGAACCCACTGACACGGCTCCTCCAGACAGGAGTTCCCCAGAAAACTGAAATGAGGTGGACTCAGACAACTCCAGTCTTGGACAGCAGCGGCGACGGCGTTGTGAACGTGCAGCTGACGTCCAATGGTATGTCGAAAATGCGGATTTTAAATATTTACAGTCTTTATGGCAAAATTCGTTTTAGGCCGTAATGTCTACCGTGTTAAATGGACAATGTGTGAATAGAAGCGAAGAGACGAGTCCCAGGAGGCAGTCGGAAAGAAGGAGACATGATGGCTGGGACATGGGTCTTACTCGCCTGACGTTTCGGTTTCCTCCTCAAACCCATCTTTTGCTTTTGTATCTGATGATGGGTTCGAGCAGGAATCCGGAACTTCAGGCGAATAAAGTCCTTGTCCTATTGATGATGTCTCCTTCTTCAAGGGACGATGTTTATCTGCCCTGAACTCGGGTAATGACTAAAAACCACGTATATGGAATTCACCGCCTGACGTAGACTTCATGAGGTTTTTTTTTTACTTTCAAGACAAAAGCCTGGCCCCGTCGCCCACACTGGTCAAGGTATGTGCTCTTCTTGTTAGGATGCTTTTGGCATTTGCGTCTTCGAATTCATCTGAAGGTCACTTTCGTTTCTTTTATCTACAGAGGCGAGAACCCCGACGCTGGAGGCGACTGATTGCCACGCTGCGCAGGTTGTTTTGTCTAAGCACATAGAGGGAATCGCAGCCCTACCAGAGCTTCCCCACCGACTGTGGTGACCGCCCACCTAGAATTAAGTAGTATTTTTGTAAGTTATTTACTAATTAAATAAACTTCTGATCAGAAATTGGTCTTCTCACTATACAATTACAATCGCTCCCGTACGCGGAAACAGATATCGCATCACGGTACGGCTAACTTATCGAGGTCTATGTGGGCGTGCTTATGAGGGAAGCTAGATCTTCGCTTTGTCTCTTTGCACTTTCTTGTTTACCCGAACTTTACTGTACTCTTGTTTGAATATGCCAGAAATACACGCAACCACCGGTTTCGACTTGCGATAACGCGTGTTCTGGTTTCGCTGTCGTCTTATGTTAATGGTTCATAAGTCAGTCTCATGTGACTGAATCCGTTTTATTTATGCGGGTTAAAACACCTGGGGGTTAATTCTGAGTCAGACCTCACCGGTCTCGAATTCATGAGGTCGACAAGCCCCGTCAACGAGGACCAGCTTGAAACGTTTGAGAATTATCAAAAATGACTCGCACTTTCTATAGCAGCTTGGTATTAGAGACAGTTTTTTGTGAGTCCATACAAGAAGTCACCTTCGCCGTTTTTCCCATTCATTTCCTTAGTCGCTATTCATTGGTTGAAAGCAAAATCGCTCACTTAGGGTTACTTTTTTTCCAATAGACATCACAATATTGTGATTTCGATTATTGTTTACACGCTGCGCCCGAAAACCGCACACCGGGCTGCAAACGTCGGTCGCAGTTAGACAAGGCGGAGAACAGACCCTGAACTTAAAATAACGAACTCCTCTTGCGACATCTGCCTTGAAATTGCACCGAAGAAAGGTTGAATTTGGCTTGCTGAATGTCAAGGCTTCGAAACCATGATTTCAAAGGGGGGGGGGGTGGAGGGTGGGGAGAAATGTAGATTTATCAAAGCGGAGTGCACATAAATCCCAGCGAGATTGAGCTCTCGAAATGGATATGAAGGAATTGAGGATTCTTAAGTAGCTATACAAGACACTTATGACTGAAGGGAGGAAACGAAGCATGGGGGGGGGGAGAAAGAAACAAAATGTACAGAAGAATTCAAAGACGCAGTTGACCTCTGTACAGAGGGAACGACACAAAGTACAATCAGCCAGCACAAAATGAAAAAGTGTGTAAGGTATAAGACAAAGGCAAGGGGTCTAGGGGCAAGTGGCAAAATGATGTACGATGTGTCACAGCAGAAGAAAGGCACAGAAATGCTTCGCACAAGTAGCCAATGTGGGTGTTTTGGATAAAATGGCGGGCGTCTCGAGAGCCAATGAAAGAGACGGAGTTTCTTCCGAGTTATCCTGGAAGCAGAACGCAGAAAAAACCCTAGATGTTGGAGAGTTTGACTCAGGATTTAGAAAAAAGGTATCGCATTAGGTGAAGAATAAGCTTTAGAAGAGCAATTAAACGCAACACCAGAAAAGTCCTTCTCGGGAATGTCTGCGTAGTGCAAGGATTTACCACAACGTATACCACCTTCAGCATACGGACGACAAGAAGGCTACAAGGATGAGCGAATCTCTATGTTACTGGTTACTCAATGTCAATCGTATTTTCACTGGATGGGGCACGCCACAGAAAGTGGTTATCAATGAAGTCGGCCATGGTAATGCCAGTTCGGTCCTCGGTCCTCGTGCACGAGGGACCATGTCTTCATCAAAACAACAAAAGGGCGGCCTAGATCCCACCCGCTTCAGTTAAGTGGGGTCGTTTTCTATGCAATTGTCATTTCTTCTAAAGGAATTACACTCAGTCTGTTCGGATGAGTAAGGCCTTCCATATTGAGAACATTGTTCACAGTCAGTCGTACAGAAAACAGTTCTAATAGGACATGAACTTGTAGAATACAGACGGACCTCTCCTGCGGATATTTATGCCAGTCAACTCCATAGGATCAAATTGGCCAGAACATCATGGAGAAAGTTGGACCACCATGCTGGACGCAAGGACAGTGACTTGTGCGTGAATTAGTTCACATCTTGGAGAGTATGGTTCAAGACCAAGACAACAGACACTGCATTAGATGAAGACTAAGATGTAGAAGAGCAGTGTATCGCAACACCAGTAAAGTCCTTCTCGGGAATGTCTGCATAGCGCAAGGATTCACCACAACGTATACCACCTTCAGCATACGGACGACAAGAAGGCTACAAGGATGAGCGAATCTCTCTGTTACTGGTGACTCAATGTCAACCGTATTTTCAGTGGATGGCGCATGCCACAGAAAGTGGTTATGAATGAAGTAGGCCATGGTAATGCCAGTTCGGCCCTCGTGTGCGACGAGTCCACCGCGTGTCCTACACCATGGTGGGTAGCCCAACGTCCTAACCATTGAGCCACGGTCTCGTTGTCCTATCGGTTGTGATCGTGCATATTAACTGTGGTAGAGGGGCACTTACCAATCGCTCACGGGAAGTTTTCGTCCCCTTGTGTCTTTTAGTTTAATATAGGGCCCATGAGGTTAGTTACACAGCGACGATGAACATATGCGAAATGGAGCATTAACAAAGGCAACAGAGGCTTGGACGTCCATTTCTGGTTTACTTGTCGTCATCCGCCTGCCAAAACCTCTAAATAAGTCAGTAGCCAATGTGGGTGTTGTGGATACAATGGTGGGCGTTTCGAGAGCCAATGAAAGGACGGAGTTTTTCTTGAGTTATCCCGGGAAGCAGAACGCATTACGATATTCAGGAGTGACTGTGCTGGTTATTGCTAACAATACGCATGAAAATCTATACTTGCAAGTCCCACGACTGTCAGTTTAATTCAGGAAAAGTCGTCCGCATGGATATTTGAGTAAACCCAAAGGCGTGCGTTCGAATCCGAAAATGAGAGGTACGACAAGACTTCCAGCTGCACTAGATGGTGTTGCACGATAACCAAGATATATGGCAAAGGGGTAAGGGTGAAACATATCTGCAACTCGGGATGTCAACTTTGACATGCCAGAGGAGAACGCAACAGGTCGCAGGCGCAGACCAACTGCATTCTGCATCGAAACTCTGCGCCCCAAAAGCAACAATCCAGGAAGGAAACTTTTGGCACGACTACCCTGACATCTATGAGATGAAAGCGGACGAACAGTAGCAGGGATGAAAGACGACTGATCGCGAATGCTATTGGCAGAAATCGGACGAGCAAATTGTGAGCAGGAGTCAACCCGCCCTGATGATTGTAAACATTGCTGAATCTACCAGATGAAGACTAAACGTTGGACAGTTAGCTGGGCATGCATCAGGATATATCCGCAAACATTTGTCAGACGTAACTGGAGTCCAGAATATTTCAGCAAAAAGGAAAGCAGAAAGGTGCCTCAACGTTTTATACAAATGCACAGAGCAAGGTCGAACATATTCGACGGCGTAAACTTGCCTGTTTGATAACGTTGATGGAAAAATATAAATGCAAATTAACACAACTCCACGACCATGATGGATGTGATTCAGCCTATTTGAGTGCACTGTACTCTAAGAATTTGGAAGGAATCGCTAATTTCGTACGGCTTGGTAATGCCTGCATCAGCTAGAAGGTGTTCTCCCCAGGAACAGTGTTTGTCAGATCTCAGCAGTCACAAGACGACCTCGCACAATGCGCAGATCCATACTAGGTAACTCTGTCGCACTCCAAGACATCAAACAGGTGGGTACCATGCGATTCCCTGGCATCCAGCAATCCGACTTTTTAGCCCTTATCTGGCATTCTCGGCCAGAATCCTCATGAGTCTCATGACCTCTGCGCTTTCGTCTGTGAATATGGTCACCGTTGATTGGGTAGAATTAGAGCGGGAGCAGCAGAGGGAGGCGTAGGCAAGGTTGAGCACTTGAAGAAAAAAAATGTGCTAGCCGGGAGAGGTTTGTTTAGATGCTGATGCTTCGAAGAGATTTGTCAGTTCTTCATTGTCATGGCGTAAAATGCACTTAGTCGACCAGAAACCTCAAGTGGCATGTTACATTGGTCGGCCTCATGCCAATCTGAAGGGCCAGTACGCCGAAATACATGGGGTAACAGCGCAAACGCATATTCCCAAAAGAAGAACTGATTTTTCTCTAAAGTTCAGTTCGCTCTTCAACAAGGAGGCTTTGCCCACTTAAGATGAGGTCGTCCGTGGCTTCGACCTCAGTGAGTTACTGCCGGAATAACGATAAATCTCAAAGGGGAGAGGATGTTTGGAAGGAAATCACCTCTTCCAAAAATCCAAATGGGCAAGGATAGGATATGTAACCCCTCCTGCGTGGTTGATCAAAAGCCTATCTTCACAGTTAAGTTAGGTGTGCTTCATAATGGTTTGCATGACAGTAGGTTGGGATAGGAGTTATATAGGAGGCAGATTTTGATTTCCGATAGCGGTATCGATATTAAAGTTGCCTGTTTTAGGCACAAGGTTAGGGTTTGGGTAACGGTTAGAATTGGTTATTTGGGTTGTTCTTGGGACTAGGGTTGCCAGGCTTGGCCTGTGGTTCGTATTAGGGGCTAATGCTAGGATTAGGGTTTAAGGGCTCGGCTAAAAGTTAGTGATTTCCCATTGAAGGCATGACCATAGCTGGCGTTATTTATGTGGCCTAGTACGGTCTCCCAAAGGACTCACGTACTATACCCTTGCTATGCTGTTTGCAGAATATACAATATGGCTTAAATCCACCGTTAAATTTTATGAACCCCAAATGTTTTCCTCTTGTTAGTGTGGAGAAATTCCTGATTTTCCGTACACGGAAAATGCCCAGCCTGTAATTTGGAAACCCTGAATGCAAGTGCGACGGCAGATCAGGTTAAAAATCATTCGGGAATCGGGGAAGAATTTTAATCCGTCTCATAATCCTTTTCAAGTACAAAATTTGAAGAAGACGTAATTTCCTACCGAATAAGCAAAATAATGTGTATTTTATGCATGTTTTCTATGAAGTGTGTTTAAATTTAAAGACCGCCAAAAGTCAATGGGCGAAATTCATGCCACACAAATAGTCATTTTTTACAAAGCTTAGTTTTCTCAGGCAGTCGGAAAGAAGTTTGTTTGAAACGTTACACCCTGCAAAAATTGATTTATCTTGACATTATGCTGCAGCCTGATTTATATTACAACCCTACTAAAGTAATTTTTCGGGTCGAAAACACGGTTCGGAATTTCAGCTAACATTTCATGAGTTAGCACATCTACTGTATTTGCAAGTCGCCTTGCGTTCCTTGTACGTTAGACCTGAAATATAATATAGATTATTTTTATTTGCTCATTTGTACGTTGCCGAGCGGAGATAAAACTCCCAGACTTTGAACTTCTCCGTGATGAAATAAGCAAAGCGACCTACATGAATACCAGAATCACCTAGTTAGTAGGTGTTTATAGTGCTTGCTGCATTAGAACAGATAGTAATTAAGGAAGGCCGATAATCATCTGGTTGGTTCTAAATTTATTGCTTGGGAGGTCAGCTTACTGGATCACAATTTGTATACTCCGTAAGTTTCGATATGCTGGGCAGGTAACTAGACCCAAATGGGACTAAAATTACAGCTCCCGGTGGAGTCTCATAGTTCAAGTGGTTTGAATTTTGGCTGTGCTCAAGTCTTGTCCTTGCTATCGTAGTTTCAAATACCACCGATGCCGCGGACATTTTCACAGTTCAGTCCCAGGAATAATAATATGAATATTTTTAGTTGTTTTACTAAGCACACCTATTGGTGCCGACAATGCAGGCGGAAAAATATTCTTCTTTGAGGCGTGCAAATTCTGCATCCAGTGTGTCATTGGAGCAAATGTTCCTAGCCCTTTGGAAAAGAGCGTATACCAAGTTACGTTTCCATTGGATAGGTACAAATCTCAAAAAATGCAAGTAATGTCCCTTCCAAGTATTTTTATGGAAGACGGAACGTCTTATGTAACCATCTTCCTTTCTAAACATAAGAACATCCAGAAAAGATAGTTGGTTGTTTAGTTCCTTCTCCATTTTAAGTTTGATCTTTGGATGCAGCTTATTCATAATAGAAAGCAGTTCTTCAGCCTCTCTAATGTCCTTAACAATAGCGAAAACATCATCCACGTATCTTTTGTAGAGTGGCAGCATATTCAATTTGGCGGACACTTTTTCTTCTAGATGACCCATAAAGATGTCAGCAAAGGTGGGGCCAAGGGGACTCCCCATTGCCACTCTACTTAAGCGAGGATATCCCGCACGGTTCATCCACAAATACAGCAACACTACACGGCCAAAATGAACAGAACATTTAGCTCCGAAAAAGCCCGTCTTTATATCTTTGCTCTTTAAGGGCGACAATATTTTAAATACTATCAAACGACGGCTACGGTCCGCCATCGAAAGGACATACAATGCCGCCGAACTAGTAGTATGCAGTCCTACTAAGCCACTTCCGATTCCACGGGCAAAGGATGCCCTGCCAATGCACGCCACTTCAAATTGTGTTTATGAATTCACATGCACTTGCGGATGCAAGTACATTGGGCGAACGCAAAGGCAGTTGGCAGCAAGGTCTATTGAGCACCTGCCCAGGTGGCTTCTAAGACAAGAAAATAAGATCCCGCGTTCCTCCATTACGAAACACCTACTTGATACTGGTCACTCCGTCGACCCCACAACTTCCTTCCGAGTACTTGTTCGGGCGCGAACAACTCGGACTTTGCGTTACCTGGAGGCGGCCTATATACGACGAGTGAAACCAGATCTTTGTAAACAATTGGAACACGTGGTTAACCTAACATTGCCATGGTAGCCTCTAGCTCCATGATTTCCCCCTCTCTCCTCTCATTTTTGCTCTTTAACGTTCCCCTTTTTTCACTTTCTTCCCCTACGGTGTTTGAGTTACTAACTTTATCGATTAGCCAGCTTTGCCCAAAACCCTGACCTTGCTGTTTCTGCATTGATTTTCTGCACGAATTCAAATCTGTTGTATTCTTCTCACTCGCTATCTGTCTTATGAAGCGACAGAACGCAGCTGAAGAGCCGTCGCGAAATTTTTTGGTACCAATAAATCCTGCCCTTCATGCCTGCTTCAATACCATTCAAGTCTGAACAGCATCACAGCAAGTCGACGAAGTGCGCGATGCTGACTCCCCCGAGACTGTTATTTCGTTACATTAGGTGGTGGAATGAATGTCCGAATTCAGCTGAATTATTAAAGTATACGATATGCACATGAAATGTTTGGTCAGAAGGAAGTCGGAACACCGAACGGGGATAGCGGCAAGTTCATTTCCTCGTCTCTTTCAAAATTCATTGCTCTATCATCTTGTCACGTATAACACCCAACCAACATATAAAACCCATGCTAAAGAAGCGACCTAGGTTTTTATAACTATGGGCATATGCGTCGCACTAGGTCTTTGTCCATACATATCCTGACAAACATAATCTGAGTGTTTAAATAGAGTTATGTTACTCAAACAGTGTAAACGTCATTTACAGCAGATGCGCAACGTGAATGGAATATATTGGCGTAATGCGACACGATCATTCGCATAACACACCTACTTAAATAATATTTTTGAATAGAACACGCATTTGGAAATTTCGGCTAACATTTCATGACATAGCATATATACTGCATCCAATATGGACGCTCTAGGATGAAAGGTCTACGCAAATTTATCAATCATTATTTCGCCGGTAGCAATAGATGTAATGGCTTTCAAAAATTTGTTGTAAAGCATGGCTAACTTCCTCACTACAGGTCAGATTTCACTTAATGGATTTTCTTAATTTTTCTTCTAGCCTCTAGTGGATCAGCACCCCATACGTATTAATGGTCGACCCGTGGAACCCCTGTTACCACAACTACCCTAGCAACTGTATCTACATTTCCAGTGAGCTGTAGGCACCGTAGAAGTGCCGACTGTAAGGAGGATTCCCTCATCGACCAGGACATCAGTTTTAACTCTGATACATCCATCTGAACAACTGGCACCGCGTACACAGCTGTTAGATGGATACCGGCCACCACTAGGCTGCATGGGGAATTCTCCGGGCTGCTTCCATCAGTCGTACAAGCCTCACAGGTACAAAATTCCGTAAAGCCTCATTGGCTACTAGTATGTTCTATCATGATAAAGAGAGTTCGGGATCCTGGATGCTTATGTTGGGGATTACGCGTGGAGGTTAACGATGAGGACGATATCAATGAAGCGCAACTGCATGAACAACTTGGCTCACCTCCCCACTCTTTCTGGTTTGGAGGGGGGTTGGTTTGTGCTAAACAATGCTTAGGTTGCCTTTCAGTGTGCTCGGCCGTCCATATTGGTCACATGATGCTTACATGGCTTAAGTAATTCAGGTCGGCCAAAAGACGTAGTCGATGTAGACTAGGACATGCATGCATAAAGCCCTTGTGCGATGCAAATCACTTTTTACTTATAATAGCTCAAATTACATCAAATTGTTGCTTTGGTGCTGCAGGGAACAAGATGATGAAAGAATGAATTTTGAAAGATACGAGTGGACTTAATGCTATCTGAGCTCGGTGCCAGTTGTCCATATGGATGTATCAGAGTTGAAGCTTATGTCCCGTTCAATGCTAGATTCCTCCTTACTGTCCGCATTTCTACTGTCCTTAAAACTCGTGGGATTTGTAGATGAGGATGCTACGCTAAGTGTGCTAACGGGAGATGCGTAATTGGGCCATTTGAACGTATTAGATTGTGATACACTAGGAACTATATGACAAGGTAAAGAAAATGGATTACGTGTAATTTGATCTTCATTTAGGTAGAAGGTCATGAGTTAAAATAGATTCATGAAAGCCGACACCAATAACCTAAAATAATGCTTCTTTACGCCCAAGGTCATCCCTTATCCTCGGTCGTGCGTATTGGATAAGTGATGCTTAGCTGGCTTAAATAAAGCAAGTCGGTTAAAAAGATCGGTCACGGTAAGATAGAACATGCATGCATAAGGACCTTGTGCGATGCATATACCTTATTTATACTTGAATTACGTCATTTATACGGGCTCACATTATTGCTTAAGTGTTGTAGACGAGGAGATGAAGGAAAAATGAATCTTGAAAGTTACGAGGGACGGACTAAATGCTTTCTGAGTACGGGGTTCCGTCTTTATTCTGACTGAACATCCTACGGTCATAGGGTGTACTTAATGATCCAGCTACATCTGGATCCTCATTCCACCATCTGATGTAACGAAATAACATTCTCGTTGGGCTTAACATCTCGAAGGTCGTCGAGTTGATTTGTGATGCACTTCAAGGGCTAAATTGTATTGAATGGTTTCGGGTCATACTGGACCTGAACAACGGCGCGGCTGCCCACCGGCGGTCACGTGTTGCGAAATAAGGTAATTCTTAAGTAAGCCAAATTGATGTAACTCAACCGTTTGATAAATAGACCGAGTTTCATGAGACATGCGGCTTCCGGTTCGCTCGCTGACCACTCTCATTGAATTTCTGACTGGCAGTTGGAATGTGATGGCCTCGCCCCCTCAGTTCTCCTGCAAAGAAACACCATCGGGCGTGTCTATTGTGACACCTCTGAGTCGGTTGTCACACTGCCGCAGCTGGATCCGGTCATGGGCTTCCGGGTTCATGAACCATGGCGGACACGATGAGGATTGTGCTCGTTTTTCTCATGAATTTCTAACCCCTCTCCTAATCCGTCAGCACTGCACAACCACTTACTTCTGCAGTGTTTTGACTTTCTCATCACCCTCTGCCGTAAATCGACTACCACCTGTCAACATGAACCTGTCCTGAACTCTTCCACTGTCTTCCACGGTGCTTGTTTCCTTCCAAAAAAGCTCGGATTCTATGAAGTCCCCGCCCCCACCGTGCTTCATGTTCAGCAGTCTGTTTTACTGCTCCACCCACAGATCGTTGTTTTACCTCAAAATGTCAATTGCGAACATGTGAATATTACTACCATAGGCATGATGTATGCTAAAACGCTCCCGGACACCAGTATCATTTCCTACTTCATAAAACTTATCTTTCAATTCCATTGTACAATTGCTTGCTTCATGCAGACACCCAGACCAAAATTATGGTAAATTATCGCACTGTTTAAACCAGTCTTCACATTGCACTAGTACATTCCTCCGGTCACTTCAAAATAAAGCTATTACTATTAATGATAGTAATGCCTATTCAGTCTTCTCTGTCTCTGTTGCTAGCTATCACCGATTATGGGATGCGGGCTCCGGGTTTGAGGTTGTCCCAATGGACCTTGGCTTAATTCAGACATTTGAGTGTAGGAAACCGGCAAGGAACATACCGTCGAACCAATGTCCCCTTAGCTGGGCCATTCAGTGACTGAAATGCAGAGAAACGCTTGTCTCGACTTTTGAATGATGCGAATATTTGTAGTATGCTGATGTTGTTTTCTGTATCCTGGAGAAGACAAGCATCCTAGGAGCGTTAGAACATCAATGAGCGCTAGTCAGACATGTGTAACAGTTGACTGAGAGATTGGAAAACTTGCTGATGACATCAACTCCTGCTTCCTCCTCATCAGAATGTCCCACCTCACGACCGTATGCGTTCTCCCCTCCCTACCACTCCAATGCTGGTTGCGACGTGATAATGCCGTGGAAATGCGAGTCCATTTGGATGTGGAGCGACCATCGAGACTCACACTACAAATACGTCCTACCGACCTCCTTTAAGGATCAACAACTCAATCCACCGGCCCGGAAGGCTCTTTGTCACAGTCGACCGATCTGGAAAATAACAGTGAGGACTGAGATGGCAATCCACGAGGCCAACCGGATCGGCGCCGCAAAAGCCAGAAGAGGGACTCGCAAGCTTCAGGTGCTGTAGGCTCACAACCCCAACATATCCAGTTCCTTCCAACGAGTCCATGTTGTCAACGGACATTACGCCCTCCACCACCTTCATCATTCCTACTCCATCTCCACAAGGACGACGACGACGACTACCGCTATTTCCATCTCACCGCCAGTAAGAACACTCTCGATGGCCTGCCACCCACCACCATTTCATATGGGCGATACTGTCGAATGGCAGAGGATAAGTTAGGGGGAGGGGGCAAATGGAGAATGTCTGCCACCTTTTCGTCGTGTAGATCGGCGATGAAATGGTGGAGGAGTAGACAGTCACGGTCTGTCTCCGGTAAGTTGGTGTGACCTCTGGTTGCCAGGCGTATTATGCACCCCGCAAAATTGTCTACGGTCTGTGTAGGGCATTGACGGAGGATGGCGAAACGTTGGTTGGCGACCCATGGGGCCTGTGGATGGTCAAAGAGTTGAATGAGAATATTTGTGGCTCGGTTGAAGTCTGATGTGGGTTCGATTCCTGCGTCCAATGCACGTCGGCGAGCTGGGGGGATAAGAACAGCAAAATGTAGCAAGTACGTTCGTATGGTGGAACGGTTAGGAGTAGGATTGAGAAATCACGCAAAAATTCACGGATGCTTTGATCTGTTTCATATATCTCAAGTGCTAATAAGGGTCTGGGAGCGTAGGGGTCGGGGAGGTTTGTCGCGTGGATAGGATCTTGGCGGGGAAAAGGGGCGGAATGGGATTGGGGGCTGGTACGCTCACCGTCAGCCACCATTGTCATGTCCGTCTCGAACGGACCAGTTGGGAACGAAGAATTGTTATCTGTTGTCGACTGTTTCCTCTTCTTCCCAATACGAGAATAAATTTGGCGCTCCGAACTCGGAGTATCTAACATTCTTTGCACACAGTCTGAATCGCATCGGAACTGAACGTGATGTTTTGATAGCACAGGCAGATTCCGATGAGGGAGTTTATTATAACAGAGCAGATAAACGCGTATAGACGTTAGTAGTAAGCAAGTAAGGAGTTGATCTCGAGAAGTAACGAATGGAGAAATTAATGGAAGAACACGTACATAAATAAGATTATAGGGTTAACTCCGGAAAACATGAAGGTGGTAAACAAAATGTAACAACGATTTACGAGAGAAGGAACATAAAACAAACGCGGATGGGACTTATCCGGTATGCAGGTCAGGGGTTTTGATTGGATCAATGTATCGAGCTTGGTCCGGGATTTTTCCCAAAATGAGTAGTCAGTTATTTATTAAACCAGGGTCGGAACCCTGTGCACTAGACTGTTATAAATGGCAAGGCTCCTTTTAATAATAAGTTTAAATCAATCAAATTTTAAATTGGGTATTGGAGTGTTCAGCATGGATAAGAAAGCGAGAGTTATCGTAAGGTGGCTAGCAGAGAGCAGAGCAGCAACATTTACAACAATTCTACTAGCAAGGAGAATTAGAACAGCGGGAATGGAAGAGGGGGAGAAAGGAAAAAAACGTAGACAAAGGCCAAGGAGAGAAAAATGGGAAAAAACGTTGAACAACACACAATGGCAAATTAGTCAATGTGACAGTCATCTAAAAGAGGACTGAAATTCCGTGTGCCA
>CACRXP010000148.1:592932-605117 GCA_902702965.1 Spirometra erinaceieuropaei
CTTCTTTGATGTCAATGGTTTCATTGCATTCTCTCGTGCTATCGTAGGTCATGGATGTTCCACTTCTTATCCCAACTAATTAAAATGCTATATATTGCCTCTCGCCGACGTCTGCTGTTTCATATGGCTCAAGCGTCATTCGGTGATGTCGGCTCCATTGATGATCATCTTCTGAAAATGTACAAGAAAACTGGCCAACAAATTGGATGAGTGAATTTCATCTAACTCCCGAACGTGCGACTCAGAATTTTATTCTCCTTGAACGGCTCGACCCTGTCTAGTCTGAAAGCCAAAAAAAGTTTTGTAGAGGTCAGTGCAACTGGTCTTCACTCCATGATCCCCGAAACTATGGGTCAAGTACGTCGACGATAAATTTGTCACGATCAAGAGGAACGAAGTTCAGGCCTTCAAGGTACAGTTGAACTCAATCCTTCCTGAAGTCCTTTTTCAAATAGAAGTAGAAAATAACAGTCAGTTACCTTTCCATGATGTGCAAGACAAAGGGCTAGCAAGTTGGTGGATAAGGACTGGGGTACGTTGTATGGTGATGAATACTAGACAGCTTTCCTATCTAAAATGTAACCATCCTATTGGTCACAAATCCAGTTATGCTAGAACACTCTTTCAGTTGAGCTCAAGCACATTGTGGCGATGAGGAGGGGAGAAATAAGGAAGTGAAATACCTACCCTACCTGTTCACAGCCAATGTTCATTCACGGTCATACATACGTAAGTGCCTAAGTAATCTCTTCTTGAACGGTCAGACGTTGAGTAGCTGAAGAGTTGGTTTTCTATTTCCTATGAGATGAAGGTTTCGAAGGTGACACCAAGGATTCTGAAACCTACTGGTGGCCTGTAGGTCGTATTTAAGCCGAAAAACTAGTTGACGGCAACGGAATAATCAGCGGCAATCTGAAGTACGCAATGCTAAAACTGCAGTGTGAAGTATGTTGGTGAAGCGGGCAGACGTCTTTACACAAGTCTGCATGAGGACCAGCTCGCAGTTGGCCGCAAGAACAAACTTCCACTGGTATATGCCCATATCCAACGGGAGACGCGCGGTTTCGCCTTTGGAGAAGAAAGCGTCATCGGCCGAACCAATGAGGAAATGTGAAGAATCGTGTCCGAATGTTGGTCCTCAACTGGTACACTCAACCGAGCTACAGACCTTCATCGTGTCTACCATGGCATGACTATAACACCAGACAGGTGCAAAGCTAAATAAGTCCAGGCTATCAGGAGCAGACACTTCAGTAATCCGATAATGAAAATGAAAAAGTCACCGACAAGTACAATATCATCCATGAAGTCGCCAGTTTTTCTTCGTCGCCTTTTAAAGGGAATGATGTGGGTCACCTATTTGTATGGAAGGACTATGACAACGATAAGGCATACTGGAATGGCCACTGCTGGCTCTTATGTCATCATCAACCAGACACATCCAATTCCAGGTTTGCACATCATGAAGCCCAAGTTCGCGTTCCGCTGGTTAGTAGCCCAACGCCCTAAGAGAGAGAGAGAGAGGACTGCTTTATTTTCAAAATAAAGCGGTCCTCTCTCTCTCTCTCTCTAACATCTGACTCAGGGGCTTGTTTTGCTCTCGGCAGTGTTGGGGCCTACCGGTCGAGAACCGGAAGTTGATGTAATCATCGAGTTTCGCGGTCTCCTAATCAACTGTCATACATGACTGATTAGGACACCCTGAGGTTTTGACGCTCCTAGCATACTTGCCTCCCCTACCATAAAGAAAACTGCATCAGCATACTCCAAACATTGGCATCAGTTAAAAGTCCAAACAATCGTATCGCTGCATTTCAGCCGTTGCACTTCAACGATAGGCCTCCTGGGACACCATCTATCCCCAGGCCTGCATTCCACAATGGAGGCTGAGTGAGCATTACTACTAACGCAACGAGAACATTGATGGAAATGACGGAATTACATCTCCAAATCTGGGCCTGGAGGATTGCTCGAAGCAAGCCAGAGTAGAATGGAATTCGAATGAGTACTTCTTTAAAGAAGGGAGTGCTACTCGTGTCCGCGAGAGTTTTAGCAGTTCATATATCGCACCCATTATATGAACATCCACGGATTCGGTATTGGCATCTTTTATATAAAACAGCGATTCGTAGGCAGAACAGCGAAAACAGAATCATAAAGTGGAAACTCGGACGATTTCAGAGGTTTCCGAGAATCTGAGCTTTACAGGAGAAAGGAACCGCCCCACGAATACGTAGGGCGGATCAGAACGAGTTGATGTTAAGAGGAAAGTCAAGTTATAGCAGGCTGTGATGAGATAGTACGAATACTGGAAATTATCGGTTAATCGATGCTGGCAGATTATGACATGAGAATGAAATTCATGAAGAAAGACGAGCACACTCCTCAGGATGTGGCATATGAGCTATGATCCCGGAAGTCTTTGATCGGATCCAGCTACGGCATTGCAACAATCGACTCAGAGGTGCCACAAGAGACGTGTCCCGTGATGTCTGTTGGCAGGGGCACTAAGGGGGCGAGGCTCCCACATTTTAACGGGCGGTCAGGATCTCGCTGGGAGTGTCCCGCGAGTGAACCGGAAACTACCTGGTAACTGTTCCACATGAAACGCGGACTACTTGTCGAACAGTCAAGTTGCGTCTCCTATGGTAGCCACAATACTAAATGTCTCATTTGTACACTTGCCATGTGCACTTCACGAAGTCATGGAGAAGGCCGCACGGAAACGATGCAGAAGTACAGTAGATGCGCGACTTCATAAAATGTTAACCGAAAATCCGAATTTTGTTTTCAATTTGGAAAGATGAGCTAGATGAGGCCGTAGGATTTATGGTCACGCGGCAGAATCTCAAGAAATATCAGTCATGCCAGTTTGCCGGCCTTAAACGAGGTTCATTCGGCTTGTTTGCAAAAAGTACACTCTGTGAACTATAACCACTTACATGTTCCAAAATGTTCTTTCTTTCACTCTCTTTTGGTAGAAAGTTACATATACTTCAAACTCTATATTCGACGAAATATTATATTTCAGTTTTAGAAAATTCTCCAGTTTCCGAATCATTTTCAATCCGACCTGCCGTCACAGTTACGTTCATGTCGTCCAAACTACAGGATGTGTATTTTCCGTGTTAGGCAAATTATGCACTTCTATACGCAACAGAGAAGAAGCCGTGTGGCTTTCATAAAACTTTGCAGTGCATTAATTTTTTACTATATATTTCACAGGCAGCATTAGTTAACATAGAGATGTGGTGCTTTATGAAATGAAATTTCACGGATATAAAAATCTCACAATAATACAGTTTTGTTAAAACCTGGCGGTAGTGTCTTTTAAGTACAAAATTGTACGAATAAATAATTCGCAGACAAATGAGAAAAATGACACATTTTGTGCGTGTTTTCTGTGAGGCGTATTTAAGTGTACAAGGACATCGAAAACCAATTGGAACAATCCATACTACTAAACGTGTCATTTTTTGCTGAATATCCTATCCCTTCGAAACGAAAGCACGCCTCAGAACCTCGGTTAACATTTCATGGGGTAGCAGAGCCTTCTATGAAAAGCTGACAAGGGGAGAGTGTTTAAAGTTGGTGGAGGTATGTGGATAAATATTGAGGAAAAATTACGAATGTTATATTGAACGAATAACTGGTGCAGGGATTGAAATCCGACAAAGGTTTGAAATGTTGGCAGAAGCCTGAAATGCAGCGCCATCTAGTAAAGTCCTTCTCACTTGTCTAAGATTCTCGTACTAATATCGATTCCAGTAGGTGGGTTTCTGTTTAGTGTTAGGGTTACGGTTAAGAACAGGGATTAGGATTGCGGTTAAGGGTTCAGAGGTTAGTGTACGGGTTAGCATTTGGGGGGTTAGGGATGCATGGGTCAATGTTAGGGTTAGTATTTGAGGACTAGGATGGGGGATCAAGGGATAGGTTCGGGTTAGGATTTAGAGTTATTATTTAGGATTAGGTTTAGAGTTATAATTTTCGGATAGGGCTTAGGGTTCTTCATTTTGCCAGTGTGGTCGTAGATCGGATCTTTGCCGAAATTATATTTATCTGCAATCGGAGACGGAAGTCGGCTTTGAGCTAGGGCTCACAGAAACTTAACGCTGTTCAGATAGTTTCTGATTGAAGAGGAAGTATACGGATGCGTCTAATACAACTGACTTCATGTTAAATACATTTGCAATGTTAGAACGACTAAATTCGCTCTCTAGATCGGCGAACGTCACAACCAAGAAATTTTATCTCAGGCATTTCTGATTGCTGTAGCATGAAGTGAAGCCGCCGAATAGCAGGTTCGTCCACGTATTTCTGCATCAACTAAATCCCCTCCCCGAAGTTTCACGCCCGTTCCAGGAAACGAAACCGCATGGATATGCAAAGCTGACTTTCAATGCTAAGAAAAACGTGCTGTTGTCCAAAATAACTACTTGAGTAGGATTAGTTTTTGCATCGGTTTTCCACACCCTTCTAACTACGAGTATATTTTATAGAAAAGATGTACAAAACGTATTCTTTCTACTACTCATTTGGCAGAAAGTTGCGAATTCTTTAGATTTTATATTTGAAGAAATAGTATCTTTCGGTTTTAAAAAACCCTCTAGTTCGCGAATGATTTTGAAACCGACCTGTCGTCTACCTCGCATTTCTATGTATTGCTATGGGCTACTAAGAAGAAGCCGTCCGGCATTCATAAAGTCTTGTAGGCGATTTGATTCATAAGCAGCACTAGCAAACAAAGAGATACGGTGGTTAGTGAAAGGACATTTCAGTATCTTAAAAAATCTCAGAATTATAAACTTATCTCAACCTGGTGATACTCCTTTCTAAGCATAGAATTAGAGGATGTAATTCTCCACTATATGAGCAAATGAATGATCATTTCGGTGGGTTTTCCGTGAGACATATTGGAATTTATTAGGGCAGCGATAATTCATTGGAAATATCCATGCTACTCAACCAGTCATTTTTCCTCAGTATAGTTTATCCAGACGAGACCAACGAAGCTCGGTCAAAAGCTGGCATGATTATATGACTGAAATATTTAGAGGTGGCGGAGATGAACAGATCACTATTCAGGAAAAATTACGAATGCCATGTGGAAAAACTAACGGGTGCAGTGGTTGAAATACTTCAAAATATTTTTAATCCGGAATAGCAGACTGAAGTCAGCTCTCAGCTGAGGGACTCACAGAAATTTAAGGTTATTCAGATAGGTATGATTTAGAGGGATGAATAAGGATACGTCTAATAGAAGTGACTTCTTGTAAAATACATTTATATTGTTAGAACGACTAAATTCGCTCTCTAAACCGGTGAACGCCACAACCAAGTAATTTTACCTCAGACATTTCTGATCACTTCAGCATGAAGTAAAAACCGCCGAATATCAGGCCTGTCCACTTAATACTGCAGCAACTGAATTCCCTCCTCTAAGGTTCACACTTCTTCTATTCCGTAACACGTGATCAGCACCTGATGCAACAGCCGCCGGTGGGCATCCGAGTCGTTGGTCGGGTTCAAGGTCGCACGAAGCCAATCGATACAACTTAATCCTTGAACTGCGTCACAAAGCAACTCGACCAGCTACGAGATGCTCAGTCCAACGAGAATGTTACGTCGTTACATTAAATGGTGGAATGATGTTCCAGATGTAGTTGGATCATCAACTTTACCGTATGAACAAGGCATATTTACTCAGGATGTAGGCGGACCGCCATACGCGGATAGCAGTAAGTCCATTCCTCGTATCCTTCAAGATTCATTCTTCCATCATCTCATCGTCTACAACACTTACGCCACAATTTGAATGCGTATAAATAAAGTAGTTTGAGAAATTATGAATAAGGCATATGCATCGCAAAAGGTATTTATGAATGCATGACCTAGCTTACATCGGCCGATCCGTTAAACCTACTTTATTAATTTTAGCCATCTAAGTGTCACATATCCAATATGTATGGCCGCGGATGAGGGATGACATCGGGCATAGTGTAGCATTGCTTTAGATTGTTGATGTAAGCCTTCATGCATTCAGTTTAAATCCTGACTTTCTCCCTATAAGTAGATCAGATTTCAAGTAATGAATTTTCTTCAACTTCTCTTCTAGTTCCTAGTGCATCACAATACAATAGGTACGACTGGCCAAATTGCTCAACTCCCGTCAGCACGCTTAGCGTAGCATCCTCGTCTACAGCTCCCATGACTTTTAAGGACAATAGAAACGCGGACAGTAAGGAGGAATCTAGCATTGAACAGGACATAAGTTTTAACTCTTATACTTCCGTATGGACAACTGGCACCGAGCACACAGCTGTCCGATGGAGATCAGCTCCCTCTAGACTAGGTGAGAAAATCTCCCAGGCAACAAGTTTGGAATATGTCAGTCGCTTGAGCCTCACAAGTGAAGAAGACCTTCGCACTCTGGAAGCTAATTCAACTCCCATAAGGCAACTATCGAATTACGCGTATCATAAGGAGTCGGAAGGTGAAGTGGATAATGTATCAGCAGCCGGTTCAAACAGCTCCATTTCATCAATATCGTCCTCATCCTCAACCCACACGTTTGATCCCCAACACAGGGACCCGGGACCCACAACGATAGCATTTAGTGCATCGAATCCCCGTCCGACTCCACATCCGCGATCTCGCAGGTTGGTTCTGAGACAATCCCAACCAGCAGCCCCGTCGCCGCTGTCACATACTCCACAGCCGCAGCCACCACCACCACCACCACCGCTGTCGTTGTTGGCACCAATGCGATCAAGGAAGTCGCCACTCTCACATTCTCCACCACCTCATCCGTTCACGGCGCCGATTTCGCCGTCACAAACTCTACCAACAACGTTCCCCTGTCTGCTGGACTTGGAGTTGTGCAGACCAGTGACGTCACCACAACGACCCTGCCCACGGCCGCGACACTCGGCCACCCTGACAATCTCAACGCCAAAGAATCCGCCACCACCAAGGTCGTTGTCCGCACTGCCACACCCGCCACCACTTCCACCACCACCGCCACCAGGATGGTTGACATTGAAACGGGTGGAGACAGTAGCGACTGCAGAGGAGTACACGCCTCCGTCTCCGAAGCCGTCCCCTGCCTCATCCCCGACTCCGTCTCAGCTCCTAAATGCACTGATTGCGTGGCCGTCACCGTCGCCGTCGTCGCCGAAACCCTCAACCCCATTGACACCACTGCCGGAACCCTTGTCGACGCTGACCCCTTCTCCACAACTTTCTCTTCCACTGTCTCAAATCCCAGTGGTGTTGAACGGGTTGAGTTCATTGCCATTATCAACCCAACCCTCCTCATCACCAGAACTGTTGAAAACGACTACCTCGTTTCCACCATCATCCGCATCACCCTCCCAGCTGCTGGTGCCGTTAAAGACGTTGACGCGACCGCCGCCGCCGCCGACGACGACGCCGACGCCGCCCTCATCGCCGCCACCACCCCTATTCATTTCGCGTCTCTCGCCTGCTGATGAAGTCGGCTTCCTTAGCAGCCATCTCAGCGAGACACACGGTTCCGATCTTCCTCTCAGAGAGGGTGGTGACTCACCCCGGAACCCACTGACACGGCTCCTCCAGACAGGAGTTCCCCAGAAAACTGAAATGAGGTGGACTCAGACAACTCCAGTCTTGGACAGCAGCGGCGACGGCGTTGTGAACGTGCAGCTGACGTCCAATGGTATGTCGAAAATGCGGATTTTAAATATTTACAGTCTCTTTGACAAAATTCGTTTTAGGCCGTAATGTCTACTGTGTTAAATGGACAATGTGTGAATAGAAGCGAAGAGACGAGTCCCAGGAGGCAGTCGGAAAGAAGGAGACATGATGGCTGGGACATGGGTCTTACTCGCCTGACGTTTCGGTTTCCTGCTCAAACCCATCTTTTGCTTTTGTATCTGATGATGGGTTCGAACAGGAATCCGAAACTTCAGGCGAATAAAGTCCTTGTCCTATTGATGGTGTCTCCTTCTTCAAGGGACGATGTGTATCTGCCCTGAACTCGGGTAATGACTAAAAACCACGTATATGGAATTCACCGCCTGACGTAGACTGAATGAATTTCCTTTTACTTTCAAGACAAAAGCCTGGCCCCGTCGCCCACACTGGTCAAGGTATGTGCTCTTCTTGTTAGGATATTTTTGACATTTGCGTCTTTGAATTCATCTGAAGGTCACTTTCGTTTCTTTTATCTACAGAGGCGAGAACCCCGACGCTGGAGGCGACTGATTGCCACGCTGCGCAGGTTGTTTTGCCTAAGCACATAGAGGGAATCTCAGCCCTACCAGATCTTCCCCACCGACTGTAGTGACCGCCCACCTAGAATTAAGTAGTATTTTTGTATGTTATTTACTAATTAAATAAACTTCTGATCAGAAATTGGTCTTCTCACTATACAATTACAATCGCTCCCGTACGCGGAAACAGATATCGCATCACGGTACGGCTAACTTATCGTGGTCTATGTTGGCGTGCTTATAAGGGAAGCTAGATCTTCGCTTTGTCTCTTTGCACTTTCTTGTTTACCCGAACTTTACTGTATTCTTGTTTGAATATGCCAGAAATACACACAACCACCGGTTTCGACTTGCGATAACGCGTGTTCAGGTTTAGATACCGTCTTATTTCGATCGTTCATAAGTCAGTCTCATGTGACTGAATACGTTTTAGTTGGGCGGGTAAAAACCTCTGGCGGTTAATTCTCAGTCAAATCTTGCCGGAATGTAATTTATCATGTCGACGAGCCCCATCAACGAGGAGCAGCTCGAAACGTTTGAGAATTATCAAAAAGGACTCGCACTTTCTGTAGCAACTTGGTACAAGAGACAACTTAACTTTTTGTGAGTCCATACAATAAGTCACCTTCACCGTTTTTCCCATTTATTTCCTCAGTCGCTGTTCATTGTTTGAACGCAAAACCGCTCACTTAGGGTTAAATTTTCCAATAGACATCACTGTATTGTGATTTTGATTATTGTTTACACGCTGCGCTGGAAAACCGCACACCGGTCTGCAAACGTCGGTCGCAGTAAGACAAGGCGGAGAACAGACCCTGAACTTAAAATAACGAACTCCTCTTGCGACATCTGCCATGAAATTGCACCGAAGAAAGGTTGCATTTGGCTTGCTGAATGTCAAGGCTTCGAAACCATGATTTCAAAAGCAGGGGGGAGGTGGAGGGTGGGGAGAAATATAGATTTATCAATGAGGAGTGCTCATAAATCCCAGCGAGATTGAGCTCTCGAAATGGATATGAAGGAATTGAGGATTCTAAAGTAGCTAGAGAAGACGCCTATGCGTGACGGGACAAAACAAAACAACATGGGGGGGGCGGAGGGGAATAAAATTTGCAGAAGAATTCAAAGACGCAGTTGACCTCTGTACAGAGGGAACGACACAAAGTGCAATCAGCCAGCACAAAATGAAAAAGTGGGTAAGGTATAGGACAAAGGCAAGGGGTCTAGGGGCAAGTGGCAAAATGATGTACGATGTGTCACAGCAGAAGAAAGGCACAGAAATGCTTCGCGCAAGTAGCCAATGTGGGTGTTTTGGATGCAATGGCGGGCGTCTCGAGAGCCAGTGAAAGAGACAGAGTTTTTCCCGAGTTATCCTGGAAGCAGAACGCAGAAAAAACCCTAGATGTTGAAGAGTTTGACTCAGGATTTAGAAAAAAGGTATCGCATTAGGTGAAGAATAAGCTTTAGAAGAGCAATAAATCGCAACACCAGTGAAGTCCTTCTCGGGAATGTCTGCGTAGCGCAAGGATTCACCACAACGTATACCACCTTCAGCATACGGACGACAAGAAGGCTACAAGGATGAGCGAATCTCTCTGTAACTGGTGACTCAATGTCAATCGTATTTTCACTGGATGGGGCACGCCACAGAAAGTGGTTATGAATGAAGTAGGCCATGGTAATGCCTGTTCGGCCCTCGTGTGTTACGACTTCCCCCGCGTGTCCTACAGCATGGTGGGTAGCCCAACGCCCTAACCAATGAGCCACCGGCTCATTGTCCTATCGGTTGTGATCGGGTATATTAACTATGGCAGAGGGTCACTCACCAATCGCGTTAGTGGAAGTACTTGTCCCGTTGTGCCTTTTAGTTTGATGTAGGGCCCATGAGCTTAGTTACACAGCGACGATGAACATATGCGAAATGGAACATTAACAAAGGCAACTGAGGCTTGGACGTTCATTTCTGGTTTATTTGTCTTCATCCGCCTGCCAAAACCTCTAAATAAGTTAGTAGCCAATGTGGGTGTTTTGGATACAATGGCGGGCGTCTCGAGAGCCAATGAAAGAGACGGAGTTTTTCCCGACTTATCCCGGGAGGCAGAACGCATAACGATACTCAGGAGTGTTTGTGCTGGTTATCGCTAACAATACGCATCAAAATCTATACTTGCAAGTCCCACGACTGTCAGTTTAATTCAGGAAAAGTCGTCCGCATGGATATTTGAATAAACCCCAAAGGCCTGCGTTGGAATCCGAAAATGAGGAGTACGACAAGACTTCCGGCTGCACTAAATGGTGTTGGACGATAACCAGGCATACGGCAAAGGGGTAAAGGTGAAACATATCTGCAACTCTGGATGTCAACTTTGACATGCCAGAGGAGAACGCAACATAGGCCGCAGGCGCGGGCCAACTGCTTCCTTCCTCGAAATTCTGCGCCCCAAAAGCAACAATCCAGGAAGGAAACTTTTGGCACGACTACCCTGACATCTATGAGATGAAAGCGGACGAACAGTAGCAGGGATGAAAGACGACCGATCGCGAATGCTATTGGCAGAAATCGGACGATCAAATTGTGAGCAGGAGTCAACCTGCCCTGATGATTGTAAACACTGCTGAATCTACCAGATGAAGACTAGATGTTGGAAAGTTAGCTGGGCATGGACCAGGAAATATCCGCAAACATTTGTCCGACGTAACTGCAGTCCACAATGTTTCAGCGAACAGGAAAGCAGAAAGGTGCCTCAACGTTTTACACAAATGCAGAGAGCTAGCTCGACATATTTGAAGGCGTAAACCTGACTGCCTGATAACGTTGAGGGAAAAATATAAATACAAATTACCACAACTCCACGACCATGGTGGATGTGATTCAGCCTATTTGAGTGCACTGTACTCTAAGAATGTAGAAGGAACCGTTAACTTCGTACGGCTTGGCAATGCCTGCACCAATCAGAAGGTGTTCTCTCCAGAAACAGTGTTTGTCAGATCTCAGCAGTCACACGAAAGCCTCGCACAATGCGCAGATCCATTCTAGGTAGCTCTGTCGCCCTCCAAGACACCAAACAGGTGTGTACCATGCGATTCCCTGAAATCCAGTGATCCAAATGTTTAGCCCTTATCTGGCATTCTCGGCCAGAATCCTCATGAGTCTCATGACCTCTGCGCTTTCGTCTGTTAATATGGTCACCGTTGATTGGGTAGAATTAGAGCGGGAGCAGCAGAGGGAGGCGTAGGCAAGGTTGAGCACTTGAAGAAAAAATTGGGCTTACCGGGACGGGTTTATTTAGATGCTGACGCTTCGAAGAGCTTGGTCGGCTCTTCACTGTTAAAGCGTAAAATGCGCTTAATCGACCAGAAACCCCAAGTGGCATGTCACGTTGGTCGGCCTCATGCTAATCTGAAGGGTAAATATGCCGAAATACAGGGGGAAACAGCGCAAACGCATATTCCCAAAAGATTGATTGATTGATTTTACTCGCAAAGTCCAATTCGCTCTTCAGCAAAGAGGTTTTGCCCACTTAAGGTGAGGTCGTACGCGGCTTCGACCTCAGTGAGTCACTACCGGAATAACGATAAATCTCAAAGGGGAGAGGATGTTGTGAAGGAAAATATCTCTTGCAAAAATCCAAATGGGTAAGTATAGAATATGTAAACCCTCCCGCATGGTTGATCAAAAGCCTATCTTCTTATTTAAGTTAGGTGTGCTTCATGACGGTTTGCATGACAGTAGATTGGGATAGGAGTTATACAGGAAGCAGATTTTGATTTCCGATAGCGGTATCAATATAAAAGCTGCCTGTTTTAAGCTCAAGGTTAGGGCTTGGGTAACGGTTGGAGTTGGTTATTTGAGTTGTTCTTGGGACTAGGGTTGTCAGACCTGACCTGTGGTTCGTCTTTGGGATTAATGCTAGGATTAGGATTTTAGGGCTT
>CACRXP010000148.1:605158-625412 GCA_902702965.1 Spirometra erinaceieuropaei
CTTCTTTGATGTCAATGGTTTCATTGCATTCTCTCGTGCTATCGTAGGTCATGGATGTTCCACTTCTTATCCCAACTAATTAAAATGCTATATATTGCCTCTCGCCGACGTCTGCTGTTTCATATGGCTCAAGCGTCATTCGTTGATGTCGGCTCCATTGATGATCATCTTATGAAAATGTACAAGAAAACTGGCCAACAAATTGGATGAGTGAATATCATCTAACTCCCGAACGTGCGACTCAGAATTTTATTCTCCTTGAACGGCTCGACCCTGTCTAGTCTGAAAGCCAAAAAAAGTTTTGTAGAGGTCAGAGCAACTGGTCTTCACTCCATGATCCCCGAAACTATGGGACAAGTACGTCGACGATAAATTTGTCACGATCAAGAGGAACGAAGTTCAGGCCTTCAAGGTACAGTTGAACTCAATCCTTCCTGAAGTCCTTTTTCAAATAGAAGTAGAAAATAACAGTTAGTTACCTTTCCATGATGTGCAAGACAAAGGGCTAGCAAGTTGGTGGATAAGGTTTGGAGAGCGTTGTATGGTGATGTATACTAGACAGCTTTCCCATCTAAAATGTAACCATCCTATTGGTCACAAATCCAGTTATGCTAGAACACTCTTTTAGTTGAGCTCAAGCACATTGTGGCGATGAGGAGGGGAGAAAGGAGGAAGTGAAATACCTACCCTAGCTGTTCACAGCCAATGTTCATTCACGGTCATACCTACGTAAGTGCCTAAGTAATCTCGTCTTGAACGGTCAGACGTTGAGTAGCTGAAGAGTTGCTTTTCTATTTCCTATGAGATGAAGGTTTCGAAGGTGACACCAAGGATTCTGAAACCTATTAGTGGCCTGTAGGTGGTATTTAAGCCGAAAAACTAGTTGACGGCAACGGAATCATCAGCGGCAATCTGGAGTACGCAATGCTAAAACTGCAGTGTGAAGTATGTTGGTGAAGCGGGCAGACGTCTTTACACAAGTCTGCATGAGGACCAGCTCGCAGTTGGCCGCAAGAATAAACTTCCACTGGTGTATGCCCATATCCAACGGGAGACGCGCGGTTTCGCTTTTGGAGAAGAAAGCAACATCGGCCGAACCAATGAGGAAATGTGCAGACTCGTGTCCGAATGTTGGTCCTCAACTGGTATACTCAACCGAGCTACAGACCTTCATCGTGTCTACCATGGCATGAATATAACACCAGACAGGTGCAAAGCTAAATAAGTCCAGGATATCAGAAGCAGAGACTACAGTAGTCCGATAATGAAAATGAGAAAGTCACCGACAAGTACAATATCGTCCATGAAGTCGCCAGTTATTCTTCGTCGCCATTTAAAGGGGATGATGTGAGTCACCTATTTGTATGGAAGGACTATGACAACGATAAGGCATACTGGAATGGCCATTGCTGGCTCTAAAGTCATCATCAACCAGAAACATCCAATTCCAGGTTTGCAAATCCTGAGGCCTAAGTTCACGTTCCGCTGGTTAGTAGCCCAACGCCCTAACATCTGACCAAGGGGCTTGTTGTGCTCTCGGCAGTGTTGGGGTCTACCGGTCGAGAACCGGAAGGTGATGTAATCATCGAGTTTCGCGGTCTCCTAGTCAACACTGTCATACATGTCTAATTAGGACACGCTGAAGTTTTGACGCTCCTAGCATACTTGCCTCCCCTACCATAAAGAAAACTGCATCAGCATACTCCAAACATTGGCATCAGTTAAAAGTCCAAACAATCGTCTCTCTGCACTTCAGCCGTTGCACTTCAACGATAGGCCTCCTGGGACACCATCTATCCCCAGGCCTGCATTCCACAATGGAGGCTGAGTGAGCATTATTACTAACGCAACGAGAACATTGATGGAAATGACGGAATTACATCTCCAAATCTGGGCCTGGAGGCTTGCTTGAAGCAAACAACAGTAGAATGGAATTCGAATGAGTACTTCTTTAAAGAAGGGAGTGCTACTCGTGTCCGCGAGAGTTTTAGCAGTTCATATATCGCACCCATTATATAAAACATCCACGGATTCGGTATTGGCATTTTTTATATAAAACAGCGATTCGTGGGCAGAACAGCGAAAACAGAATCCTGGAGAAGAAACATGGGCGATTTCAGAGGTTTCCGAGAATCTGAGCTTTTCAGGAGAAAGCAACCGCCCCACGAATAAGTAGGGCAGATCAGGACGAGTTGATGTTAAGAGAAGAGTCTATTTATAGCAGGCGCTGATGAGATAGTCTAAACACTGGAACTTATTGGTTACTCGACGCTGGCAGATTATGACATGAGATGGAATTTCATGAGGAAAGACGAGCACACCCCTCAGGATGTGGCATATGAGATATGATCCCGGAAGTCTTTGTTCGGATCCAGCTATAGCATTGCAACAATCGACTCAGAGGTGCCACAAGAGACGTGTCCCGTGATGTCTGATGGCAGGGGCACTAAGGGGGCGAGGCTCCCACATTTTAAGGGGCAACCAGAATCTCGCTGGGAGTGTCCCGCGAGTGAACCGGAAGCCACCTGGTAACTGTTCCATATGAAACGCGGACTATTTGTCGAACAGTCAAGTTGCCTCTCCTATGGCAGCCACAATACTAAATGTCTCATTTGTACATTTGGCATGTGCACTTCACGAAGTCATGGAGAAGGCCACTCGGAACAGATGCAGAAGTACAGTAGATGTGCTACTTCATAAAATGTTGACCGAAAATCCGAATTATGTTTTCGATTTGGAAAGATGAGCTAGATGGGGCCGTAGGATTTATGGGCACGTGGCAGAATCTCAAGAAATATCAGTCATGCCAGGATGCCGGCCCTAAACGAGGTTCATTCGGGTTGTTTGCAAAAAGTACACTCTGTGAACTATCACTACTTACATGTTCCAAAATGTTCTTTCTTTCACTCTCTTTTGGTAGAAAGTTACATATACTTCAAACTCTATACTCGACGAAATATTATATTTCAGTTTTCGGAAATACTCCAGTTTCCGAATCATTTTCAATTCGACTTGCCATCACACTTACGTTCATGTCTTCCAAACTACAAGACGTGTATTTTCCGTGTTAGGCAAATTATGCATTTCTATACGCCACTGAGAAGAAGACGTGTGGCTTTCATAAAACTTTGCAGTGCATTAAATTTTTACTATATATTTCACAGGCAGCATTAGTTAACATAGAGATGTGGTGCTTTATAAGGAAATTTCACAGTTTTAAAAATCTCACAATAATACAGTTTTGTTAAAACCTGGTGGTAGTGTCTTTTAAGTACAAAATTGTACGAATAAATACTTCGCAGACGAATGAGAAAAATGACACATTTTGTGCGTGTTTTCTGTGAGGCGTATTTAAGTGTACAAGGACATCGAAAACCAACTGGAACAATCCATACTAATAAACGTGTCATTTTTTGCTGAGTATCCTATCCCTTCGAAACGAAAGCACGCCTCAGAACCTCGGTTTACATTTCATGAGGTAGCAGAGCCTTCTATGAAAAGCTGACAAGGGGAGAGTGTTTAAAGTTGATGGAGGTAGGTGGATAAATATTGAGGAAGAATTAGGAATGTTTTATGGAACGAATAACTGGTGCAGGGATTGAAATCCGACAAAGGTTTGAAATGTTGGCAGAAGCCTGAAATGCAGCGCCATCTAGTAATTTCCTTTTCACTTGTCTAAGATTCTCGTAGTAATATCGATTCCAGTAGGTGGGTTTCTGTTTAGTGTTGAGGTTACGGTTAAGGTCAGGGATTGGGATTACGGTTAAGGGTTCAGAGGTTAGTGCAAGGGTAGCATTTGGGGGTTAGGGATATAGGGTTCAATGTTAGGGTTAGTATTTGAGGACTAGGATGAGGGATCAAGAGATAGGTTCGGGTTAGGATTTAGAGTTATTATTTAGGATTAGGTTTAGGGTTATAAATTAGGGCTAGGGCTTAGGGTTCTTCATTTTGCCAGTGTGGTCGTAGATCGGATCTTTGCCGAAATTATATTTATCTGCAATCGGAGACGGAAGTCGGCTTTGAGCTAGGGCTACAGAAATTTAAAGCTGTTCAGATAGTTTCTGATTGAAGAGGAAGTATACGGATGCGTCTAATACAACTGACCTCATGTTAAATACATTTGCAATGTTAGAACGACTAAATTCGCTCTCTAGATCGGCGAACGTCACAACCAAGAAATTTTATCTCAGGCATTTCTGATTGCTGTAGCATGAAGTGAAGCCGCCGAATAGCAGGTTCGTCCACGTATTTCTGCATCAACTAAATCCCCTCCTCGAAGGTTCACGCCCGTTCCAGGAAACGAAACCGCATGGATATGCAAAGCTGACTTTCAATGCTAAGAAAAACGTGCTGTTGTCCATAATAACTAATTGAGTAGGATAAGTTTTTGCATCGGTTTTCCACACCCTTCTAACTACGAGTATATTTTATAGAAAAGATGTACAAAACGTATTCTTTCTACTACTCATTTGGCAGAAAGTTGCGAATTCTTTAGATTTTATATTTGAAGAAATAGTATCTTTCGGTTTTAAAAAACCCTCTAGTTCGCGAATGATTTTGAAACCGACCCGTCGTCTCCCTCGCCTTTCTATGTATTGCTATGGGCTACTAAGAAGAAGCCGTCCGGCATTCATAAAGTCTTGTAGGCGATTTGATTCATAAGCAGCACTAGCAAACGAAGAGATACGGTGGTTAATGAAAGGACATTTCAGTATCTTAAAAAATCTCAGAATTATAAACTTATCTCAACCTGGTGATACTCCTTTCTAAGCATAGAATTAGAGGATGTAATTCTCCACTATATGAGCAAATGAATGATCATTTTGGGTGGGTTTTCCATGAGACATATTGGAATTTATGGGGGCAGCGATAATTCATTGGAAAAATCCATGCTACTCAACCAGTCATTTTTCCTGAGTATAGTTTATCCAGACGAGACCAACGAAGCTCGGTCAAAAGCTGGCATGCTTATATGACTGAAATATTTAGAGGTGGCGGAGATGAACAGATGTCTATTAAGGAAAAATTACGAATGCCATGTGGAAAAACTAACGGGTGCAGTGGTTGAAATCCTTCAAAATATTTTTAATCCGGAATAGCAGACTGAAGTCAGCTCTCAGCTGAGGGACTCACATTAATTTAAGGTTATTCAGATAGGTATGATTGAGGGGGAAGAATAAGGATACGTCTAATAGAAGTGACTTCTTGTAAAATACATTTATATTGTTAGAACGACTAAATACGCTCTCTAAACCGGTGAACGCCGCAACCAAGTAATTTTACCTCAGACATTTCTGATCACTTCAGCATGAAGTAAAAACCGCCGAATATCAGGCCTGTCCACTTAATACTGCAGCAACTGAATTCCCTCCTCTAAGGTTCACACTACTTCTATTCCGTAACACGTGATCAGCACCTGATGCAACAGCCGCCGGTGGGCATCCGAGTCGTTGGTCGGGTTCAAGGTCGCACGAAGCCAATCGATACAACTTAATCCTTGAACTGCGTCACAAAGCAACTGGACGAGCTACGAGATGCTAAGTCCAACGAGAATGTTACGTCGTTACATTAAATGGTGGAATGATGTTCCAGATGTAGCTGGATCATCAACTTTACCGTATGAACAAGGCATATTTACTCAGGATGTAGGCGGACCGCCATACGCGGATAGCAGTAAGTCCATTCCTCGTATCCTTCAAGATTCATTCTTCCATCATCTCATCGTCCATAACACTTACGCCACAATTTGAATGCGTATAAATAAAGTAGTTTGAGAAATTATGAATAAGGCATATGCATCGCAAAAGGTATTTATGAATGCATGACCTAGCTTACATCGGCCGATCCGTTAAACCTACTTTATTAATTGTAGCCATCTAAGTGTCACATATCCAATATGTATGGCCGCGGATGAGGGATGACATCGGGCATAGTGTAGCATTGTTTTAGATTGTTGATGTAAGCCTTCATGCATTCAGTTTAAATCGATGACTTTCTCCCTATAAGTAGATCAGATTTCACGTAATGAATTTTCTTCAACTTCTCTTCTAGTTCCTAGTGCATCACAATACAATAGGTACGAATGGCCAAATTGCTCAACTCCCGTCAGCACGCTTAGCGTAGCATCCTCGTCTACAGCTCCCATGACTTTTAAGGACAATAGAAACGCGGACAGTAAGGAGGAATCTAGCATTGAACAGGACATAAGTTTTAACTCTGATACTTCCGTATGGAACACTGGCACCGAGCACATAGCTGTCCGATGGAGATCAGCTCCCTCTAGACTAGGTGAGAAAATCTCCCAGGCAACAAGTTTGGAATATGTCAGTCGCTTGAGCCTCACAAGTGAAGAAGACCTTCGCACTCTGGAAGCTAATTCAACTCCCATAAGGCAACCATCGAATTACGCGTATCATAAGGAGTCGGAAGGTGAAGTGGATAATGTATCAGCAGCCGGTTCAAACAGCTCCATTTCATCAATATCGTCCTCATCCTCAACCCACACGTTTGATCCCCAACACAGGGACCCGGGACCCACAACGATAGCATTTAGTGCATCGAATCCCCGTCCGACTCCACATCCGCGATCTCGCAGGTTGGTTCTGAGACAATCCCAACCAGCAGCCCCGTCGCCGCTGTCACCTACTCCACAGCCGCAGCCACCACCACCACCACCGCTGTCGTTGTTGGCACCAATGCGATCAAGGAAGTCGCCACTCTCACATTCTCCACCACCTCATCCGTTCAAGGCGCCGATTTCGCCGTCAAAAACTCTACCACCAACGTTCCCCTGTCTGCTGGACTTGGAGTTGTGCAGACCAGTGACGTCACCACAACGACCCTGCCC
Source organism: Spirometra erinaceieuropaei (assembly GCA_902702965.1). Classification (NCBI taxonomy): domain Eukaryota; kingdom Metazoa; phylum Platyhelminthes; class Cestoda; order Diphyllobothriidea; family Diphyllobothriidae; genus Spirometra; species Spirometra erinaceieuropaei. The sequence continues at coordinate 612,006 of CACRXP010000148.1, forward strand.
ACGGCCGCGACACTCGGCCACCCCGACACTCCCAACGCCAACGAATCCGCCACCGCCAAGGTCGTTGTCCGCACTGCCACACCCGCCACCACTTCCACCACCACCGCCACCAGGATGGTTGACCGTGAAGCGGGTGGAGACAGTAGAGACTGCAGAGGAGTACACGCCTCCGTCACCGACGCCGTCCCCTGCCCCCTCCCCGACTCCGTCTCAGCTCCTAAATGCACTGATTGCGTGGCCGTCGCCGTCGCCGTCGTCGCCGAAACCCTCAACCCCATTAACACCACTGCCGGAACCCTTGTCGACGCTGACCCCTTCCCCACAACTTTCTCTTCCACAGTCTCAAATCCCAGAAGTGTTGAAGGGGTTGAGTCCATTGCCATTATCAACCCAACCCTCCTCATCACCAGAACTGTTGAAAACGACTACCTCGTCTCCACCAGCATCATCCTCATCACCCTCCCCGCTGCTGATGCCGTTGAAGACGTTGACGCGACCGCAGCCGCCGCCACCGCCGACGACGACGCCGACGCCGCCCTCATCGCCGCCACCACCCCTATTCATTTCGCGTCTCTCGCCTGCCGATGAAGTCGGCTTCCTTAGCAGCCATCTCAGCGAGACACACGGTTCCGATCTTCCTCTCAGAGGGGGTGGTGACTCACCCCGGAACCCACTGACACGGCTCCTCCGGACAGGAGTTCCCCAGAAAACTGAAATGAGGTGGACTCAGACAACTGCAGTGTTGGACAGCAGCGGCGACGGCGTTGTGAACGTGCAGCTGACGTCCAGTGGTATGTCAAAAATGCGGATTTTAAATATTTAAAGTCTTTATGTAAAAATCCGTTTGAGGCCCTTGTGTCTACTGTGGTTAAGGGACAATATGTGAATAGAAGCGAAGAGACGAGTCCCAGGAGGCAGTCGGAAAGAAGGAGACATGATGGCTGGGACATGGGTCTTACTCGCCTGACGTTTCGGTTTCCTCCTTAAACCCATCTTTTGCTTTTGTCTCTGGTGATGGGTTCGAGCAGGAATCCGAAACTTCAGGCGAATAAAGTCTTTGCCCTATTGATGGTGTCTCCTTCTTCAAGGGACGATGCGTATCTGCCTTGAACTCGGGTAATGACTAAAAACCACGTATATGGAATTCACCGCCTGACGTAGACTTCATGAGGTTTTTTTTTTACTTTCAAGACAAAAGCCTGGCCCCGTCGCCCACACTGGTCAAGGTATGTGCTCTTCTTGTTAGGATATTTTTGGCATTTGAACCTTGAATTCATCTGAAGGTAACTTTCGTTTCTTTTATCTACAGAGGCGAGAACCCCGACGCTGGAGGCGACTGATTGCCACGCTGCGCAGGTTGTTTTGCCTAAGCACATAGAGGGAATCGCAGCCCTACCAGATCTTCCCCACCGACTGTGGTGACCGCCCACCTAGAATTAAGTAGTATTTTTGTAAGTTATTTACCAATTAAATAAACTTCTGATCAGAAATTGGTCTTCTCACTATACACTTATACTCGCGCCTATACGCGGAAACAAATATAGCATCACGGTACGGCTAACTTATCGAGGTCTATGTGGGCGTGCTTATAAGGGAAGCTAGATCTTCGATTTGTCTCTTCGCACTTTCTTGTACACCCGAACTTTACTGTACTCTTGTTTGAATATGCCAGAAATACACACAACCACCGGTTTCGACTTGCGATAACGCGTGTTCTGGTTTCGCTGTCGTCTTATTTCGATCGTTCATAAGTCAGTCTCATGTGACTGAACACGTTTTAGTTGGGCGGGTAAAAACATCTGGGGGTTAATTCTCAGTCAAACCTCGCCGGTCTTGAATTTATCATGTCGACAAAGCCCCATCAACGAGGACCAGCTTTAAACGTTTGTGAATTATCAAAAAGGACTCGCACTTTCTATAGCAACTTGGTATAAGAGACAACTTAACTTTTTGTGAGTCCATACAAGAAGTCAACTTCGCCGTTTTTCCCATTCATTTCCTCAGTCGCTGTTCATTGCTTGAACGCAAAACCGCTCACTTAGGGTTAATTTTTTCCAATAGACATCACAATATTGGGATTTCGATTATTGTTTACACGCTGCGCCGGAAAACCGCACACCGGGCTGCAAACGTCGGTTGCAGTTAGACGGCGGAGAACAGACCCTGAACTTAAAATAACGAAGTCTTCCTGCGACATTTGCCTTGAAAATGCACCGAAGAAAGGTTGCATTTGGCTTACTGAATGTCCAGGCTTCGAAACCATGATTCCAAAAGCAGGGGGAGGTGGAGGGTGGGAAGAAATATAGATTTATCAATGAGGAGTGCTCATAAATACCAGCGAGATTGAGCTCTCGAAATGGATATAAAGGAATTGAGGATTCTAAAGTAGCTAGAGAAGACGCCTATGCGTGACGGGACAAAACAAAACAACATGGGGGAGGGAAATAAAATTTGCAGAAGAATTCAAAGACGCAGTTGACCTCTGTACAGAGGGAACGACACAAAGTGCAATCAGCCAGCACAAAATGAAAAAGTGGGTAAGGTATAAGACAAAGGCAAGGGGTCTAGGGGCAAGTGGCAAAATGATGTACGATGTGTCACAGCAGAAGAAAGGCACAGAAATGCTTCACACAAGTAGCCAATGTGGGTGCTTTGGATAAAATGGCAGGCGTCTCGAGAGCCAATGAAAGAGATGGAGTTTTTCCCGAGTTATCCTGGAAGCAGAACGCAGAAAAAACCCTAGATGTTGGAGAGTTTGACTCAGGATTTAGAAAAAAGGTATCGCATTAGGTGAAGAATAAGCTTTAGAAGAGCAATAAATCGCAACACCAGTGAAGTCCTTCTCGGGAATGTCTGCGCAGAGCAAGGATTCACACAAGGTATACCACCTTCAGCATACGGACGACAAGAAGGCTACAAGGATGAGCGAATCTCTCTGTTACTGGTGACTCAATGTCAACCGTATTTTCACTGGATGGGGCATGCCACAGAAAGTGGTTATGAATGAATTAGGCCATGGTAATGCCAGTTCGGCCCTCGTGTGCGACGACTTCCCCCGCGTGTCCTACAGCATGGTGGGTAGCCCAACGCCCTAACCATTGAGTCACGGGCTCGTTGTCCTATCGGATGTGATCTTGCATATTAATTGTTTTAGAGGGGCACTTACCAATCGCTCTACGGGAAGTTCTCGTCCCCTTGTGTCTTTTAGTTTAATGTAGGGCCCATGAGGTCAATTACACAGCGACGATGAACATATGCGAGATGAATCATCAAGATAGGCAACAGAGGCTTGGACGTCCATTTCTGTTTTATTTGTCGTCATCCGCCTGCCAAAACCTCTAAATAAGTCAGAAGCCAATGTGGGTGTTTTGGATACAATGGCGGGCGTCTCGAGAGCCAATGAAAGAGACGGAGTTTTTCCCGACTTATCCCGGGAAGCAGAACGCATAACGATACTCAGGAGTGTTTGTGCTGGTTATCGCTAACAATACGCATCAAAATCTACACTTGCAAGTCCCAGGACTGTCAGTTTAATTCAGGAAAAGTCGTCCGCATGGATATTTGAATAAACCCCAAAGGCCTGCGATGGAATCCGAAAATGAGGGGTACAACAAGACTTCCAGCTGCAGTAGATGGTGTTGGACGATAACCAGGCATATTGCAAAGGGGTAAAGGTGAAACGTATCTGTAACTCGGGATGTCAACGTTGACATGCCAGAGGAGAGCGCAACATAGGCCGCAGGCGCGGGCCAACTGTTTCCTGCCTCGAAATTCTGCGCCCCAAAAGCAACAATCCAGGAAGGAAACTTTTGGCACGACTACCCTGACATCTATGAGATGAAAGCGGACGAACAGCAGCAGGGGTGAAAGGCGACCGATCGCGAATGCGGTAGGACAATTGTGTGTAGCCTGGATGCTGCAACTGATAGGAAGGTCCCTTTAATACGGGATGGGTGGGAAAAGGGGGTTTTAAGGGTGAAGCCAACGGAAAAACCATGGGCAAGTTAAAAAAATTAAAAAAATAGGTTTAGACAGTTAATAAATAAATTTTTTCGAGGTGAAAAAGGTGGCGGAAATTTAAAATGTAAACCTTAACCAATAGGAACGAGATACCCAAACGCCAAGGCCATTCCGCTGTAGGTACCCCAGACAATACTGGCACTTATGGTGAATGCTCGTGAAATGCCGTCGACAAGCAGGGAGGTAGGAGAGGAACCCGAACAACGGTAAGTATGAATGAAAAATACGCAGGAGGTAGAAGAATGAAGCTGTAATTAATAATATGTTCAATAATTACCAAACGATTCCCACTTATAGAACGCTGATAGCAAAGAAGAAGCGGAAGGCCGTTCCGCAAGCTAATAATCAATCGACGCAAGTTAAGTGTCGCTGTCGTAAACCAATGACATTGCGGATATTGCGGCAGCACACTGACGGATTTGCCTTCAGGTAAACCAAAATAGTAATATAATGCATGGGCTAGGTGTAACAAATGTGGCACCAAAAAGGCATTGAGAACGGGTTCCGTGTTTAAGGATAGTGGAGTCCTGGGAAAGATTCCTGTCGCATATTGCTCAGGCCTATCCAGTCTCTGGACTGCAATCGGAAACAGAGATAAATTGCAGATGATCGTAAGGGTAAGCAGTGATATGTTATCGATATTGTACGCATAGGTGAATATTGGCCGCCGGTAGAAAAGTAGGCAGTCCAAACAACTGAACGGCCGGACAGTGTACATATTGGCCAGTGAGAACGGATGCTGCGGGAAAAGTTTGTAAATCTTTTATACTGTGCTTAATAATAGTGAATTCCTAACTATAACTCTCAACTTTTGATCCCATTTAATCCCATAACCTAAGTCAAGTACGCTAATCGTCAAACCGAAAAAAAGGAGCGGAAAGCGCATAGGACAAACCTACCTCTCCCCGCAAGGCGACCAAACCGCCCAACCGCCCAGGCGAACGGAATCGGCCGTAGCGCAAGAAGAAAGCGACCTAAGGAGACCACACAGAAATCCGGACGCCCGGGCGTACACCTGAACCCGTGATAGTGCAAGGCAAGGCTAAACCCCTATTGTCGGGTAGGCGTTCCTGACCCGGCTTTGGTGGCAGTTAAGGCAGGAGAAATGAACCAAATCGAAAGCAAACTAAGCAAACGGCAAGCGGCCTTAGAAGACCGCATACGAAGTCAGCGGCCGCGTTTAACGTCTGAACGGCTAAGCCACGAAGGGCAAACCTGCATCGATTAAGCGCACCCAACACCTACGCGCCTTGCTAACTCGCCCGGTAAACGCATGGAACGCGATGTGGAGCACCACCCCTATCGGTCAGACACAACGCGGCTGTTTCGTAAAGGCGATAGGTGTTAGGGGGAGTGGGGGTAGCAGCCTGTTACTACCAATGAAGCAACTTACACGGTAAAGGCATACTGTACAGCGTGTTGAATCGTTATCCGGAAAGGTTAAGTATTTCGCCTTTTACTGAAGATTTCCGTGTGGGAGGGGGGTACAATGCAATGAGCTTATGAAGCAGTCTTACAGCGTCTCGTTCTCGGGGCGGTTAACGGGAAGGAGAAAATCATCCTGACGGAGCCTGTACGCCAAGTAAACCAAGCATAATTGGAGCAAGAGCACGAAGGACTTTACAGCATAACCGCCCTTCCTTCACCCAATCGGCAGTTGTAAGTAATATAACCTAATAAAAGCACGCCTACTGTTACCACCAATGAAGCAACTTACAGGTTAAAGGCATATTGTAAAGCGTGTCGAATCGTTATCCGGAAAGGTTAAGTATTTCGCCTTTTACTGAAGATTTCCGTGTGGGAGGGGGATGCAATGCAATGAGCCTATATAGACAGTATTACAGCGTCTCGTTCTCGCGGCGGTTAACGGGAAGGAGAAAGGCATCCTGACGGAGCCTGTACGCCAAGTAAACCAAGTATAGTTGGAGCAAGAGCACGAAGGACTTTACAGCATAAGCGCCCTTCCTTAACCCAATCGGCAGTTGTAAGTATGTAACCTAATAAAAGCACGCCTACTGAAAGGATACAAGTACGTCAGCAATATTGACTCATAATCCCAGGCTACCCACATTTGTGCTACCGCGAATGCTATTGGCAGAAATCGGACGATCAAATTGTGAGCAGGAGTCAACCCGCCCTGATGATTGTAAACACTGCTGAATCTACCAGATGAAGACTAGATGTTGGAAAGTTAGCTGGGCATGCACCAGGAAATATCCGCAAACATTTGTTAGACGTAAGTGCAGTCCACAATGTTTCAGCGAACAGGAAAGCAGAAAGGGGCCTCAACGTTTTACACAAATGCACAGAGCTAGCTCGACATATTTGAAGGCGTAAACCTGACTGCCTGATAACGTTGATGGAAAAATATAAATACAAATTAACACAACTCCAAGACCATGATGGATGTGATTCAGCCTATTTGAGGGCACTGTACTTTAGGAATGTGGAAGGAATCACTAATTTCGTACGGCTTGGCAATGCCTGCACCAATCAGAAGGTGTTCTCACCAGAAACAGTGTTTGTCAAATCTCAGCAGTCACACGAAAGCCTCGCACAATGCGCAGATCCATTCTAGTTAGCTCTGTCGCCCTCCAAGACACCAAACAGGTGGGTACTACCCGAGTCCCTGGCATCTAGCGATCCGACTGTTTAGCCCTTATCTGGCATTCTCGGCCAGAATCCTCATGATTCTCATGACCTCTGCTTTCTCGTCTGTGAATATGGTCACCGTTGATTGTGTAGAATTAGAGCAGGAGCAGCAGAAGGGGGTGTAGGAAAGGCTGAGCACTTGAAGAAAAAAATGGGCTAGCCAGGAGAGGTTTGTTTAGATGCTGATGCTTCGAAGAGACTTGTCAGCTCTTCATTGTCATGGCGTAAAATGCACTTAGTCGACCAGAAACCTCAAGTGGCATGTTAAATTGGTCGGCCTCATGTCAATCTGAAGGGTGAGTACGCCGAAATACATGGGGCAACAGCGCAAACGCATATTCCCAAAAGATTGATTGATTTTCCTCTAAAGCTCATTTCGCTCTTCAGCAAGGCGGTTTTGCCCAATTAAGATGAGGTCGGCCGCGGATTCGACCTCAGTGAGTTACTGCCGGAATAACGATAAATCTCAAAGGGGAGAGGATGTTTTGAAGGAAAATACCTCTTGCAAAAATCCAAATGGGTAAGGATACGATATGTAACCCCTCCTGCGTGGTTGATCAAAAGCCAATCTTATTACAGTAGATGTGCTAACTCATGAAATGTCCACCAAAATTTCGAAATGCGTTCTCCTTTCGAAGAGATAAATTAAGTAGTGTTGTAAAACTAATCATGATGCCGCATAAATCTATAATGATGCAGTTATCTCAGCGTGTCGGCTTTCGAAAGAACTTATTTTCGGCTGCATGCAAGATCTATACTCTGCAAAAAAGGACTACTTAAATAGTATGCAATTTTCTCATTGATTTTCGATGCCCTTGAAAATTCAATTATATTTCATGAAAAACATGCATAAAACTATTCATTCTTCTACTTATTCCCTAGAAACTGACGTCTTCTTCCAATTTTATACTCAAAAGAAGAGTATAATTAGGTTTTAAAAAGTTTCTAATTGTGAGATTTTTTAATACCGTTACATGGTCGTTCATGAAACGTCATGTATCTGCATTTACGAATGTGGCTTGTGAACTAGCAGGTGTGGCTTTGCTAGTGATTAGCTACCCGAATAAACCACAGCTACTTAGCATTTCAGCTTCTCCAAGAGTCCCAAATACAGGCTAGATTGTTTGCCTAAGTAGCCGCCTTGACATCTCTGAATGTGCGTTCTATGTTTTCAAAGAGTAAATCTAAGATACGAGGGCCAGTGTTCGAAACCCGTCCGTTAAATACCTTCCTTCCGTAGTGATACGCCAGGGAACTAACGGTGCTGGACTTTGCGCATTGAAGTTGACAAATCCCTTCTGATAGCGATTGAGGTAAAAGCGGCTGAATGTTTTCAGTATGGAAGTTTTCTAACAGAATGTCCTCATGAAATTCCGATCTTATAATGAATACACTCCTTCAAAAACCGGTGCGCGATGCCACCAGGTACCTTCGCCTCATGCATTTGACCGTTTCAGTCAAAAATAGAAACCGTCGAATACCGGGCTTGACTACGTACGTCTCCGTCTGCTGTATCCTCCAAACTTTTCTCCTCCCATGCTCTATCTCATTTTATGCCACTTCTACCCGTAGGTCAACTTGCTAGTAGACATTTATCCAAAATGGAAACAGGGATATGCTATAATACGCATAATGGACTGCTAGAATAAGCGCTAAAATCGCATTGTCTCCCACAGGCGCACTCAATGCTAAGTCCGATACCTTATTGCACATGCTTAGACAGCAATCACTGATGAGCGGCTGCGCTATTGGTCGAGCTCAAGGTTACGCAAAATTAATCAATACCATTCAACTCTGAACAGCATCACAGCAACTCAACGAACTGCGCGATGCTGACCCCCTCGCGACTGTTATTTCGTTACATTAAATGGTGGAATGAATGTCCGAATCCAGCTGAATTATTAAAATATGCGATATGCACATGAAATGTTTGGTCAGAAGGAAGTCGGAACACCGAACATGGATAGCGGCAAGTTCATTTCCTCGTCTATTTCAAAATTCATTGCTCAATCATCTTGTCGCGTATAACACCCAACCAAAATATAAAACCCATGCTAAAGAGGCGACCTAGGCCTTTATAACTATAGGCATATGCATCGCACAAGGTCTTTGTGCATACATATCCTGACCAACATAGACTGAGCCTTTAAATCGAATCGATTTACTCAAATCGTATAAAAGTAATCTGCAGTATATGCCCTATCTCGTGAAATGTTAACCGAACTTCGGAAATGCGTTTTCAATCCGAGAAGGTTACGCAGACAGGGATATCATGTTAATTTTTGTGCCGTTTAGCGCCAAGATATTCCAGCCACGCCTGAAAAATGGGTTTTTGAACGGGCGTCCTACCGGCCGCCCGCGAAAACTACGGTCCGTAAAATAACTAACTTAGTATTATAAATATTCTGAGTGATATCTAACGTCCCTATAAATTCAGAAATATTTTATAAAAAAGTTCCTAGTTATGAGATTTTTTGTGACCGTGAAATGTCCAGTCATACATCATCGCATCAGCACACTTATTCATGGCGGGTTGTATTAAAAATTACTCGAAAGGTGAAAAGGTTTCTTAAAACTAGGTAATACTCTCCCTTCACGTATCAAATTTGAGGAAGACGAAATTTTCTCCCACATAAGTAGAAAAAGGTTCATTTATAGGCATTTTTTAATAAAGTGTGTTTTAATTCATACAAGGTATCCAAAATCGAAGGGAAATATGAATGCTGCACAAGTGAATTATACAGACGGTCGAGAAGAAGCTCGTTCGGAAGCCGGTATCTCGACGTGAATGGAATATATTGGCGTAATGCGACACGATCATTTGCATAACAACCCTACTTAAATATTCTTTTCGAATAGAAAACGCATTTGCAAATTTCGGTTAACATTTCATTTCAGATTTCACTTAACGGATTTTCTTAACTTTTCTACTAGCCTCTAATGAATCAGCACCCCATACGTATTAATGGTCGACCCGTGGAACCCCCGTAACCACAATTACCCTAGCACATGTATCTACACTTCCAGTGAGCTGTAGGGACCGTAGAAGTGTCGACTGTAAGGAGGATTCCCTCATCGACCAGGACATCAGTATTAACTCTGATACATTCGTCTGAACAACTGGCACCGCGTACACAGCTGTCCGATGGACACCGGCTACCATTAGGCTGCATGGGGAATTCGCCGGCTGCTTCTGTCAGTCGCACAAGCCCCACAGGTACAAAATTCCGTAAAGCCTCATTGGCTACTAGCATGTTCTATCATGATAAAGAGAGTTGGGGGTCCTGGGTGCTTATGTTGGGGATTACGCGTGGAGGTTAACGACGAGGACGATATCAATGAAGCGCACATGCATGAACAGCTTGGCTCACCTCCCCACTCTTTCTGGTTTGGAGGTGGGTTGGTTTGTGCTAAACAATGCTTAGGTTGCCTTTCAGTGTGCGCAGATTCACTTCGCTTGGGGGGCCCATGCAAATGACGTATTCGCTATTCTTACCCCCGAGCTATTTTATCCCACCTAATGGGAGCCGACGTCCATCGGATAGTAGTGGACTCGGTGGTAGTTGTCCAGATTGGTGTACACGGTGCATCATCTCCTGGTCAATGGGGGAATCCTCCTAGCAGTCGGAACTCCAACGGTCCCTATAACTCACTGGAAGTGTGGATACGGATGCTACGGTAATTGTGCCTACGGGAGTTCCAGAGGTGGGTCATTCATACGTCTTGGGTTGTTATGCATTAGAGGATAGTAGACAAGTTCAAGAAAATCAACTAGGTGATATCTGACCTACGTTGAGGAAGCAAGTCATGATTTATAATGAATTCATGAAAGCCGACATACACATCAATACGCCCGACGTTATTTCCGTTTCGTTTGTTCAGATTACTTATTGCCTCGCCGTTGCTACCTCCAATTTCCTATCGGCAGAACAGTGAACAAGGTAGGCACAAGTGAAGTCTGGCCGTACAGTATACAGCACTTCCTCCGACTCAAGGCCGTTTCTACGGCCATTTCCATCAATGGAACAAATTATTATATGCCTGCAGAGATCAGTCCTCGGCCGTCCATATCGGTCACATGATGCTTACATGGCTTAAGTAATTCCAGTCGGCCTAAAGACGTAGTCGATGTAGACTTGGACATGCATGCATAAAGCCCTTGTGCGCTGCAAATCACCTTTTACTTATAATAGCTCAAATTACATCAAATTGTTGCTTTGGTGCTGCAGGGGATAATATGATGAAAGAATGAATTTTAAAAGTTACGAGTGGACTTAATGCTATCTGAGCTCGGTGCCAGTTGTCCATATGGATGTATCAGAGTTGAAGCTTATGTCCTGCTGAATTCTAGAATCGTCCTTACTGTCCGCATTTCTACTGTCCTTAAAACTCATGGGATTTGTAGATGAGGATGCTACGCTAAGTGTGCTGACGGGAGATGCGCAATTGGGCCATTTGCACGTACTAGATTGTGATACACTAGGAACTAGAAGACAAGGTAAAGAAAATGGATTACGTGTAATTTGATGTACATTTAGGTAGAAGGTCATGAGTTAAAATGGATTCATGAAAGCCGACACCAACAACCTAAAATAATGCTTCTTTACGCCCAAGGTCATCCCTCATCCTCGGTCGTAGATATTGGATAAGTGATGCTTAGCTGGCTTAAATAAAGCAAGTCGGTTAAAAGGATCGGTCAATGTAAAAAAGAACAGGCATGCATAAAGACCTTGTGCGATGCATATGCCCTATGCATAATTACTCGAAATTCGTCATTTATACGGGCTCACATTGTCGCTTAGGTGTTGTAGACGAGGAGATGAAGGAAGAACGAATCTTGAAAGATACGAGGAATGGACTTAATGCTTTCTGAGTGCGAGGTTCCGTCTATATTCTGACTGAACATCCCATGGTCATAGGGTGTACTTAATGATCCAGCTACATCTGGATCCTCATTCCACCATCTGATGTAACGAAATAACATTCTCGTTGGGCTTAACATCTCGTAGGTCGTCGAGTTGATATGTGATGCACTTCAAGGGCTGAATTGTATCGAATGGTTTCGGGTCACCCTGGACCTGAACAACGGCGCAGCTGCCCACCGCCGGTCACGGTGGTGGTCACGTGTTGCAAAATAAGGTAACTCTTAGGTAAGGCAAATTGAGTTAACTCAACCGTTTGATAAATAGTCCGAGTTTCATGAGACATGCGGCTTCCGGTGCGCTCGCTGACCACTCTCCATCGAGATTCTGACTGGAAGTTGAAATGTGATGGCCCCACCCCCTCAGTTCTCCTGCAAACGAACACCATCGGGCGTGTCTCTTGTGACACCTCTGAGACGGTTGCCACACTGCCGCAGCTGGATCCAGTCAAGGGCTTCCGGGTTCATGAACCATGGCGGACACGACGAGGATTGTGCTCGTTTTTTCTCATGATTTTCTATGCCCGGTACTAATTCGTCAGCACTGCACAAACACTTACTTCCGCAGTGTTTTGACTTTCTCATCACCCCCTGCCGAAAATCTCCTACCCCCTGTCAACATGAACCTGTCGTGCACAGTGCTTGTTTCCTTACAAAAAGCTCGGATTCTATGAAGTCCCCGCCCCCACCGGGCTTCATGTTCAGAAGTCTGTTTTATTGCTCGACCTACAGATCGTTGTTTTACCTCAAAATGTCAATTGGGTATATGTGAATATTACTACTATAAATATGATATCTGCTAAAACGCTCCCGGACACCAGTATAATTTCCTTCTTCATAAAACTCCTTTTTCAATTCTATTGTACAATTGTTTGCTTCAAGCAGACCTCCAGACCAAAATTACGGTAACTTACCTCACTGTTTAAACCAGTCTTCACATTACACTAATATATTCCTCCGGTCACTTCAAAATAAAGCTATTACTATTAATGACAGCAATGCCTATTCAGTCTTCTCCGTCTCTGCTGCTACTTATTACCGGTTATGGGATGCGGGCTCCGGGCTTAAAATTGTCCCAGTGGGCCTTGAATTAATTCAGGAATCAGAGTGTGGGAAACGGGCAAGGAACATACTGTCGAACCAGTGTCCCCTAGCTGGGCCATTCGGCGACTGAAATGCAGAGAAACACTTGTCGTGACTTTTGAAGGATGCGAATGTTTGTAGTATTCTGATTTTGTTTTCTGTATCCTGGAGGAGACTAGCATCCTAGAAGCGCTAGAACACCAATGAGTGCTAGTCAGATATGTGTAAAATTTTGTCGTAAAAGGTAATGTTCTCACGAACTAACGAGTTATATCTCACGAGCCCCTAGCCTTAAAGTCAGCAAGTACACGGAGCAGTGAATAATATATAGATTTTGAACGTTAAGAACATTGACAATATAATACCACAGCGAGCCCGCTAGCAAGACGGGTTGTACAGGTGTGTTGTTTCTCGTCACATTCAAATGACCAATCCGGTCAAAGAAAATGGGAACAAACTGTTAAAGGTAAATTAGTCCGGTACCTCACCACAGTACCCCCCTACTAGACCGGAGGGCGACGTAATACGGCGCCGGAGGATATGCATAAGTCTAGAAAAAATGCATAACTAAAAGATCCGGGAAGTGAACGTGACGGCCACTGCGAGTTATGTATGCAGGAGGTACAGTCGAAGAGGGTTGACTGCGTGCTATGGAGGAGGATGATGCTGCAGTTGGATGTTGTAGACATGCAGGGAGAGGAAGTATGCGGGAAGGAGGGGTTGAGGGCAAG
>CACRXP010000148.1:625540-645612 GCA_902702965.1 Spirometra erinaceieuropaei
GAGCAGGGGATAGGGAAGATGGAGGAACGGGGCTTAGGGGGTCAGCATATTTTTGTCCTAGTGACCGGTTCGGCGACTCCTCTGCAACAGCAGCCTTGACCCGATCAACACTGACCACGTCCTCCTTGTCACTGCGAAGAATCTGGAAGGTCTTGGCGTTGCGCGCGGGCACGCGGAACGGTCCTTCGTATGGTGATCCTAGCGGCTGGCGTACACGGTCACACCGGACGAACACATGAGTTCACTTGTCCAAGTCTTTTTCGACATAAGACTCAGACATTGGAGTTCGAGGTGGAACCGGGGAAAGCGAGCGCATAAATTGCCGCAAACAGTGCACAAGACTGTCAGGAATATGTAGTCCAGGTGAGCGATTTCCCTCGGATTTTACTTTTCGGAGTGGGACCGAAGTGCAAATGTCAACGGTTTGTGGTCAGTGAAAACAATGAAGTCACGACCTTCAAGGAAATGCCGGAAATGCCTCACAGCCAGGTAAATGGCAAGTAGTTCACGGCCAAAGGTACTGTAGCGTGTCTCGGCTGGTAAGAGCTTTTTGGAGAAAAAGGCAAGTGACTGAGTCGAACCAGCAAGGTGTTGTTGAAGGACCGCACCTACGGCTACGGTCGAAGCATCTACCATCAGAGACAGCTGAGCTTCGGGAGCGGGATGAGTGAGTGAGGTGGCATCGGCAAGGGAATTCTTGATTCTCTCAAAAGCAGTCAGTGCTTCAACTCTCAGCTCGAGGGGACCTTTGGGACCAGAAAGCATGTTGGTGAGCGACAGCATGAGGTCAGCACAGTTCGGTAGGAACCGGCGGTAAAAATTGATCATGCCGAGGATTCGCTGTAACTGACGCTTGGAAGTTGGAGGAGGAAAATTACGAACTGCTTCAACCTTGGAGAGGAGGGGACGCAAACCTCCAGAGTCAACCTGATGGCCGAGGAACTCGAGTGAAAGCACACCCAACACGCACTTGAAGGGGTTGATGACAACGCCACACTTGTCAAGGCGGTCAAACACCAAGGCAAGATGCTCTTTGTGTTCTTCTTCATTCCGGCTGGCAACCAAGAGGTCATCAATGTAGGCGTACACAAAGGGTAGGCCACGTAAGACATGGTCGATGAACCTCTGGAACGTTTGGGCGGCATTACGAAGACTAAACGGCGTGCGGACGAACACGAAGAGACCGAAGGATGTGGTGACGGCGGTATTTGGGATGTCCTCAGGGGCGACTGGAATCTGATGAAAAGCGCGCACCAGATCAATCTTCGAGAAAACCGCTTTGCCGAAAAGGGCTCCAGCAAAGTCCTGAGGATGAGGTGCGGGGTACCGATCAGGAATGGTAGCGCTGTTGAGGGCACGATAGTCGCCACAGGGTCGCCAGTCGCCTGATGTTGCCTTGGGCACCATGTGCAGTGGGGACGCCCAAGGGCTCTCGGACGGTCGAATTATTCCTAGTTGCAGCATGTGCTCAAATTCCGCCTTTGCGGCCTGGAAACGCTCCGCTGCTAGTCGTCTCGGTCGAGCAAACACAGGAGGACCTGAGGTACGGATATGGTGCACAACATCATGTCGGACCTCATCACTGCGAAACTAGGGGTTAATTATGTTGCGATGACTAAGAAGCAGTTGCCGAAAGGGGCTAGCAATAACCGTATCCAAGACAGATAAGTTGGTGGGGGCAGTAAAGGGAGTTAGTCCATGAACAAACAGACCGGTTGTGCGGTCGAGGAGACGGGCACGTCGGCAGTCAACAAGGAGATCGAACTCGGCAAGAAAGTCCGAGCCGAGGATTGCATGAGGGACATCAGCAATCACAAAGATCCAGGTGAATGACCGATGAAGGCCAATGTTCAAGGTGAGGGACAGACGGCCAAAAGTGGGAATGGGGGAACAGTTGGCGGCTTGGAGGTGAAGCCCAGGGATAGGGACACGACGATCAGCTGCAGTTGAGGGAACAACGCTGATTTGGGCACCAGTGTCCACCAGGAAACGTCTGCGAGTCGCAATGTAGCAAACATAGAAGGTGCGACCAGAGCCGGAAGAGCCAGAGAAAACGGTCGCATCTATTCTCTGGCTGACTGGTTTCCCTGTTTCGGCTTAAAAGAGCAAGGTGAGG
This sequence comes from Spirometra erinaceieuropaei, assembly GCA_902702965.1. Taxonomy (NCBI): domain Eukaryota; kingdom Metazoa; phylum Platyhelminthes; class Cestoda; order Diphyllobothriidea; family Diphyllobothriidae; genus Spirometra; species Spirometra erinaceieuropaei. Next base: position 627,657 of record CACRXP010000148.1, read on the forward strand.
AACAGCGACGGGCCTTTACGCCGAAATTAGTGTGATACCAAAAAGTATCGGCAGTCCGAGGTCGTAAACGAAAACGACGACGGCTGCGTGAGCGACTGGAAGTTAGGCGGGAGAGCTGTATTTTAAGGGAGGCCATCTCATCCGCCATGGCCGACACCTGTTTAACTTAATTTTCATTCACTGACGATGAAGACGAGGAGATCTGGGCAACGAAAGGTGACTGGAACCGCTGCACCTCTATCATCCGATCCGCCATCTCAGCCAGCTGTGAGACCGTACGATCTTGAGAGCCGGACGCCAGGATCGTTTGAACATCTGCGGGTTGACGCTCTAGGAACATCTCCTTGACAAATTTATCGTCAACTTGCATGTCTCCAAGGAGAGAACGCATTCGACGTAGAAGTTCTGAGGGCTTCCGGTCACCCAGTGACTCCTCTTTAAGTAACTGGTGATACCGCTGTCGGTCGGAGACAGAATTAAGTCGAAGAATGTCTGCCTTTAACGTGGTATAGGGAGCATCTGCAGGAGGATTAGCTAGCGAGGACTGAACTTGAGCGATAACACTAGCGGGGAGGACCTCCACAAATTTGTGGTATTTCGTCAGCTCCTTGGCAACGTTGGCAGAATAAAAGGCTGATTTTATGCGGATGAAGTGAAGTTCTGGAGCGTGTTGCCAGAATTCAAGCAAGGTAAAATTGATGGCATGAAGGGACTGGGTGGGGGCATCGAGTTGTTGGTTGGAGTGAGACATAATAAGACAGAGATGGTACAATATCAGAATTCGTGAGGAAAGTAAATGTAAATGGAATAGATATTCACAAACAAAAAGTACGTTAAGTGTTATTCAGTATGACAGAAAGGTATAAAGTCTGCGTTAACGTCGGGAGTCACCAATGTCGTAAAAGGTAATGTTCTCACGAAATAACGAGCTATATCTCACGAGCCCCTAGCCTTAAAGTCAGCAAGTACAGGGAGCAGTGAATAATATAGAGATTTTGAACGTTAAGAAAACTGACAATATAATACCACAGCGGAGCACGCTGGCAAGGCTGGTTGTACCGGTGGGTTGTTTCTCGTCACATTCAAATGACCAATCCGGTCAAAGAAAATGGGAATAAATTGTTAAAGGTAAATTAGTCCGGTACCTCACCACAATTTGACTGAGGGTTTGCGAAACTCGCTGATGACATCAACTCCTGCGTCACCATCATCATCATCAGCATGTCCCCCATCACGGCCGTTAGTCCCAATACGTTCTCTCCTTCCCCCATCCCCACCATTCCAAATCTGGCTGAGACGTGGTGATGGCATGGAGGCGAGAGTCCAATTTGATGGGGAATGACCATCGAGACGCACGCGATAAATGCGTTCTGCCGAGCTCCTTCTAGGGCCAACAAATCAATCCACCGACCTGGGAGGACCTCTGCCACATTCGACGGATCTGGGGACTAACAGTGAGGATTGAGATAGCAATCCACGAGGCCAGCCGGATCGGTGCCGCAAAAGCCAGAAGAGCGACTCGTAAGGTTCAGGTGCTGCGGGTTCACAACCCCAACATCTCCAGTTCCTTCCAACGAGTCCATGTTGTCAACGGACATTACGCCCTCCATCACTCAACGCTCCCTACCACCATCATTCATACTCCATCTCCACAAGGACGACGACTACCGCTATTTCAATCCCACTGCCAGTAAGAACACTCCCGATGGCCTTCCACCCACCACCATTTCATATGGTCGATACTGTCGAAGGGCAGAGGATAAGTTAGGGGAAGGGGGCAAATGGAGAATTTCTGTCACCTTTTGGTCGTGTAGATCGGCGATGAATTGGTGGAGAAGTAGACAGTCACGGTCTGTCTCCGGTAAGTTGGTGTGACCTATGGTTGCCAGGCGTATTATGCACCCCGCAGAATTGTCTACGGACTGTGTGGGGCTTTGACGGGGGATGGCGAAACGTTGGTTGGCGACCCATGGGGCCAGCGGATGGTCAAAGAGTTGAATGAATATCTGTGTGGCTCGTTTGAAGTCTGACGTGGGTTTGATTCCTGCGTCAAATGCACGTCGGCGTGCTGGGGGGATAAGAACAGCAAAATGTAGCAAGTACGTTCGTATGGTGGTACAGTAAGGAGTAGCTTCGAGAAATCACGTAAAAATTCACGGATGCTTTGATCTGTTTCATACATCTCAAGTGCTAATAAGGGGCTGGGAGCGTAGGGGGTTGGGGACGTTTGTCGCGTGGATAGGATCTTTGCGGGGAAAAAGGGCGGAATGGGATTGAGGGCTGGTACGCTCACCGTCAGCCACCATTGTAATGTCCGTCTCGAACGGACCAGTTGGGAACGGAGAATTGATATCTGTTGTCGACTGTTTCCTCTTCTTCCCAACCCGAGAGTTAATTTGACGTTCCGAACTCGGAGCATCCAACATTCTTTGCACACAGCCTCAATCGCATCGGAACTGAACGTGAAGTTTGGATAGCACAGGCAAATTTCGATGAGGGAGTTTAATTTATCAGAGTATATAAACGCGTATAAACGTTAGTAGTAAACAAATAAGGAGTTGATCCTGGGAACTAACAAATGGAGACATTGATGGAAGAACATGCACATAAATAAGATTATATGGTAAACTCCGGAAAACATAAAGGTGGAAAACAAAATGTAACAACGATTTACGAGAGAAGGAACATAAAACAAACGTAGATGGGACTTATCAGGTATGCAGGTCAGGGGTTTTGATCGGATCAATGTATCGAGCTTGATCCGGGATTTTTCCCAAAATGAGTAGTCAGTTATTTATTAAACCAGGATCGGAACCCTATGCAATAGACTGTTATAAATGGCAAAGTTCCTTTTAAAAATAAGTTGTAATCAATCAAAATTTCAATTGAGTATTGGAGTGTTCAGCATGGATTACGAAGCGGGAGTCATCGTAAGGAAGCTAGCAGAGAGCCGAGCAGCAACAGTTACAACAATCCGACCAGCGAGGAGAATTAAAACACTGGGAATGGAAGAGAGGGAGAATGGAAAAAACGTAGACAAAGGCCAAGGAGAAAAAAATGGGAAAATTACGTTGAATAACACACAATGGCACATTAGGCAATGCGAGAGTCATCTAAAAGGGGACTGAAATTCCGTGTGCCAAATAAGTTAAGAGTACACTCAACCGAGCTACAGACCTTCATCCTGCCTACCATGGCATGACTATAACACCAGACAGGTGCAAAGCTAAATAAGTCCAGGCTATCATGAGCAGACACTTCAGTAGTCCGATAATGAAAATGAGAAAGTCACCGACAAGTACAATATCGTCCATGAAGTCGCCAGTTCTTCTTCTTCTTCTTCTTCTTCTTCTTCTCCTTCTTCTTCTTCTTCTTCTTCTTCTTCTTCTTCTTCATCTTCACCATTTAAAGGGAATGATGTGGGTCACCTATTTTTATGGAAGGACTATGACAACGATAAGGCATACTGGAATGACCATTGCTGGCTCTTAAGTCATCATCAACCAGACACATCCAATTCCAGGTTTGCAAATCCTGAAGCCCAAGTTCGCGTTCCGCTGGTTAGTAGCCCAACGCCCTAACATCTGACTCAGGGGTTTGTTGTGCTCTCGGCAGTGTTGGGGCCTACCGGTCGAGAACCGGAAGGTGATGTAATCATCGAGTTTCGCGGTCTCCTAGTCAACTGTCATACATGTCTGATTAGGACACCCTGAGGTTTTGACGCTCCTAGCATACTTGCCTCCCCTACCATAAAGAAAACTGCATCAGCATACTCCAAACATTGGCATCAGTTAAAAGTCCAAACAATCGTCTCGCTGCATTTCAGCCGTTGCACTTCAACGATAGGCCTCCTGGGACACCATCTATCCCCAGGCCTGCATTCCTTAATGGAGGCTGAGTGAGCATTATTACTAACGCAACGAGAACATTGATTGAAATGACGGAATTACATCTCCAAATCTGGGCCTGGAGGCTTGCTTGCTGCAAGCAACAGTAGAATGGAATTCGAATGAGTACTTCTTTAAAGAAGGGAGTGCTACTCGTGTCCGCGAGAGTTTTAGCAGTTCATATATCGCACCCATTATATGAACATCCACGGATTCGGTATTGGCATCTTTTATATAAAACAGTGATTCGTGGGCAGAACAGCGAAAACAGAATCCTAAAGTGGAAACTCGGACGATTTCAGAGGTTTCCGAGAATCTGAGCTTTTCAGGAGAAAGGAACCGCCCCACGAATACGTAGGGCGGATCAGAACGAGTTGATGTTAAGAGGAAAGTCAAGTTATAGCAGGCTGTGATGAGATAGTACGAACACTGGAAATTATCGGTTACTCGACGCTGGCAGATTATGACATCAGAATGAAATTCATGAAGAAAGACGAGCACACCCCATAGGATGTGGCATTCGAGCTATGATCCCGGAAATCTTTGATCGGATCCAGCTACGGCATTGCAACAATCGACTCAGAGGTGCCACAAAAGACGTGTCCGGTGATGTCTGTTGGCAGGGCACTAACGGTGCGAGGCTCCCACATTTTAAAGGGCAACCAGTATCTCGCTAGCAGTGTCCCGCGAGTGAACCGAAAGCCACCTGGTAACGGCTCCACATGAAACGAGGACTATTTGTCGAACAGTCAAGTTGCGTCTCCTATGGTAGCCACAATACTAAATGTCTCATTTGTAAATTCGCCATGTGCACTTCACGAAGTCATGGAGAAGGCCACTCGGAACAGATGCAGAAGTACAGTAGATGTGCTACTTCATAAAATGTTGACCGAAAATCCGAATTATGTTTTCGATTTGGAAAGATGAGCTAGATGGGGCCGTAGGATTTATGGTCACGCGCAGAATCTCAAGAAATGTCAGTCCTGCCAGGATGCCGGCCCTAAACGAGGTTCATTCGGGTTGTTTGCAAAAAGTACACTCTGTGAACTATAACTACTTACATGTTCCAAAATGTTCTTTCTTTCACTCTCTTTTGGTAGAAAGTTACATATACTTCAAACTCTATACTCGACGAAATATTATATTTCAGTTTTAGAAAATTCTCCAGTTTCCGAATCATTTTCAATTCGACCTGCCGTCACACTTACGTTCATGTCGTCCAAACTACAAGATGTGTATTTTGCGTGTTAGGAAAATTATGCACTTTTATACGCCACTGAGAAGAAGCCGTGTGGCTTTCATAAAACTTTGCAGTGCATTAATTTTTTACTATATATTTCACAGGCAGCATTAGTTAACATAGAAATGTGGTGCTTAATGAAGGAAATTTCGCGGTCTTAAAATATCACAATAATACAGTTTTGTTAAAACCTGGTGGTACTGTCTTTTAAGTACAAAATTGTACGAATAAATAAATCGCAGACGAATGAGAAAAATGACACATTTTGTGCGTGTTTTCTGTGAGGCGTATTTAAGTGTACAAGGACATCGAAAACCAATTGGAATAATCCATACTACTAAACGTGTCATTTTTTGCTGAGTATCCTATCCCTTCGAAACGAAAACACGCCTCAGAACTTCGGTTAACTATTCATGGGGTAGCAGAGCCTTCTATGAAAAGCTGACAAGGGGAGAGTGTTTAAAGGTGGTGGAGGTAGGTGGATAAATATTGAGGAAGAATTACGAATGTTATATGGAACGAATAACTGGTGCAGGGATTGAAATCCGACGAAGGTTTGAAATGTTGGCAGAAGCCTGAAATGCAGCGCCATCTAGTAATTTCCTTTTCACTTGTCTAAGATTCTCGTAGTAATATCGATTCCAGTAGGTGGGTTTCTGTTTAGTGTTGGGGTTACGGTTTAGGTCAGGGATTAGGATTACAGTAAAGGGTTCAGAGGTTAGTGTAAGGGTAGCATTTGGGGGTTAGTGATATAGGGTTCAAAGTTAGGGTTTGTATTTGAGGACTAGGATGGGGGATCATGAGATAGGTTCGGGTTAGGATTTAGAGTTATTATTTAGGATTAGGTTTAGGGTTATAAATTAGGGCTAGGGCTTAGGGTTCTCCATTTTACCAGTGTGGTCGTAGATCAGGTCTCTGCCGAAATTATATTTATCTGCAATCGGAGACGGAAGTCAGCTTTGAGCTAGGGCTACAGAAATTTAAAGCTGTTCAGATAGTTTCTGATTGAAGAGGAAGTATACGGATGCGTCCAATACAACTGACCTCATGTTAAATACATTTGCAATGTTAGAACGACTAAATTCGCTCTCTAGATCGGCGAACGTCACAACCAAGAAATTTTACCTCAGGCATTTCTGATTGCTGTAGCATGAAGTGAAGCCGCCGAATAGCAGGTTCGTCCACGTAGTTCTGCATCAACTAAATCCCCTCCTCGAAGGTTCACGCCCGTTCCAGGAAACGAAACCGCATGGATACGCAAAGCTGACTTTCAATACTAAGAAAAACGTGCTGTTGTCCAAAATAACTACTTGAGTAGGATTAGTTTTTGCATCGGTTTTCCACACACTTCGAACTACGAGTATATTTTATAGAAAAGATGTACAAAACGTATTCTTCCTACTACTCATTTGGCAGAAAGTTGCGAATTCTTTAGATTTTATATTTGAAGAAATAGTATCTTTCGGTTTCAAAAAACCCTCTAGTTCGCGAATGATTTTGAAACCGACCTGTCGTCTCCCTCGCCTTTCTATGTGTTGCTATGGGCTACTAAGAAGAAGCCGTCCGGCATTCATAAAGTCTTGTAGGCGATTTGATTCATAAGCAGCACTAGCAAACAAAGAGATACGGTGGTTCATGAAAGGACATTTCAGTATCTTAAAAAATCTCAGAATTATAAACTTATCTCAACCTGGTGATACTCCTTTCTAAGCATAGAATTAGAGGATGTAATTCTCCACTATATGAGCAAATGAATGAGCATTTTGGGTGGGTTTTCCGTGAAACATATTGGAATTTATGAGGGCAGCGATAATTCATTGGAAATATCCATGCTACTCAACCAGTCATTTTTCCTGAGTATAGTTTATCCAGACGAGACCAACGAAGCTCGGTCAAAAGCTGGCATGCTTATATGACTGAAATATTTAGAGGTGGCGGAGATGAACAGATCACTATTCAGGAAAAATTACGAATGCCATGTGGAACAACTAACGGGTGAAGTGGTTGAAATCCTTCAACATATTTTTAATCCGGAATAGCAGACTGAAGTCAGCTCTCAGCTGACGGACTCACAGAAATTTAAGGTTATTCAGATAGGTATGATTTAGAGGGATGAATAAGGATACGTCTAATAGAAGTGACTTCTTGTAAAATACATTTATATTGTTAGAACGACTAAATTCGCTCTCTAAACCGGTGAACGCCACAACCAAGTAATTTTACCTCAGACATTTCTGATCACTTCAGCATGAAGTAAAAACCGCCGAATATCAGGCCTGTCCACTTAATTCTGCAGCAACTGAATTCCCTCCTCTAAGGCTCACACTACTTCTATTCCGTAACACGTGATCAGCACCTGATGCAACAGCCGCCGGTGGGCATCCGCGTCCTTGGTCGGGTTCAAGGTCGCACGAAGCCAATCGATACAACTTAATCCTTGAACTGCGTCACAAAGCAACTCGACCAGCTACGAGATGCTAAGTCCAACGAGAATGTTACGTCGTTACATTAAATGGTGGAATGATGTTCCAGATGTAGCTGGATCATCAACTTTACCGTATGAACAAGGCATATTTACTCAGGATGTAGGCGGACCGCCATACGCGGATAGCAGTAAGTCCATTCCTCGTATCCTTCAAGATTCATTCTTCCATCATCTCATCGTCTACAACACTTACGCCACAATTTGAATGCGTATAAATAAAGTAGTTTGAGAAATTATGAATAAGGCATATGCATCGCAAAAGGTATTTATGAATGCATGACCTAGCTTACATCGGCCGATCCGTTAAACCTACTTTATTAATTTTAGCCATCTAAGTGTCACATATCCAATATGTATGGCCGCGGATGGGGGATGACATCGGGCATAGTGTAGCATTTTTTTAGATTGTTGATGTAAGCCTTCATGCATTCAGTTTAAATCGATGACTTTCTCCCTATAAGTAGATCAGATTTAACGTAATGAATTTTCTTCAACTTCTCTTCTAGTTCCTAGTGCATCACAATACAATAGGTACGAATGGCCAAATTGCTCAACTCCCGTCAGCACGCTTAGCGTAGCATCCTCGTCTACAGCTCCCATGACTTTTAAGGACAATAGAAACGCGGACAGTAAGGAGGAATCTAGCATTGAACAGGACATAAGTTTTAACTCTGATACTTCCGTATGGACAACTGGCACCGAGCACACAGCTGTCCGATGGAGATCAGCTCCCTCTAGACTAGGTGAGAAAATCTCCCAGGCAACAAGTTTGGAATATGTCAGTCGCTTGAGCCTCACGAGTGAAGAAGACCTTCGCACTCTGGAAGCTAATTCAACTCCCATAAGGCAACCATCGAATTACGCGTATCATATGGAGTCGGAAGGTGGAGTGGATAATGTATCAGCAGCCGGTTCAAACAGCTCCATTTCATCAATATCGTCCTCATCCTCAACCCCCACGTTTGATCCCCAACACAGGGACCCGGGACCCACAACGATAGCATTTAGTGCATCGAATCCCCGTCGGACTCCACATCCGCGATCTCGCAGGTTGGTTCTGAGACAATCCCAACCAGCAGCCCCGTCGCCGCTGTCACCTACTCCACAGCCGCAGCCACCACCACCACCACCACCGCTGTCGTTGTTGGCACCAATACGATCAAGAAAATCGCCACTCCCACATTCTCGACCACCTCGTCCGTTCAAGGTGCCGATTTCGCCGTCAGAAACTCTACCACCAACGTGCCCCTGTCTGCTGGACTTGGAGTTGTGCAGACCAGTGACGTCACCACAACGGCCCTGCCCACGGCCGCGACACTCGGCCACCCTGACACTCTCAACGCCAACAAATCCGCCACCGCCAAGGTCGTTGTCCGCACTGCCACACCCGCCACCACTTCCACCACCACCGCCACCAGGATGGTTGACATTGAAACGGTCGGAGACAGTAGCGACTGCAGAGGAGTACATGCCTCCGTCTCCGAAGTCGTCCCCTGCCCCCTCCCCGACTCCGTCTCAGCTCCTAAATGCACTGATTGCGTGGCCGTCGCCGTCGTCGCCGAAACCCTCAACCCCATTGACACCAATGCCGGAACCCTTGTCGACGCTGACCCCTTCCCCACAACTTTCTCTTCCACTGTCTCAAATACCAGAGGTGTTGAAGGGGTTGAGTCCATTGCCATTATCAACCCAACCCTCCTCATCACCAGAACTGTTGAAAACGACTACCTCGTCTCCACCATCATCCCCACCACCCTCCCAGCTGCTGGTGCCGTTAAAGACGTTGACGCCACCGCCGCCGACGACGACGCCGTCGCCGCCGCCGCCGCCCTCATCGCCGCCACCACCCCTATTCATTTCGCGTCTCTCGCCTAGCGATGAACTCGGCTTCCTTAGCAGCCATCTCAGCGAGACACACGGTTCTGATCTTCCTCTCAGAGGGGGTGGTGACTCACCCCGGAACCCACTGACACGGCTCCTCCAGACAGGAGTTCCCCAGAAAACTGAAATGAGGTGGACTCAGACAACTCCAGTCTTGGACAGCAGCGGCGACGGCGTTGTGAACGTGCAGCTGACGTCCAATGGTATGTCGAAAATGCGGATTTTAAATATTTACAGTCTCTATGGCAAAATCCGTTTAAGGCCCTTGTGTCTACTGTGTTAAAGGGACAATGTGTGAATTGAAGCGAAGAGACGAGTCCCAGGAGGCAGCCGGAAAGAAGGAGACATGATGGCTGGGACATGGGTCTTACTCGCCTGACGTTTCGGTTTCCTGCTCAAACCCATCTTTTGCTTTTGTATCTGATGATGGGTTCGAGCAGGAATCCGAAACTTCAGGCGAATAAAGTCCTTGTCCTATTGATGATGTCTCCTTCTTCAAGGGACGATGTGTATCTGCCTTGAACTCGGGTAATGACTAAAAACCACGTATATGGAATTCACCGCCTGACGTAGACTTCATGAGGTTTTTTTTACTTTCAAGACAAAAGCCTGGCCCCGTCGCCCACACTGGTCAAGGTATGTGCTCTTCTTGTTAGGATATTTTTGGCATTTGGGCCTTTGAATTCATCTGAAGGTTACTTTGGTTTCTTTTATCTACAGAGGCGAGAACCCCGACGCTGGAGGCGACTGATTGCCACGCTGCGCAGGTTTTTTTGCCTAAGCACATAGAGGGAATCGCAGCCCTACCAGATCTTCCCCACCGACTGTGGTGACCGCCCACCTAGAATTAAGTAGTATTTTTGTAAGTTATTTACTAATTAAATAAACTTCTGATCAGAAATTGGTCTTCTCACTATACAATAACAATCGCTCCCGTACGCGGAAACAGATATCGCATCACGGTACGGCTAACTTATCGAGATCTATGTGGGCGTGCTTATGAGGGAAGCTAGATCTTCGATTTGTCTCTTCGCACTTTCTTGTACACCCGAACTTTACTGTACTCTTGTTTGAATATGCCAGAAATACACACAACCACCGGTTTCGACTTGCGATAACGCGTGTTCAGGTTTCGCTTCCGTCTTATTTCGATCGTTCATAAGTCAGTCTCATGTGACTGAACCCGTTTTAGTTGGGCGGGTAAAGACCTCTGGCGGTTAATTCTCAGTCAAATCTTGCCGGACTGTAATTTATCATGTCGACGAGCCCCATTAACGAGGAGCAGCTCGAAACGTTTGAGAATTATCAAAAAGGACTCGCACTTTCTGTAGCAACTTGGTATAAGAGACAACTGAACTTTTTGTGAGTCCATACAAGAAGTCAACTTCGCCGTTTTTCCCATTCATTTCCTCAGTCGCTGTTCATTGTTTGAACGCAAAATCGCTCACTGAGGGTTAATTGTTTTCCAGTAGACATCAAAATATTGTGATTTTGATTATTGTTTACACGCTGCGCCGGAAAACCGCACACGGGTCTGCAAACGTCGGTTGCAGTTAGACGGCGGAGTACAGACCCTGAACTTAAAATAACGAACTCCTCTTGCGACATCTGCCTTGAAAATGCCCCGAAGAAAGGTTGCTTTTGGCTTACTGAATGTCCAGGCTTCGAAACCATGATTTCAAAAGCAGGGGGGGGAGGTGGAGGGTGGGGAGAAATGTAGATTTATCAATGAGGATTGCTCATAAATCCCAGTGAGATTGAGCTCTCGTAATGGATATAAAGGAATTGAGGATTCTAAAGTAGCTAGAGAAGACGCCTATGCGTGACGGGAGAAAACGAAACAACAGGGGGGGGGGGAAATAAAATTTGCAGAAGAATTAAAAGACGCAGTTGACCTCTGTACAGAGGGAACGACACAAAGTGCAATCAGCCAGCACAAAATGAAAAAGTGTGTAAGGTATAAGACAAAGGCAAGAGGTCTAGGGGCAAGTGGCCAAATGGTGTACGGTTTGTTACTGCAGAAGAAAGGCACAGAAATGCTTCGCACAAGTAACCAATGTAAGTGTTTTGGATGCAATGGCGGGCGTCTCGAGAGCCAATGAAATAGATGGAGTTTTTCGCGAGTTATCCTGGAAGCATAACACAGAAAAAACCACAGATGTTGGAGAGTTTGAGTCAGGATTTTGAAAAAAGGCACTGCATTAGGTGAAGAATAAGCCTTAGAAGAGCAATTAAACGCACCACCGGTGAAGTCCTTCTCGGGAATGTCTGCGAAGCGCAAGGATTCACCACAAGTTATACCACCTTTCGCATACGGACGACAAGAAGGCTACAAGGATGAGCGAATCTCTCTGTTACTGGTTACTCAATGTCAACCGTATTTTCAGTGGATGGGGCATGCCACAGAAAGTGGTTATGAATGAAGTAGGCCATGGTAATGCCAGTTCGGCCCTTGTGTGCGACGACTTCCCCCGCGTGTCCTACAGCATGGTGGGTAGCCCAACGCCCTAACCATTGAGCCACGGGCTCGTTGTCCTATTGGTTGAGATCGGGTATATTAACTATGGCAGAGGGTCACTCACCAATCGCGTTAGTGGAAGTACTTGTCCCGTTGTGCCTTTTAGTTCAATATAGGGCCCATGAGCTTAGTTACACAGCGACGATGAACATATGCGAAATGGAGCATTAACAAAGGCAACTGAGGCTTGGACGTTCATTTCTGGTTTTTTTGTCGTCATCCGCCTGCCAAAACCTCTAAATAAGTCAGTAGCCAATGTGGGTGTTTTGGATACAATGGCGGGCGTCTCGAGAGCCAATGAAAGAGACGGAGTCTTTCCCGAGTTATCCCGGGAAGCAGAACGCATAACGATACTCAGGAGTGACTGTGCTGGTTATCGCTAACAATACGCATCAAAATCTACACTTGCAAGTCCCAGGACTGTCAGTTTAATTCAGGAAAAGTCGTCCGCATGGATATTTGAGTAAACCCCAAAGGCCTGCGTTCGAATCCGAAAATGAGGGGTACGACAAGACTTCCAGCTGCACTAAATGGTGTTGGACGATAACCAGACATACGGCAAAGGGGTAAGGGTGAAACATATCTCCAACTCGGGATGTCAACTTTGACAACATAGGCCGCAGGCGCAGGCCAACTGCATCCTGCCTCGAAATTCTGTGCCTCAAAAGCAACAATCTAGGAAGAAAACTTTTGGCACGACTACCCTGACATCTTTGAGATGAAAGCGGACGAACAGTAGCAGGGATGAAAGGCGACCGATCGCGAATGCTATTGGCAGAAATCGGACGATCAAATTGTGAGCAGGAGTCAACCCGCCCTGATGATTGTTAACACTGCTCAATCTACCAGATGAAGACTAAATGTTAGACAGTTAGCTGGGCATGCACCAGGAAATATCCGCAAACATTTGTTAGACGTAACTGCAGTCCAGAATATTTCAGCAAAAAGGAAAGCAGAAAGGTGCCTCAATGTTTTACACATATGCGCAGAGCGAGCTCGACATATTTGAAGGCGTAAACCTGGCTGTCTTATAACAATGATGGTGAAATATAAAAACAAATTAACACAAATCCACGACCATGATGGATGTTATTCAGCCTATTTGAGGGCACTGCACTCTAAGAATGTGGAAGAAACCACTAATTTCGTACGACTTGGCAATGCCTGCAACAATCAGAAGGTGTTCTCACCAGAAACAGTGTTTGTCAAATCTCAGCAGTCACACGAAAACCTCACACAATGCGCAGATCCATACTAGGTAGCTCTGTCGCACTCCAAGACATCAAACAGGTTGGTACCATGCGATTCCCTGGCATCCAGCGATCCGACTGTTTAGCCCTTATCTGGCATTCTCGGCCAGAATCCTCATGATTCTCATGACCTCTGCGCTCTCGACTGTGAATATGGTCACCGTTGATTGGGCAGGATTAGAGCGGGAGCAGCAGAGGGAGGCGTAGGCAAGGTTGAGCACTTGAAGAAAAAATGGGCTAGCCGGGAGAGGTTTGTTTAGATGCTGATGCTTCGAAGAGATTTGTCAGCTCTTCATTGTCATGGCGTAAAATGCACTTAGTCGACCAGCAACCTCAAGTTGCATGTTACATTGGTTGGCCTCAGGGCCAGCACGCCGAAATACATGGGGTAACAGTGCAAACGCATATTCCCAAAAGATTGATTGATTTTCCTCTAAAGTTCATTTCGCTCTTCAGCAAGGTGGTTTGGCCCACCTAAAGTTAGGTCGTCCGCGGCTTTGACCTCAGTGAGTCACTGTCGGAATAACGATAAATCTCAAAGGGGAGAGGATGTTGTGGGGGAAAATATCTCTGGCAAAAATCCAAATGGGAAAGGATAGGATATGTAACCCCTCCTGCGTGGTAGATCAAAAAGCCTATCGTCTTATTAGAGCAAGGTGTGCTTCATGAAGGTTTGCACGACAGTAGGTTGGGATAGGAGTTATATAGGAGGCAGATTTTGATTTCCGATAGCGGTATCGATATTAAAGCTGCCTGTTTTAAGCTCAAGGTTAGGGCTTGGGTAACGGTTGGAGTTGGTTATTTGAGTTGTTCTTGGGACTAGGGTTGTCAGACCTGACCTGTGGTTCGTCTTTGGGATTAATGCTAGGATTAGGATTTTAGGGCTTGGCTAAAAGTTAGTGATTTCCCATTGAAGACATGGCCATGGCTGGTGTTAGTTTTGTGGCCAAATACGGTCATCCAAAGGACTCACATATTATACCCTTGCCACGCTTTTTGCAAAACTTACAATATGGATTAACTCCACCGTTCAATTGTATGAACCCTAAATGTTCTTCTCTAAAGAGTGTGGAAAAATGCCTGATTTTCCGTACACGGAAAATGCCCAGCCTGTAATTTGGGCACCCTGAATGCAAGTGCGACGGCAGACCAGGTTAAAAAGTATTCGGGAATCGGAAAACAATTTTAATGCGTCTCATAATCCTTTTCAAGTACAAAATTTAAAGAAGACGTAATCTCCTACCGAATATGCAAAATGATGAGTATTTTATGCATGTTTTCTTTGAGGTATGTTTAAATTTCAAGACCGCCAAAAGTCAATGGGCGAAATTCATGCCACACAAATAGAAATTTATTACAAAGCTTAGTTTTCGCAGGCAGCAGGAAAGAAGTTTGTTCGAAACTTGACATCCTGCGAAAATTTAATTATCTTCGGATTATGCTGCAGTCTGGTTAATATTACAACCCTAATAATCTTTTCGGGTGGAAAACACATTTCGGAATTTCAGTTAACATTTAATGCGTTAGCACATCTACTGTATTTGCAAGTTGCCTTGCGTTCCTTGTACGTTAGACCTGAAATATAATATAGATTATTTTTATTTTGCTCATCTGTACGCTGCCGAACGGCGATAAAAATCCCAGACTTTGAACTTCTGCGAGATTAAGTAGGCAAAACGACGTGTGTGAATACCTGAATCACCTATTTAATAGGCGTTTTTAGTGCTTTCTGCATAAATACAGCTATTACTTAAGTGAGCCCGATAAGTATTTGGTTGGTTCTAATTGATTGCTTGGGAGGTCAGCTTACTGTATTATAATTTGTATACTCAGGTAGACAGGTAGCTTGACCTAAATGAGACAAAAATTACAGCTCCCGGTGGAGCCTCATAGTTCAAGTGGTTTGAGTGTTGGCTGTGCTCAAGTCTCGCCCTTGTTATGGCAGTTTCAAACCTCACCGAATAATTTTCAGCCAGATATGCCATTGCATCATGGTCTACAAGGCGCATTCTTTTCGCCTAAGGAAAATGCCACATAGAGTTCATGATACTTTGCAAGGGATTCGGACTCTGTTGTACATTTCATGAGGAGCATTAGTAAACGGACGTGTGCGGTCTTGCATGCATGGACATCGCACGGTCTAAAAATCTCATAATTAGAAACTTTTTGAAACCTAAATTTACAGTTTCTTTCGGCATAAAATATGAGGGAATGTGATTTCCTACCAAAATGAGTGAAAGAAAACATACTATTGTGCATCTTCTCTATAAAATACCTTTTAATATGTAAGACCATTGAAAATCAATAGGAAAAATGCATGTTAATTAAGCAGCCATTTTTTACCGAGTGTGATTTCTGCAGGAGGTCAAAACGAAGTACATTCAAAAGCCAACATCCTGACGAGTCCGAAATGCTGTAGGGTTATGCTGCATGATATTCAGCATAACGACTCGACTTAAGTAATCTTTCCTATTCGGAAATGCATTCCAGAATTTTGGCCAACATTTTATGAGATCGGTCACGCACCGTAGCTTTATTTTATTCGGGCAGCTAAGCACTAGCAAAGCCATATCTGCTCATCTGTACGCTGCCGAGCGGAGATAGAACTCCCAGACTTTGAACTTCTCCGTGATGAAATATGCAAAACGACCTACATGAATACCAGAATCACTTAGTTAGTAGGTGTTTTTAGTGCTTTCTGCATAAATAAAGCTATTACTTAAGTGAGCCCGACAATAATTTGGTTGGTTCTAAATTGATTGCTTGGGAGGTCAGCCTACTGGATAACAATTTGTGTACTCCGTAAGTTGCGATATGCTGGGCAGGTAACTAGACCCAAATGGGACTAAAATTACAGCTCCCGGTGGAGCCTCATAGCTCGAGTGGTTTGAGTGTTGGCTGTGCTCAAGTCTTGTCCTTGCTATCGTAGTTTCAAATATCACCGATGCCGCGGACATTTTCACAGTTGAGTCCCAGGAATAATAACATCAATATTTTTAGTTGTTTTACTAAGCACATCTATGGGTGCTGACAATGCAGGCGGAAAAAATATTCTTCTTTGAGGCGTGCAAATTCTGCATCCAGTGTCTCATTGGAGCAAATGTTCCTAGCCCTTTTGGAAAAGAGCGTATACCAAGTTACGTTTCCATTGGATAGGTACAAATCTCAAAAAATGCAAGTAATGTCCCTTCCATGTATTCTTATGGAAGACGGAACGTCTTATAAAACCATCTTCCTTTCTAAACATAAGAACATCCAGAAAGGATAGTTGGTTGTTTAGTTCCTTCTCCATTGTAAATTTGATCTTTGGATGCAGCTTATTCATAATAGAAAGCAGTTCTTCAGCCTCTCTAATGTCCTTAACAATGGCGAAAACATCATCCACGTATCTTTTGTAGAGTGGCAGCATATTCAATTTGGCGGACACTTTTTCTTCTAGATGACCCATAAAGATGTCAGCAAAGGTAGGGCCAAGGGGACTCCCCATTGCCACTCTACTTAAGCGAGGATATCCGACACGGTTCATCCACAAATACAGCAACACTACACGGCCAAAATTAGCAGAACATTTGGGTTCGAAAAAGCCCGTCTTTATATCTTTGCCCTTTAAGGGCGACAATATTTTAAATACTATCAAACGACGGCTACGGTCCGCCATTGAAAGGACATACAATGCCGCCGAACTAGTAGTATGCAGTCCTACTAAGCCACTTCCGATTCCACGGGCAAAGGATGCCCTGCTAATGCACGCCACTTCAAATTGTGTTTATGAATTCACATGCACTTGCGGATGCAAGTACATTGGGCGAATGCAAAGGCAGTTGGCAGCCAGGTTTATTGAGCACCTGCCCAGGTGGCTTCTAAGACAAGAAAATAAGATCCCGCGTTCCTCCATTACGAAACACCTACTTGATACTGGTCACTCCGTCGACCCCACAACTTCCTTCCGAGTACTTGTTCGGGCGCGAACAACTCGGACTTTGCGTTACCTGGAGGCGGCCTATATACGACGAGTGAAACCAGATCTTTGTAAACAATTGGAACACGTGGTTAACCTAACATTGCCATGGTAGCCTCTAGCTCCATGATTTCCCCCTCTCTCCTCTCATTTTTGCTCTTTAACGTTCCCCTTTTTTCCCTTTCTTCCCCTACGGTGTTTGAGTCACTAACTTTATCGATTAGCCAGCTTTGCCCAAAACCCTGACTTTGCTGTTTCTGCATTGATTTTCTGCACGAATTCAAATCTGTTGTATTATTCTCACTCGCTATCTGTCTTATGAAGCGACAGGACGCAGCTGAAGAGCCGTCGCGAAATTTTTTGGTACCAATAAATCCTGCCCTTCATGCCTGCTTCAATACCATTCAAGTCTGAACAGCATCACAGCAAGTCGACGAAGTGCGCGATGCTGACTCCCCCGAGACTGTTATTTCGTTACATTAGGTGATGGAATGAATGTCTGAATTCAGCTGAATTATTAAAGTATGCAATATGCACATGAAATGTTTGGTCAGAAGGAAGCCGAAACACCGAACATGGATAGCGGCAAGTTCACTTCCTCGTCTCTTTCAAAATTCATTGCTCTATCATCTTGTCGCGTATAACACCCAACCAACATATAAAACCCATGCTAAAGAAGCGACCTAGGTTTTTATAACTATGGGCATATGCGTCGCACTAGGTCTTTGTCCATACAT
>CACRXP010000148.1:658953-690797 GCA_902702965.1 Spirometra erinaceieuropaei
CCGCCTCGGCAATGAGTCCGGAGATTGGTGAACCCATTGGAGTGCCCTTGATCTGCTCGTATGTGGTCCCTTCGAAGGTAAAGAATGTCTTGAGGCAGTGCCCCATGAGTTCTATGAGATCCTGAGCTGTGGGCTGGCCATCACCTGGGAATCGGATTTTCACTACTATTGAAATGATGAAGGTGGTGGAGGGCGTAAAGTCCGTTGACAACATGGACTCGTTGGAAGGAACTGGATATGTTGGGGCTGTGAGCCTACAGCACCTGAAGCTTGCGAGTCACTCTTCTGGCTTTTGCGGCACCGATCCGGTTGGCCTCGTGGATTGCTATCTCAGTCCTCACTGTTATTTTCCAGATCGGTCGATTGTGGCAGAGATCCTTCCGGGCCGGTGGATTGATTTGTTGATCCTTAAAGGAGGTCGGCAGGACGTATTTGTAGTGTGAGTCTCGATGGTCGCTCCACATCCAAATGGACTCGCATTTCCACGGCATTATCACGTCGCACCCAGCATTGGAGTGGTAGGGAGGGGAGAACGCATACGGTCGTGAGGTGGAGGAAGCAGGATTTGATGTCATCAGCGAGTTTTCCAATCTCTTAGTCAACTGTTACACATGTCTGACTAGCGCTCATTGATGTTCTAGCGCTCCTAGAATGCTTGTCTCCTCCAGGATACAGAAAACAGCATCAGCATACTACAAATATTCGCATCATTCAAAAGTCGAGACAAGCGTTTCTCTGCATTTCAGCCACTGAATGACCCAGCTAAGGGGACATTGGTTGGAGAGTATGTTCCTTGCCGGTTTCCTACACTCAAATGCCTGAATTAAGCCAAGGTCCATTGGGACAACCTCAAACCCGGAGCCCGCACCCCATAATCGGTGATAGCTAGCAACAGAGACAGAGAAGACTGAATAGGCATTACTATCATTAATAGTAATAGGTTTATTTTGAAGTGACCGGAGGAATGTATTAGTGCAATGTGAAGACTGGTTTAAACAGTGCGATAATTGACCATTATTTTGGTCTGGGTGTCTGCATGAAGCAAGCAATTGTACAATGGAATTGAAAGATAAGTTTAATGAAGTAGGAAATGATGCAGGTGTCCGGGAGCGTTTTAGCATACATCATGCCTATGGTAGTAATATTCACCTATTCGCAATTGACATTTTGAGGTAAAACAACGATCTGTGGGTGGAGCAGTAAAACAGACTCCTGAACATGAAGCCAGGTGGAGGCGGGGACTTCATAGAATCCGAGCTTTTTGTAAGGAAACAAGCACTGTGCAAGACAGTGGAGGAGTTCAGGACAGGTTCATGTTGACAGGTGGTAGTCGATTTACGGCAGGGGGTGATGAGAAAGTCAAAACACTGCGGAAGTAAGTGGTTGTGCAGTGCTGACGGATTAGGAGAGGGTTTAGAAATTCATGAGAAAAAACGAGCACAATCCTCATCGTGTCCGCCATGCTTCATGAATCCGGAAGCCCTTGACCGGATCCAGCTGCGGCAGTGTGACAACCGACTCAGAGGTGTCACAAGAGACACGCCCGATGGTGTTCCTTTGGAGGAGAACTGAGGGGGCGAGGCCATCACATTTCAACTGCCAGTCAGAAATTCGATGAGAGTGTTCAGCGAACCGGAAGACGCCTGTCTCATGAAACTCGGTCTATTTATCAAACGGTTGAGTTACATCAATTTGGCTTACCTAAGAATTACCTTATTTCGCAACGTGTGACCGCTGGCGGGCAGCCGCGCCGTTGTTCAGGTCCAGTGTGACCCGAAACCATTCAATGCAATTCGGCCCTTGAATTGCATCACAAATCAACTCGATGACCTTCGAGATGTTGAGCCCATCCAAACTCTTGTGCCGTTACATTCAATGGTGGAACCAGGATTCACATGTAGCTGCATTGTCAATATTACCTTATGGACAGGGCATGTTCCGTCAGAATATGGAAGGAACCTCATATGCAGATAGCAGTAAGTCCATTTATTGTATCTTTCAAGATTCATTCTTCCTGCATCTCATCGTCCACAACACTTAAGCAATAATGTGGGCCCGTATAAATGACGTAATTCGAGTAATTATGAATAAGGCATATGCATCGCACAAGGTCTTTATGCATGTCTGTTCTATCTTAAATTGACCGATCCTTTTAACCGACTTGCTTTATTTAAGCCAGCTAAGCATCACTTATCCAATATCTACGACCGAGGATGAGGGATGACCTAGGGCGTAAAGAAGCATTATTTTAGGTTGTTGGTGTCGGCTTTCATGAAACTATTTTAACCCATGACCGTCTACCTAAATGTAGATCAAATTACACGTAATCCATTTTCTTTACCTTGTCTTCTAGTTCCTAGTGTATCACAATCAAATACCTGCAAATGGCCCAATTGCGCATCTCCCGTCAGCACACTTAGCGTAGCGTCCTCATCTACAAATCCCATGAGTTTTAAGGACAGTAGAAATGCGGACAGTAAGGAGGAATCTAGCATTGAACAGGACATAAGCCTCAAGTCTGATACATCCATATGGACAACTGGCACCGAGCTCAGACAGCATTAAGTCCACTCGTATCTTTCGAAATTCATTCTTTCATCATCTTATCCCCTGCAGCACCAAAGCAACAATTTGATGTAATTTGAGCTATTATAAGTAAAAAGTGATTTGCATCGCACAAGGGCTTTATGCATGCATGTCCTAGTCTACATCGACTACGTCTTTAGGCCGACCTGAATTACTTAAGCCATGTAAGCATCATGTGACCAATATGGACGGCCGATGACTGATCTCTGCAAGCATATAATAATTTGTTCCATTGATGGAAATGGACGTAGAAACGGCCTTGAGTCGGAGGAAGTGCTCTATACTGCACGATCAGACTCCACTTGTGCCTACCTTGTTCGCTGTTCTGCTGATAAGAAAATGGAGGCAGCAACGGCGAGGCAATAAGGCATCTAAACAAACGAAGCGGAAATAACCTCGGGCGTATTGATGCGTATGTCGGCTTTCATGAATTCATTAGAATTCATGACTTGCTACCTCAATGTAGGTCAGATATAACCTAGTTGATTTTTTGAACTTGTCTTCTATCCCCCAGTACATAAAAACCCAAGACGTTTGAATGTCCCGCCTGTGGAACTTCCGTAGGCACAATTACCGTAGCATCCGTATCCACACCTTTAGTGCGTTATAAGGACCGTAGGAGTTCCGACTGCTAGGAAGATTCCCCCATCGACCAGGAGATGATGCACCGTACACACTCCTCCGGACAACTACCACCGAGTCCACTACTATCCGATGTACACCGACTCCCATTAGGTGGGATAAAATAGCTCGGGGGGGGGGGTACGAATGACGAATACGTCATTTGCATGGGCCTATCAAACGAAGTTGGCCTGCGCACACTGAAGGGCAACCTAAGCATTATTTAGCACAAACCAACCCCCCTCCAAACCAGAAAGAATGCGGAGGCGAACCAAGCTGTTCAAGCGGTTGCGCTTCATTTATATCCACCTCATCGTTTTCCTCCACGCGTAATCCCCAGAATAAATACCCAGGACCTCCAACTCTCTTTGCCATGAGAGAACATACCAGCAGTCAGTGAGGCTTCAAGGAATTTTGTACCTGTAAGGTTTGTACAACTGATGGAAGCAGCCAGGAGAGTTCCCCATTCAGCCTAGTGGGAGCCGGTATCCATCGGACAGCTCTGTACGCGGTACCAGTTGTTTAGATGGATGTATCAGAGCTAAAACCGATGTCCTGTTCGATGAGGGAATCCTCCTCACAGTCGGTACTTCTACGTTCCCTACGGCTCACTGGAAGTGTACATACAGGTGCTAGGGTAATTGTGGTTACGTGGGTTCCACTGGTCGAACAGTAATTCGTATAGGGTGCTGATCCACTAGAGGCTAGTAGAAAAGTTAAGAGAGCCGATTAAGTGAAATCTGACCTGAAGTGAGGAATTAAACCGTGCTTTACAACAAATTAGTGAAAGCTATTACATCTATTGCTACCGGCGAAAAAATGATTGATAAATTTGCGTAGACGTTTCATCCTAGAGCGCCCATGAAATGTTAACCGACATTTCCAAATGCGTTTTCTATTCGAAAAGAATATTTAAGTAGGGTTGTTATGCGAATTATCGTGTCGCATAATGCCAATATATTCCGGTAACGTCGGGATACCGAACGAGCTTTTTATCGACCGCCTGCATAAACCACTTGTGTAGCATTCATATTTCCCTTCGATTTTGGATATCTTGTATGAATTAAAACACACTTCATAGAAAACATGCCTATAAATGAACTTTTTCTGCATATGTGAGAGAAAATTGCGTCTTCTTCAAATTTCTTACCTGAAGGGAGAGTATTGTCCGGTTTTAAAAGACTTTTCACTTTTCGAATAATTTTTAGTCCAATCTGCCGTTTTTGTTTGGATTCAAGGTTACCAAACTACAAGCTGTATATTTTTATGATTAGAAAACCATACATCTCTATATACTACTAAGAATAAGCCATATATGGCTTATAAAATTTCATAATGATTGTGGGTCAAGTGTGCTGATGCGGTGATGTATTACTGGACATTACACGGTCTTTAAAAATCTCATAATTATAACCGTTTCCATAAAATGTGCCAAAATTTATAGGGACATTAGATATCAATCAGAATATTTATAATACGAAGTTAGTCATTTACGGACCGTAGTTTACGCAGGCGGCCGGTAAGACGCCCGTTCAAAAACCCATTTTTCTGGCGTGGCTGGAATATCTCGGCATTAAACAACACAAAAATTAACATGACGGCCCTGTCTGGGTAACCTTCTGGGATTGAAAACGCATTTCCGAAGTTCGGTTAACATTTCACGAGATAGGGCATATACTGCAGATTACTTTTATACGATTTGAGTAAATCGATTCGATTTAAAGGCTCAGTCTAGGTTTCTCAGGATATGCATGCACAAAGACCTAGTGCGATGCATATGCCCATAGTTATAAAAACCTAGGTCGCTTCTTTAGCATGGGTTTTATATTTTGGTTGGGTGTTATACGCGACAAGATGATTGAGCAATTAATTTTGAAAGAGACGAGGAAGTGAACTTGCCGCTATCCATGTTCGGTGTTCCGACTTCCTTTTGAGCAAACATTTCATCTTTATATCGTATACTTTAATAATTCAGCTGAATTCGGTCATTCATTCCACCACCTAATGTAACGAAATAACAGTCTCGAGGGCGTCAGCATCGCGCAGTTCGTCGAGATGCTGTGATGCTGTTCAGAGTTGAATGGTATTGATTAATTTTGCGTAACCTTGAGCTCGACCAATAGCGCAGCCGCTCATGAGTGATTGCTGTCTAAGCATGTTCAATAAGGTATCGGACTTAGCATTGAGTGCGCCTGTGGGAGACAATGGTATTTAAGCGCTTATTCTAGCAGTCCATTTTGCGTTTTATAGCATATCCCTGTTTCCATTCTGGATAAATGCCGACCAGCAAGTTGATCTACGGGCAGAAGAGACAGAAGATGAGATAGAACATGGGGGGAGAAAATTTTGGAGGATACAGCAGACGGAGACGTACGTAGTCAAGCCCGGTATTCGACGGTTTCGGTTTTTGACTGAAACGATCAAATGCATGAGGCGAAGGTACCTGGTGGCATCGCGCGCCGGTTTTTGAAGGAGTGTATTCATTATAAGATCGGAATTTCATGAAGACATTTTGCTAGAAAACTTTCATACTAAAAACATTCATCTGCTTCTATCTTAATCGCTATTAGAAGGGATCTGTCAACTTCAATGCGCAAAGTCTATCTCCGTTAGTTCCCTGCCATATCACTACGGCAGGAAAGTATTTAACGGACGGGTTTCGAACACTGACCCTCGCATCTTAGATTTACTCTTTGAAAACATAGAACGCACATTCAGAGATTTCAAGGCGGCTACTTGGGCAAGCAATCTAGCCTGTATTTGGGACTCTTGGAGAAGCTGAAATGTTAAGTAGCTGTGGTTTATTCGGGCAGCTAATCACTAGCAAAGCCACTCCTGCCGCATTTTGTGTTCACAGTTAGTCTCCTCTGGCCCATTACTTCCGACTTCCTTTATCGCATCCGTTTAAAGTAGTTTTCGTCGATGCGTTCGCAGGATGTTTAATCTGCATTTTTGCATAATGGGCTCATGGTTCCTGTCCCATTGTCTTTTGTCTTCTAGTGTGCTTCCAATACATCAGTTATCCCCAGTTCAAGCAGAAATTGTCCACTGAGCACGTCTGCTTATTCGTTCGAAGCTTTTCTGTAAACGTTTTTTCCGCCTGCATTGTCAGAACCCATAGGTGTGCTTAGTAAAACAACTAAAAATATTGATGTTATTATTGCTAGGACCCAACTGTGAAAATGTCTGCGGCCTGAGTGAGATTTGAAACTGCAATAACAAGGGCAAGACTTGAGCACAGCCAACACGCAAACCACTTGAGCTATGAGACTCCACCGGGAGCTGTAATTTTAGTCCCATTTGGGTCTAGTTACCTGCCCAGCATATCGAAACTTACGGAGTACACAAATTGTTATCCAGGAAGCTGACCTCCCAAGCAATCAATTAAGAATCAACCAAATGATTATCGGCCTTCCTTAATTAATATCTGTTCTAATGCAGCAAGCACTATAAACTCCTAGTAACTAGGTGATTGTGGTATTCACATAGGTCGTTTTGCATACTTTATCACGCAGAAGTTTCAAAGTCTGGGATTTCTATCTCCGTTTGGCAGTGTACAGATGAGCAAAGTAAAAATAATCTATATTATATTTCAGGTCTAACGTACAAGGAACGCAAGGCAACTTGCAAATACAGTAGATGTGCTAAAGCATGAAATGTTAACTGAAATTCCGAACCGCGTTTTCCACCCGAAAAGATTACTTTAGTAGGGTTGTAATATTAATCAGGCTGCAGCGTAATTCGAAGATAATTCAATTTTTTGCTGGATGGCAAGTTTCGAACAAACTTCTTTCCGGCTGACTGTGAAAACTATGCTCTGTAAAAAATGACTATTTGTGTGGCATGAATTTCGCCCATTGACTTTTGGCGGACTTTAAATTTAAACATACCTCATAGGAAACATACACAAAATATTGGTCATTTTGCTTATTCGGTAGGAAATTACGCCTTCTTTAAATTTTATACTTGAAAGGGAGTATGAGACCTTGTGCCTGAAACAGGCAGCCCTAATATCGATACCGCTATCGGAAATCAAAATCTGCCTCCTGTATAACTCCTATCCTAACCTACCGTTATGCAAATTGTTATGACACACACCTAACTTAAATAATAAGATTGGCTTTTGATCAACCACGCAGGAGGGGTTACATATCGTATCCTTACCCGTTTGGATTTTTGCAAGAGGTATTTTCCTTCACAACATCCTCTCCCCTTTGAGATTTATCGTTATTCCGGCAGTAACTCACTGAGGTCGAAGCCGCGGACGACCTCATCTTAAGTGGGCAAAAC
Source organism: Spirometra erinaceieuropaei (assembly GCA_902702965.1). Lineage (NCBI taxonomy): Eukaryota > Metazoa > Platyhelminthes > Cestoda > Diphyllobothriidea > Diphyllobothriidae > Spirometra > Spirometra erinaceieuropaei. The sequence goes on from CACRXP010000148.1 coordinate 666,451, forward strand.
CGCCTTGCTGAAGAGCGAAATGAACTTTAGAGGAAAATCAATCAATCTTTTAGGAACATGCGTTCGCACTGTTACCCCATGTATTTCGGCATACTGGCCCTTCAGATTGGCATGAGGCCGACCAACGTCACATGCCACTTAGGGTTTCTGGTCGACTAAGTGCATTTTACGCCATGACAATGAAGAGCTGACAAATCTCTTCGAAGCATCAGCATCTAAACAAACCTCTCCCGGCTAGCCCATTTTTTCTTCAAGTGCTCAGCCTTTCCTACACCCCCTTCTGCTGCTCCTGCTCTAATTATACCCAATCAACGGTGACCATATTCACAGGCGAGAAAGCAGAGTTCATGAGAATCATGAGGATTCTGGCCGAGAATGCCACTTTGCCCTCCTGTAAGGATAAGGGCTAAACAGTCGGATCGCTAGATGCCAGGAAATCGCATGGTACGCACCTGTTTGGTGTCTTGGAGGGCGACAGAGCCACCTAGTATGGATCTACGCATTGTGCGAGGTTTTCGTGTAACTGCTGAGATCTGACAAACACTGTTTCTGGTGAGAACACCTTTTGGCTGATGCAGGCATTGCCAAGCCGTACGAAATTAGCGGTTTCTTCCACATTCTAAGAGTGAAGTGCCCTCAAATAGGCTAAATCACATCCATCATGTTCGTAGAGTTGTGTTAATGTGTATTTATATTTTTCCATCAACGTTATCAGGCAGTCAGGTTTACGCCGTCGAATATGTCGAGCTCGCTCTGCGCATATGTGTAAAACATTGAGGCACCTTCCTGATTTCGTGTTTGCTGAAATATTCTGGACTGCAGTTACGTCTGACAAATGTTTGCGGATATATCCTGGTGCATGCCCAGCTAACTGTCCAATACCTAGTCTTCATCTGGTAGATTCAACAGCGTTTACTATCATCAGGACGGGTTGACTCCTGCTCATAATTTGATCGTCCGATTTCTGTCAATAGCACTCGCGATCGGTTGACAACCCGAGTTGGAGATATGTTTCACCTTTACCCATTTGCAATATGCCTGGTTATCGTTCAACACCATCTACTGCAGCTGGAAGTCTTGTCGTACCCCTCATTTTCGGATTCGAACGTAGGCCTCTGGGGTTTACTCAAATATCCATGCGGACGACTTTTCCTGAATTAAACTGACAGTCGTGGGACTTGTAAGTGAAGATTTTCATGCGTATTGTTAGCAATAACCAGCACAGTCACTCCTGAGTATCGTTATGCGTTCTGCTTCCAGGATAACTCGGGAAAAACTCCGTCACTTTCATTGGCTCTCGAGACGCCTACCATTGTATCCAAAACACCCACATTTGCTTCTGACTTATTTAGAGGTTTTGGCAGGCGGATGACGACAAATAAACCAGAAATGGACTTCCAAGCCTCTGTTGCCTTTCTTGATGTTTCATTTCGCATATGTTCATCGTCGCTGTGTAAGTAAGCTCATGGGCCCTACATTAAACTAAAAGACACAAGGGGACGAGAACTTCCCGTGAGCGATTGGTAAGTGCCCCTCTACCACAGTTAATATGTACGATCACAACCGATAGGACAACGAGCCCGTGGCTCAATGGTTAGGGCGTTGGGCTACCCACCATGCTGTAGGACACGTGGTGGACTCGTCGCACACGAGGACCGAACTGGCATTACCACGGCCTACTTCATTGATAACCACTTTCTGTGGCACGCCCCATCCACTGAAAATACGATTGACATTGAGTCAGCAGTAACAGAGAGATCCGCTCATCCTTGTAGCCTTCTTGTCGTCCGTAGGCTAAAGATGGTATATGCTATGGTGAATCCTTTCTCTGCGCAGACATTTCCGAAAAGGACTTTACTGGTGTTGCGATACATTGCTCTTTTATATCTTACAGTAGATGTGCTAACTCATGAAATGTCAACCAAAATTTTGAAATGCGTTCTCGTTTCGAAAAGATAAATTAAGTAGTGTTATAAAATAATTATGATGCAGCATAAATCTAAAAAGACCAGTTAACTCAGGGTGTCGGCTTTCGAAAGAACTTTTTTTGGCTGCATGCAAGACCTATACTCTGCAAAAAATGACTACTTAAGAAGTATGCAATTTTCTCATTAATTTTCGACGCCCTTGAAAATTCAATTATATTTCATGGAAAACATTCATAAAGATATTCATTGTTTTACTTATTTGGTAAAAAATCACGTCTTCTTTCAATTTCATACTCAAAAGGAGAGTATAATTCGGTTTTAAAAAAGTTTCTTATTGTGAGATTTTTAAATACCGTTAAATGGCCGTTCATGAAACGTCATGTAACTTCATTTACCAATGTGGATTGTGAAGTTAGCAATATTGCTCAAATCCACTGCCTAATTTTATGAACCTCATATGGTCTCCTCTTAACACCGTAGAGAAATGCATGGTTTTCCGTGCACGGAAAATATACAGCTTGTAGTTTTGAAACCCTGAATGCAAGTGTAACAGCAGGTCGAGTTCAAAATTATTCGGGAATTAGAAAAGTTTTTTAAAGCCGAATTATACTCTTCTTTTGAATATAAAATTGGAAGAAGACGTCAGTTTCTACGAAATAAGTAGAAGAATGAAGATTTTTATGCATGTTTTCAATGAAATATAATCGAATTTTCAAGGGCAGCGAAAATCAATGAGAACATGGCATACTTCTTAAGTAGTCATTTTTTGCAGAGTATAGATCTTGCACGCAGCCAAAACTAAGTTCTTTCGAAAGCCGACACCCTGAGGTAACTGGTCTTTTTAGATTTGTGCTGCATCATGATTATTTTTACAACACTACTTAATTTATCTTTTCGAAACGAGAACGCATTTCGAAATTTTGTTTGACATTTCATGAGTTAGCACATCTAGTGTAGTCTTCATCTAATGCAGTGTCTGTTGTCTTGGTCTTGAACCATACTCTCCAAGATGTGAACTAATTCACGCACAAGTCACTGTCCTTGCGTCCAGCATGGTGGTCCAACTTTCTCCATGATGTTCTGGCCAGTTTGACCCTTTGAATTCGACTGGCATAAATATCCGCAGGAGAGGTCCGTCTGTATTCTACAAGTTTGTGGCCTATTAGAACTTTTCTGCATGACTGATTGTGAACAATGTTCTTAATATGGAAGGCCTTACTCATCCGAACAGACTGAGTATAATTTCTTTAGAAGAAATGACAACTGTATAGAGAACGACCCCACTTAACTGAAGCGGGTGGGATCTAGGCCGCCCTTTTGTTGTTTTGATGAAGACATGGTCCCTCGTGCACGAGGACCGAGGACCGAACTGGCATTACCATGGCCTACTTCATTCATAACCACTTTCTGTGGCGTGCCCCATCCAGTGAAAATACGATTGACATTGAGTAACCAGTAACAGAGAGATTCGCTCATCCTTGTAGCCTTCTTGTCGTCCGTATGCTGAAGGTGATATACCCTATGGTGAATCCTTGCTCTGCGCAGACATTCCCGAGAAGGACTTCACCGGTGTTGCGATTTATTGCTCTTCTAAAGCTTATTCTTCACCTAATGCAGTGCCATTTTTCTAAATCCTGAGTCAAACTCTTCAACATCCAGGGTTTTTTCTGCGTTCTGCTTCCGGGGATAACTCGGGAAAAACTCCATCTCTTTCATTGGCTCTCGAGACGCCCGCCATTTTATCCAAAACACCCACATTGGCTACTTGTATGAAGCATTTCTGTGCCTTTCTTCTGCAGTGACACATCGTACATCATTTTGTCACTTGCTCCTAGACTACTTGCCTTTGTCTTATACGTTACTCGCTTTTTCATTTTGTGCTGGCTGATTGCACTTTGTGTCGTTCCCTCTGTACGGAGGTCAACTGCGTCTTTGAATTCTTCTGTACATTTTATTTCCCTTCCGCCATGTTGTTTCGTTCTCTCCCTTCACGCATAGGTGTCATCTATAGCTACTTTAGAATCCTCAATTCCTTCATATACATTTCGACAGCTCAATCTCGCTGGGATTGATGAGCACTCCTCACTGAAAAATCTATATTTCTCTCCACCCCCCACCCCCTCCCCCCTTTGAAATCATGGTTTCGAAGCCTTGACATTCAGCAAGCCAAATTCAACCGTTCTTCGGTGCAATTTCAAGGCAGATGTCGCAAGAGGAGTTCGTTATTTTAAGTTCAGTTTCTGTTTTTCGCCTTATCTAACTGCGACCGACGTTTGCAGCCCGATGTGTGGTTTTCGTACGCAGCGTGTAAACAATAATCAAAATTACAAAATAATGCTGTCTGCAGGAAAAACTCAACCCAAAGTGGGGAATTTTGCGTTCAACCAATGAATGGCGACTGAGGAAATGAATGGGAAAAACGGCGAATTTGACTTCTTGTATGGACTCACAGAAAGTTAAGTTGTCTCTTATACCAAGTTGCTACAGAAAGTGCGAATACTTTTTGATAATTCACAAACGTTTCAAGCTGGTCCTCGTTGATGGGGCTTTGCCGACATGATAAATTCAAGACCGGCGAGGTTTGACTGAGAATTAACCCCCAGATGTTTTAACCCGCATAAATAAAACGGATTCAGTCACATGAGAGTGATTTATGAACCATCAACATAAGACGGCAGCGAAACCAGAACACGCGTTATCGCAAGTCGAAACCGGTGGTTGTGTGTATTTCTGGCATATTCAAACAAGAGTACAGTAAAGTTCGGGTGTACAAGAAAGTGCAAAGAGACAAAGCGAAGATCTAGCTTCCCTTATAAGCACGCCCACATGGACCTCGATAAGTTAGCCGTACCGTGATGCGATATCTGTTTCCGCGTACGGGAGCGATTGTAATTGTATAGTGAGAAGACCAATTTCTGATCAGAAGTTTATTTAATTAGTAAATAACTTACAAAAATACTACTTAATTCTAGGTGGGCGGTCACCACAGTCGGTGGGGAAGATCTGGTAGGGCTGCGATTCCCTCTATGTGCTCAGGCAAAAAAACCTGCGCAGTGTGGCAATCAGTCGCCTCCAGCGTCGGGGTTCTCGTCTCTGTAGATAAAAGAAACGAAAGTGACCTTCAGATGAATTCAAAGACGCAAATGTCAAAAGCATCCTAACAAGAAGAGCACATACCTTGACCAGTGTGGGCGACGGGGCCAGGCTTTTATCTTAAAAGTAAAAAAAAACCTCATGAAGTCTACGTCAGGCGGTGAATTCCATATACGTGGTTTTAAGTCATTACCCGAGTTCAGGGCAGATACACATCGTCCCTTGAAGAAGAAGACATCATCAATAGGACAAGGACTTTATTCGCCTGAAGTTTCGGATTCCTGTTCGAACCCATCATCAGAGACAAAAGCAAAAGATGGGTTTGAGCAGGAAACCGAAACGTCAGGCGAGTAAGACCCATGTCCCAGCCATCATGTCTCCTTCTTTCCGACTGCCTCCTGGGACTCGTCTCTTCGCTTCTATTCACACATTGTCCATTTAACACGGTAGACATTACGGCCTAAAACGAATTTTGTCAAAGAGACTGTAAATATTTAAAATCCGCATTTTCGACATACCATTGGACGTCAGCTGCACGTTCACAACGTCGTCGCCGCTGCTGTCCAACACTGGAGTTGTCTGAGTCCACCTCATTTCAGTTTTCTGGGGAACTCCTGTCCGGAGGAGCCGTGTCAGTGGGTTTCGGGGTGAGTCACCACGCCCCCTGAGGGGAAGATCAGAACCGTGTGTCTCGCTGAGATGGCTGCTAAGGAAGCCGACTTCATCAGCAGGCGAAAGACGCGAAATGAATAGGGGTGGTGGCGGCGATGAGGGCGGCGTCGGCGTCGTCGTCGGCGGTGGCGTCGGCGGCGGCGGTCTCGTCAACGTCTTCAACGGCACCAGCATCGTGGAGGGTGATGAGGATAATGGTGGAAACGAGGTAGACGTTGTCAACAGTTCTGTTGGTGAGGAGGGTTGGGTTGATAATGGCAATGGACTCAACCCCTTCAACACTTCTGGGATTTGAGCCAATGGAAGAGAAAGTTGTGGGGAAGGGGTCAACGTCGACAAGGGTTCCGGCAGTGGTGTCAATGGGGTTGAGGGTTTCGGCGACGACGGCGACGGCCACGCAATCAGTGCATTTAGGAGCTGAGACGGAGTCGGGGAGGGGGCAGGGGACGGCCTCGGAGACGGAGGCGTGTACTCCTCTGCAGTCGCTACTGTCTCCACCCGCTTCAGGGTCAACCATCCTGGTGGCGGTGGTGGTGGAAGTGGTGGTGGGTGTGCCAGTGCGGACAACAACCTTGGCGGTGGCGGATTCGTTGGCGTTGAGAGTGTCAGGGTGGCCGAGTGTCGCGGCCGTGGGCAGGGCCGTTGTGGTGACGTCACTGATCTGCACAACTCCAAGTCCAGCAGACAGGGGAACGTTGGTGGTAGGGTTAGTGACGGCGAAATCGGCGCCGTGAACGGATGAGGTGGTGGAGAATGTGAGAATGGCGACTTCCTTGATCGCATTGATGCCAACAACGACAGCGGTGGTGGTGGTGGCTGCGGCCTTGGTGGAGGTGACAGCGGCGACGTGGCTGCTGGTTGGGATTGTCTCAGAGCCAACCTGCGAGATCGCGGATGTGGAGTCGGACGGGGATTCGATGCAGTAAATGCTAGCGTTGGGGGTCTCGGGTCCCTCTGTGGGGAATCAAGCGTGGGGGTTGAGGATGAAGACGATATTGATGAAATGGAGCTGTTTGAACCGGCCGCTGATACACTATCCACTCCACCTTCCGACTCCTTCTGGTGTGCGGGATTTGATGGTTGCGTTATGGGAGTTGAATTAACTTCCAGAGTGCGAAGGTCTTCTTCCCTTGTGAGGCTCAAGCAACTGACATATTCCAAACTTGTTGCCTGGGAGATTTTCTCACCTAGTCTAGAGGGAGCTGATCTCCATCGGACAGCTGTGTGCTCGGTGCCAGTTGTCCATATGGATGTATCAGAGTTAAAGCTTATGCCCTGTTCAATGCTAGATTCCTCCTTACTGTGCGCATTTCTATTGTCCTTAAAAGTCATGGGATCTGTAGATGAGGATGCTACGCTAAGTGTGCTGACGGGAGTTGCGCAATTTGGCCATTCGTACCTATTGTATTGTGATGCACTAGGAACTAGAAGAGAAGTTGAAGAAAATTCATTACTTGAAATCTGATCTACTTTTAGGGAGAAAGTCATGATTTAAAATGAATGCATGAAAGCTTACATCAACAATCTAAAGCAATGCTACCCTATGCCTGATGTCGTCCCTCATCCGTGGCCATACATATTGGATATGTGACACTTAGATGGCTATAATTAATAAAGCAGGTTTAAAGGATCTGCCGATGTAAGCTAGAACATGCATTCATAAATACCTTTTGCGATGCATATGCCTTATTCATAATTTCTCAAACTACTTTATTTATACGCATTCAAATTGTGGCGTAAGTGTTGTAGACGATGAGATGATGAAAGAATGAATCTTGAAGGATACGAGCGAGGAATGGACTTACTGCTATCCGCGTATGGCGGTCCGCCTACATCCTGAGTAAATATGCCTTGTTCATACGGTAAAGTTGATGATCTAGCTACATCTGGAACATCATTCCACCATTTAATGTAACGACGTAACATTCTCGTTGGACTTAGCATCTCGTAGCTCGTCGAGTTGCTTTGTGACGCAGTTCAAGGACTAAGTTGTATCGATTGGCTTCGTGCGACCTTGAACCCGACCAACGACGCGGATGCCCACCGGTGGCTGTTGCATCAGGTGGTGATCATGTGTTACGAAATAGAAGTAGTGTGAACCTTAGAGGAGGGAATTCAGTTGCTGCATAATTAAGTGGACAGGCCTGATATTCGGCGGTTTTTACTTCATGCTGAAGTGATCAGAAATGTCTGAGGTAAAATTACTTGGTTGTGGCGTTCACCGGTTTAGAGAGCGAATTTAGTCGTTCTAACATTATAAATGTATTTTACAAGAAGTCACTTCTATTAGACGTATCCTTATTCTTCCCCCTCAATCATACCTATCTGAATAACCTTAAATTAATGTGAGTCCCTCAGCTGAGAGCTGACTTTAGTCTGCTATTCCGGATTAGAAATATTTTGAAGGATTTCAACCACTGCACTTGTTATTTGTTCCACATGGCATTCGTAATTTTTCCTTAATAGTCATCTGTTCATCTCCGTCACCTCTAAATATTTCGGTCATATAAGCATGCCAGCTTTTGACCGAGCTTCGTTGGTCTCGTCTGGATAAACTATACTGAGGAAAAATGACTGGTTGAGTAGCATGGATTTTTCCAATGAATTATCGCTGCCCTCATAAATTCCAATATGTCTCACGGAAAACCCACCTAAAATTGTCGTTCCTTTGCTACTATAGCGGAGAATTACTTCCTCAAATTCTATGCTTAGAAAGGAGTATCACCAGGTTGAGTTAAGTTTATAATTATGAGATTTTTTAAGATCCTGAAATGTCCTTTCATAAACCACCGTATCTCTTCGTTTGCTAGTGCTGCTTATGAATCAAATCCCCTGCAAGATTTTATGAATGTCGAACGGCTTAGTCTTAGTAGCCCATAAGAATACATGATTTTCCAAACACGGAAAATACAGATTTTGTAGTTTAGAAGCCCTGAATGCGAGGGAGACGACAGGTCGGTTTCAAAATCATTCGCGAACTAGAGGGTTTTTTGAAACCGAAAGATACTATTTCTTCAAATATAAAATGTAAAGAATTCGTAACTTTCTGCCAAATGAGTAGTAGAAAGAATATTTTTTGTACATCTTTTCTATAAAATATACTCGTATTTAGAAGGGTGTGGAAAACCGATGCAAAAACTAATCCTACTCAAGTAGTTATTTTGGACAACAGCACGTTTTTCTTAGCATTGAAAGTCAGCTTTGCATATCCATGCGGTTTCGTTTCCTGGAACGGGCGTGAACCTTCGAGGAGGGGATTTAGTTGATGCAGAACTAAGTGGACGGGCCTGCTATTCGGCGGCTTCACTTCATGCTACAGCAATCAGAAATGCCTGAGGTAAAATTTCTTGGTTGTGATGTTCGCCGATTTAGAGAGCGAATTTAGTCGTTCAGAAATAAGAATGAAGTTAAAAACCGATGCCCGGGGGCGGACGAAGAGCCGACCTCACGAAATCTCTTCGAGCGTCCTAAACGGCCGACCCACCAGCCAGGGTACCATCAGTTTTGCAAGGCAGACCTCTTCGACGGAGAAGATGGAATTGCTAACAGACAAATCTACATAGCGCATTCACGTTCCGTCTTCTGAAATGTCCATATTACCACCATACAAATTGTGGAATTCTTTGCTGGCAAAGTGACGCGTATAAGCCAAAACAGCTTTCGGTGTTTATACGCGTCACTTTGCCAGCAAAGAATTCCACAGTACTCAACAATGGATACCCTGGACAAAGAATTCCTTTGTTAATGTTCGAGCAGATCGAATTCCCAGCTCAAGGTCAGAATACAAAATTAGTTAATTAAAAGAACGCCGATCGCGCTCAAAAAAAAGTTACAAAAGGGGAAGGGGAATGTCAACAGGGGCCAAATGTGGAAGCACTTGAGAGGAGGGCGTGGAGAATTCCAAGAGTTGACCGGCTGGATACAACACACATATTCGTGGCCGGCCTATTCAGAAAACTATTTTTAGCACAGACTGTAGAAAAGTGTGTGGGTTCTATAATTCAATGATCTACCCAAAAAAGTAATAAAGACTCGCTCAAAGTTTAAGCTCTCTCGGATTGTATATCAACGAAGTGTTATAGAGTTGGCCTCCTATATGCAATCCCCCAGAAAGTCGGATTTCGACTGTTTATGGAGCAAAATTATATCACATTCACGAAAATGGCACTACAAGTCTCCTACGTATGCTTCTTTATTTTAGAGCACAAAGTTGGATTTCGATCCTTGGTTCGGTACTTTTCATTCCGCACTGGTGAATCTGTCTATGGCATCTATTTTGCCCTCAGAACTTCTTGCAACGAGCACGACCAACCCAATTTCTTTTTCTAGACACCGTCCGATATGAATACGTTTCAATGAGTTCGGATCTGAAAAACCACCAACGACCTGCCTCACTTTTCAACTGGGTATCATTCTGGAGACAGCTTGGTCCAGTTTCCCTACCCTTCGATATTCATTTAATGTTAACCGCAAAATGAGTTTTGTTCTTGCTCAAACTACGGCAAGATATTCGTTCGTCTATTTGAAGGCCTGATAATGGATTTCGACCGTTTTTTAGATGGCATTTCCCTTCTTTCTGGCGAGCCTGTTGATGTCATCTAGTCTTCTACTGAGAACCTGTATCCTGAATAACCATACGCGGTGGGGATGAACCCATTACGAGGATTTCCGTAAACTGGCCTATGTAGTCGGTTCAAGTTAAAAGCCATTATACGAACTTCCCCCAGCCATTATCTCTATATGATCAGCTTTCTATGTCCGTCCGTTATGCACTAAATTCGCTCTCATGTATTTCATGATTTAAAGATTATCCTTTCTCACACTCATCTCATGTCCATATTTTTGAGCTGAATCATCACCGATGCTTTGATTTGAATTGAAATAAGGCTTGTGTTAGTCTTTAAATTCGTACTTTGTTCCGTAGGCCAAAAAGGAAGGTAGAGAGTGGAGCCTACTAACTGGGGAGCTGTCCTTCAGCTCTGGGATCTCTCCTACTCCTCCTCCTACTCCTCCTCTTATTTTCAGTATTTGCATCTATTCCTTCTGTCATATCTCTAGGCATGCATAGGCCCCGCCCGTAAAACCCCTATTTCCACGTTTCCCGTAACACAGACACCTTTCAGTGGTCGCGTGAATTTGTGTTCCTCCACCTGATCGTTTCCATTTCTCGATTTATAACATAGAGGTGATGTGCTATCTCATAGAATTATAATCGAAATTCGGTTAGAAAAGATTACTCAATTATCGTTGCAAGACCAAATGTCACCCACTTTGATCACAAGGTACTTTAGTCACATCAGAACGTCGGCTTTTTAATGAGTTTCATACCAGCCGCTGTCAAAAAGTGAACTTTGTAAAAATGACTGCTTATGTAGAATGAATTTCGGCTATTGGTTTTGGATGCCCTTATATAACTAAATATATTTCACGAAAAACTGCGCAAAACTATTTTTCCTGGTTTAGTCAGCAGCGGATTAAGTCATCCTTAAATTTTGCGTTTAAAGAGGTCACATCTTTCGTTGTTAAAAGACCTCAATTTTTGAATGAATTTGGACTTGACTGGTCGTCGCACTTGTATTCTGGGTTTCTAAACTACAGCCTATATATCTTCTCTGTAAGGAGGATCACACATTTATGTATACTATTAAGGGGAATCAACTTGGTCCTCTTAAAATTTCGTAGGGTTTGTGGACCACGTTCCATACTTTGCAAGCAGCATTTTTAAACGGTCATATCCGATGCTTTATAGGCAGACATTTAACGGTTTTAAAAAATCCCACAATCGATACATTTTTCAAAATTGATAAATATCTTATACCTAGGAACGAAATTCGACGACAGACTGTGCTACCAATTAAGCGCAATAAAAGATATTACTGTGCATGTTTTCTACATAATATATCTGAGTGTATAAAGACAAGGAATATTAATAGGAATGAATCATATTACGAAATTCAGCTTTTGCATGCGGTCAGAAAGCGATTTTTTTGAAGGTCAGAATCCTGACCTGACTGAAATATCTCGTGGTTATTCAGTGCGACAATCAATCTCACGAATTTACTCGAGCAATTTTCTTTAGTCAAAGACACGTTTGGGAATTTTGATTAGCATCTTATTTGATGGCGCATTCACTGTGTGTCAACAACATATCAGCACTTACGCGGCGTCTAACTAGCTTCTTCCTACCCTACTTCATATTTCACGTGCCACACGCAATACCATCAGTGTCGAATGCACCTACACATCCACAGGAGATATCCACATCACTGCCTAACCACGACCGTAACCTGAAGAGGTTTTGGTTTTTCACTTAGACAGAGTACATTATCTGCAATTCCGTAATATTCTACGTGATAAATTTTTGCGAGTCCTGGTCCATATAGCAAGCTGATATTCGTCTGCACCTCTACACCTCACTAAACCTCTTTCCACCTGCACACACAAATACATCGTGGGGACATTTTATGGGGACTAGTGGACCGAGTACGTGGCTGCAATGACCCCCTAGTGCAGCGATATTGCATGCAATCAAAAAGAAATTCCGAAAATTACATCGGAGGCTTCTTCCTACGCTTTTAATCGTTGATCAGGCCCCGTTTTGATATACATGATGCAAGTGTGAACAAGTTAAGCAATTCAGGGCCGACAATGTTTGCAGGAGGCTGAATTCATGTCAGGTAGAATAACAAATGAGGAGGGCATTTGCGATTGTTAAATCGCTTATGCATGATTAACATTTAGCATTGCTTCCAGTTCGCAATTTACTATCATAAGAAAATTTGCGGTAGACCGTTAGGCATCGACACAAGATGAGACCCATTCCAAATAACCCAAGATACGTCCACGTGTCTTACGGAACAGGTGGAAGGAGGGGTTTTGCGGGCGGGGCAAATGGATGAGAAGGTGGACAGGCGGAAAGGACATTTTTGTGAAGTCTGTTATAAAAACTTTAATAAGCCAAAGTAGTTCCGTTAATGAACTTGAAAGTGGACCGGCAAACTAAAATAGGAAGATATTTAACCCCGTAGCTCCAAAATAATCCAAATATAACACTCGCAAAGTAATGACGCCTAATGTCCGAATAGTTGATATTTAATTGAAAATAACGGAGGCAATTAACATTGAAGAATATTTTTTATTAAAAGGAGGAGAGGCGTTCACCGGAAGGGGTTTATTGGAGGTCCAACGTTTCGAGTAATTGCGAGTGACGGTGACATGCCGGTTGGATGCAGCCACACAGAGGGCCTTGGTGGGTCACTTATTAAACAAAGTGCGCCATATAAGGGGAGCTGTGCGTAGGACTTTTCAGTCTCTGAAGATGGGTATTCGAAACAACTACTCGAACAAGGGGTATAATTAGGTTTCGCAAAAGTTTCTAATTATGAGATTTTTCAAGACTGTGCAATGTCCACTCATACAGCATAGTAACTGTCTGCTTACCACTGCTCCTCACGAAATGTACAACATGGTCCGCATTCATTGCAAAATTATATGGATAATATACAGCATCTTTTTAAAGACATAGAATAATATGTGATTTCATTTACGAGGAACACATGCACCTTGTAGACTGAAATCGCTAAGCGCTAATGCAACGGCTGATCGGGCTCAAAATTATTCGGTAACTAGGAACCTTTTTTAAAACATAATTATACTCTTCTTTTGAGTATAAAATATAAAGACGATGTGATTCTCTATCAAACGACTAAATGAAAGCACATTTTTGTTCGGGGATTTTGAAAAATATATTTGAATTTTCAAGACCATTAAGAAACATTGTAAAAAATGCATGCCACATAAGTAGTCATTTTTCACCGAGTACTGATTTGACTGAAGATTAAAATGTTAAGCATTCAAAAGCTGACACCCTGCCAAGACCAAAATATATTAGGACTAGGTCCCATGAGAATGAATGTTTTGACCCCACTTAAGCAAACCTTCCTAATCGAAAACACATTTCAGAATTTCAGCCATTTCATGAGATCGGTCATTCTCGGTATTGTCGAATGGGAGGCATACAGTACCATACCCGCAGAAGGGTACGAGCACTACATGATCAACCACTCCAGGAATTTTAAGGATCCTGAAACAGACCGCCACACAGACGCCATCGAGGTGTATTGAAACTAGTTAAAGAGGAAACTGCGGGAAAGTGGGCCGGTCTCAGGGAAGGTCTCTCTGGGATCATCTTGACCAATCCCAGTACAGAATATGGTTCCGTCTCCACCAAAGGGTCCCTTAAACGGATTTTTGGTGTGTTTTTTAAATTTGTGTTAATATCGCTTGTCGATACGCGCGGCGAAAGTGACTGCGATTGTTGTGGTGCGGAAACAGCGGTCGCTGAAAGGCAAACTGAACTCCAGGGGTCTGAGGGAAGAAAACCCCTGGTATGGACGGAGACCTATCGAAAGGTACACCGAATCTAAGAGAATTCGAGGAATAAAACTCCTAGTACTAGCCTTCACTAAAGATCACCGTGTGGAAGCCTTGCAGCGACTAAAAGCAGGGGATTCCAGTTGAGGCGGTAAAGTAACAAATGTGAATATCAGGACGCAATGGCTGACCACTTATCGAAAGTTGAACTTAAGCTAACGAGGATCGGTGGACGAAAATCTCTAGCACTTGCCGTTTACGAATGATTTCCGTGTGAGCGTACAGTGATTGAACGGCTGGCATCGATATTTTACCCGCTAAAGGCAACGCTTTTGAACATGTGGCCCCTTTGACTGCAACTTATTGAAAGGATGGAGGGAACAAAACTGCTGGTAGGGATGGCAACCTATCGAAAAGCAAGCTGAATCTAATAGAGCGGGGAAGCAAATCTCTAGTTATTGCCGTTTATGAAAGATTTTCGTTTGTGGGTACAGTGACTCAAAGGATGGCATTGATGTCGTAGTCGCTAAAGGCAAGGCGGCTGAACGTGTGGCCTGTAATGACGGCAACTTATCGAAAGGTAAACCGAACCTCAGGGGACAAATGGAACAAAACCATTGATATGGATCACAGCGTATCGAAAAACACACCTATTCTAAAGGCGTTGGGGAAAGAAGAATCCGTAGTACTCGCCTTCACGAAAGCTTTCCGTGTGGAGGTGCAGTGACTGAACAGATGGCATCTCTGTTGAAGCTGGAAAAGTGACACTACTGTTTTCGAATTCAGTAGGCAGCAGCATGTAATACGCAATCCTCAGTCTCATATTGCGCTCTTTCCGAGCGTTCAATATTTACCTTCCTTGGCATGTGGTGAATTGTCAGGTCGTTTGACTTCTGACTGTTAATTCTTTCGTAACTCTGATCTTATCCTGATATCCATAGTCTGGGATTGACGGTTCTGTCCTTAGCGCTCGCGACAGTGGTGACCTTTTGACGTTCGCAATTATACCTTTAATTTGTTAACTTTCTATTCGCCTACAGTCCGTTTGCTGTCCTTCTTTCTACCATCATGACTACTACGAATTCCCACGATGCCAATACTTTACTCAATGGACTTGTTTCGTCTCTCCCAGACTTTTCGCAACATGCGCCAGAGCTTTATATTTCCCGCATTGAGGCGACCTTTCACTCCGTCGAGCTAACACGCAAAACAGAAAAATATTATAAGTTAGCCGAGGCCCTCCCACCTACCATTCTTTCCCAAGTGCAGACGTTTCTGAGAGATCCCCCGATTGATGCTCCCTACACCAAGTTAAAGGCTGAACCCTTTCGCCTGATATCAGTCTCCGATCGGCAGCGTTATCACGCACTGGTAAAAGAGGAGGCCTTAGGTGGTCGCAAGCCGTCGGAACTCTTGCGTCGTATCCCTTTTCTCGTTGGGGACATGGCCATCGACGACAAGTTCTTTAAAGAGATGTTCTTAGAACGTCTGCCGATGTCGGTACAAACAATCTTGGTCTCTGGCTCAGACGATCTTGACATATCAAAGCTAGCACAGATGGCCGACCGTATGACGGAGGTTGAGCGTTTGTCATCGCCGACGATTACTCAGGTTCCCCAGCTTCTAACCGTGTCCACCTCTGACCCGGCTGAACTAAAGACACAGATTGCCCAGTTGTCAGCGACTGTTGCCGCTTTGCAGCTGCGCCGATCCCCCGGTCCCTCTCGACGTTCCTTCGGTCGTGACCGTCGTCGTTCCCGCTCTCGCCCCAGGACCACAAACCTATGCTGGTGTCATGTCAACTATGGCGATAAGGCTTGGCGCTGTATCTCACCCCGCTCCTTCTAGTCCACGCAGGGAAACTCCTCGACCGGAGAGTAAATGCGGCCGAGCTCTCTGGCAACTCTACTGGTCTCACCTTTTACGTTTCTGATAACACGAGTGGCAGACATTTTTAGTCGACACTGGCGTTCAAATTAGTGGTATTCCTCTCATGCCAGCCGACCGACGTTGCCCAAACGGTGGTCATCAAGCCGTAAACTCATCCTCCACTACAAGCTTTGGACTTCGATCCCTCTCTCTGGATATTGGTCTCCGGCGATTATTCGCCTGGATATTTGTGGTTGCTGATGTTCCCACCGCCGTCCTTGATGCTAATTTTTTGGCCGCCTTTGACCTTCCGGTGGATTGCAGGCAACTTCACCTCCATGACCGCGCAACTACCCTCACCGTCAAAGAATTTCCTCCATGTTCAACTTCCAACCATTTATTCGCCCCTGACCCAAACCCTGACTGTCCATTTCGTAGACTTCAAGCAAAATATCCTATTCTCACTAAGCTCCATTTCTCCGACACCTCATTGCCCCGTGAAATTGTTCATCACATAAAAACGACTGGTCCTCCCATATTCTCTCGTCCCCGTCGTCGTGCTTCCGCGCGTCTTGCAGCTGCTAAAGCTGAATTTGACCATGTGCTGCAACTAGGCATTATTCGGCAGTCTGACAGTCCCTGGGCATCTCCTTTGCACGTGGTTCCTAAACCAAATGCGGATGATTGGCGTCCTTGTGGCGATTATAGAGCCCTTAACAATATCACTATGCCCGACCGGTATCCGGTTCCTCACCTTCAGGACTTTGCCAGCGCTCTCTGTGGCAAAACCGTTTTCTCGAAGATCAGTGTGGTCCAGGCTTTTCATCAAATTCCGATTGCGGCTGAGGACATTCCCAAAGCGGCAGTGGCGACTCCTTTTGGCTTGTTTAATTTCCTTCGTATGCCATTTGGTCTCCGAAATGACTCACAGAGTTTCCAACGTTTAAGTGACCGCCTTTTACGTGGCCTTCCATTTGTTCATGCGTATATTGATGATGTTCTCGTCGCCAGTCGATATATCAGGGAACATCTCCAACACCTTACCGTGTTTTTCGACCGATGTCAGCAGTTCGGTGTCACCCTGCATCCTGTCAAATGTGTCCTAGGAGCCACTTCTCTTGAGTTCTTAGGTCACCTGATCGACTCAAACGGCATTTAACCTCTTCCCTCAAAGGTTGCCGCCATTCGGGACTTTCCACTCCCTACCTCGAAGCGTCAGTTGCAACGGTTTCTTTTGTATGCTGAACTTTTATTGACGGTTTCTCCCGAACTGTGCCGATACCATCCTAGATCTGACCAGTCACCTCTCAGGTTCTAAACACACCATTGGACTTAAACCAGCAGCACTCACGTCATTTGAGCAGGTAAAAGCCCTTTTGGCTGATGCCAACCTCCCGACCCACTTTCATGCTGATGCACCCATATCTCTGATGGTCGATACCTCCAATGTTGCTGTTGGCGCGGTTCTTCAACAAAGTCTACGAAATTCTAACGTGCCTATGGCTTTCTTCTCCAGGAAACTATCCAAGGCCGAAACCCGCTACGGCACATTCGGACGTGAACTTCCTGCTCCCTATCATGCAGTAAGGCACTTCCGGCATTTACTCGAAGGTCGAGAGTTCACAAGTTTCACAGATCATAAGCCACTCATATTTGAAATGCATTCCCACTCTGACAAGCTAAGCCCCCGGGAGACCCGCCACCTGGACTACATTTCGCAGTTCACTTCAGACATCCACCATATTGACGGGTCACGGATTGAGGTGGCTGACGCACTCTCCAGGCCCTCTATCGCTCATCTTCAGATTTCATCCGGGATACCTCACTAGGATGGCCGCTGAAGAACGCCGTGTCGGTTCACCCTGTGATGAGGATGATTCCGAAACCCAACTTCAGGAACTACTACTGACAACTGGCAACGGCACCATCTTATGCGACGTATCCACCCCTTCCCATCGTCCATTTGTGCCACCATCCTCCTCCCTGCACAATCTCTCTCACCCTGGGAGTCTAGCAAACGACAAGCTGGCTTCCGACCGCTTCGTCTGGCCTGGGATGCACAAAGACCTCAAAACATTGACACGGGCTTGTAGCGCCTGTCAACGGAGTAAGATCCAGCGGCACAACAAGGCCCGCATTGGTACCTTCCCCGGCCCTTGTTCAAGGTTCAGCCCCGTCAACCTGGACATTGTAGTCCCCGTGCCTCTGTCCAATGGTTGCTCCTATCTCCTCACCGGTTCACTCGGTGGCCTGAAACAATTCCCTTGCCTGACATTGCTGCTCCAACGGTGGTCAGGGCTCTTCTCAGTCGTTGGGTTGCTATCTTTGGTGCACCCTCCACAATCACGACTGACCGTTGTGCCCAGTTTAAGTCTAACCTCTTCCAGTCTTTACTCTCCTTTTTAAGCTGTACCCGCATCCGGACAACAGCCTATCATCCGGCTGCTAACGGGATGGTCGAGCGGTTTCACCGCCAACTGAAGGCCCCTCTACGCGCCGCGGCCGATCCGGAGAACTGGACGGACCACCTTCCCCTGGTCCCCTTGGGCATCCGCTCCGCTTTCATACCGGACCTTGACTGTTCCGCAGCTGAAATGGTGTTCGGTGCCACCGTCCGACTCCCCGGTGAGCTGATCTCGCCAACCCCGCGAGGTGCATTTGAGGATCCCATCAACCTCCTGCATCGCCTCCGGCAGTTTATGCGGACAATTTCTCCGTTTCCTCCCAGGTCCTCGGCCTCTCCGTCTTATCTCTAGAAGAACATGGCAACGTGCTCGCACGTCTAGCTTCGATGTGATCGAGTCTGCCGGCCCCTGGAACCGACCTATGACGGCCCATTCCGAGTGCTCTGTAGTGATTGTGGACCGCCTCCAGGCTGCCGTCCCTGACACTCCTCCGGATGAGCCCTTTGGTCCTCTACATTCTGCTTCCCCACCTGCAGCCTCTATTCCACCGTCCCGTATTGGAGATTGGTTCAACGATAGGCTTCCTGGAGCAGCATCTATCCCGGAGCCTGCATCCGGTAATCGCGGCTAAATAAACAATACTACTGTTTGTAGTACTTCTATTGTTGAGCATCCAGAGAACAGTACCAGTCCAAAGTGAGCACTGGTTTAAATGGCGAAGGATGCAAACGTAGAATGGAATTCGAAAGAGGATTTGTGACCTATCTGATGAAAGGTGTCGAAAGTTACCAATGATCGTTAATAACTTGCAAACTGACACTAGACCATGGAATCCATATCTAAATTAATGAATGCTAGCTTTAAGGGAATCGAAGACGTAAAATAAACATAAACGGCAATATTAACTTGTTTAGAAGTATCAGTTTATTCGAGAAAGCAGAAAATTCAAAAAACGTCCGAGATGGTTGTAACTTAGTATATTTTGTATTCCAATGCCCGCGAATTGACTAAATATGACCGCGCAAATAAAATGACATTTAGTGAAATTTACAGTAAAATATTTTTAAGACTATGTATAATGCGGTATGCCGGTTTACCAACAGCTCCATAAGGCAACTTGTCGGTAAATCATCAATCTAAATAGATTTAACGGATGCAGCCATAAACTTACCATCTAGTGTATGTTAAAAGAATTTTCCGTTCGTCAAATCAGTTCGCACTTCTTCCTTGTTCCGGATCACTTTGAGTTTCAGATGGCCCTTGAGATTTCGCTGAATATTTCGTGATTTTCGGTTTTCTATTGACCGTCAATTAAGGCATGTTCTGTATTATTTGCTCAATAAAACCTTTAAAATAAGATACGTCTTGAAGGCACTTACCACAGTAGAGAGAGTTGAGCCGTTCTTTTTCATTTAGATGTTCGTTTTGGTCAAATTGGAAGACTCACTCAAACCCGAAACCTCACTGGCGCAAAAAAATAACGTTCACAAAATAGTCAAAATCGAATATGCTTTCGATTCGTTAGAAAAGTATTTCTAATATGTTACCTGTTTAAGGATCGCCACAAGACGGCAGTCTGCCAGCGATTGCCTGCGTACTTTATGATTTTGCAATTTGCTGAAAAAAATATCGATATTTTTCTAACGCAGAAGTAAGAACGTGGTTTCCTCATTTGATTGCGTCCATTTTCACTATATTTGCCAAATTTCAGGTTCCGCACTACGCTTATGAATGCAAGGCAGTGTGGCTATATAAATACTGAATCTGTTAATGCTTTCCTCGTTCCATTGCGTACGTACAGAAGCTTGGTCGCACGAGATGTAATGTTCCATATGTTCAAGACTGGAAACGACTATTCGGTGGTAGTCATTTCTGTGTCAACTCGTATGACTTCAAATGGCAAAATGACATTGAGCCATGCCGGTGTTCGTTATTACTGCACTTCAGGACACGAAATCGCACGGACATGCAAAGCTGATTTTTAAAACTATACTAAACGTCCTGTTGTCCAAAATAACTAATTAAGTAGCATTAATTATTGCGCTGGTTTTTCACGCCCTTCTAAATTTAAGTATATTTTACAGAAAACATCTACAAAAAATATTCTTTCTAGCACTCATTTGGCAGAATGTTACGATTTCTTCCGATTGTATATTTGAAGGAATTGTATCATTGGGTTATAAAAAACTCTCCAGTTCCCGAATCACTTTGAACCAGACCTGTCGTCTCCCTCGCATTTAGGGCTTCAAAACTACAAGATGCATGATTTTCCCAAAACGGAAAAAACACATTTCAATGTGCTCCCAAGAAAAAGCCATCCGGTTTTCATGAAATTTTGCAGAGGATTCGATTCACTAGTAGCACTAACGAACGAGGAGATACAGTGGTTTATGAAAATACATTTCACAATTTTAAAAAAATCTTAGAATTATAAACTTTAATCAACTTGGTGATACTCTTTTCTAAACATGAAGTTCAAAGAAATAATTCTCCACTAAATGAGTAAAAGAACGATGAGTTTGAGTGTTTTTTCTGAGAAAGATATCGGAATTAATGAGAGCAGCGAAAATCAATTTGAGAAATCCATACTAATCGACTAGTTATTTTTCCTGCGTTCAATTTATCCGGTCGGAACCAACGAAGCTCTTTCGAAAGCTGGTATGCTCATATGACTGAAATATTTGAGCATTCCGCAACAAAATCTTTAATCATACAATCCTACTTTAGTCATCTTCCCGCATCGAAAACACCCCAAAATATTCCATGGGGTAGAAGAGCCTTCTAACAAAAGCTGATATAAGCAAAATGTTTAGAGGTAGCAGGGAAGAACAGATGAATCTTAAGGGAGTATTACGAATGTCATATAAAACGACTAACAGGTGGAGTGGTGGAAATCTCTCAGAATATGTTTAATCATGAAAAGGAGACGGAAATCAGCCCTCAGCGAAGGTACTCCCAGAAATTTAAAGCTACTCAGTTAGTCATGGTTGAGGAGGAAGAATACGGATACGTCTAATAGAACTGAATTCTTGTAAAATACGTTTACAATATTAAAAGGACTAAATACGCTCTCTAAACCGGTGAACGCCACAAGCAAGGAACTTTACTTCAGGCATTTCTCATCGTTCCTGCATGAAGAAAAAACCGCAAAATATCAGGCCTGTCCACCTAATTCCTCATCAACTGAATCCCCTCCTCTACGGTTTACCCTACTTCTACTCCGTAACACGTGACCACCACCTGATGCAACAACCGTCAGTGGGCATCCGCGTGGTTGGTCGGGTTCAAGGTCGCACGAAACCAATCAATACGATTTAAAACTTGAACTGCGTCACAAAGCAACTCGACAACTTACGATATGCTGAGCCCGTCCAAACTATTGTGCCGTTACATTCAGTGGTGGAACCAGGATCCACATGCAGCTGGATCTTCAATATTGCCCTATGAACAGGGCATGTTCAGTCAGAATAGGGACAATACCTCGTATTCAGATAGCAGTAAGTCCATTTCTTGTATCTTTCAGGATTCATTCTTTTTTTCATCTCCTCGTCTACAACACCTTAGCAATAATGTGAGTCCCTATAATTGAAGTAATTCGAGTAATTATGAATAAGGTATATGCATCGCACAAGGTCTTTATGCATGCATGTTCTATCTTGCACTGACCCATCCTTTTAACCGACTTGATTTATTTAAGCCAGCTAAGCAGCACTTATCCAATACGCACGACCGATTATAAGGGATGACCTTAGGCGTAAAGAAGCATTATTTTAGGTTATTGGTGTCGGCTTTCATGAATCCATTTTAACTCATGAATATCTTCCTATAATTAGATCAGATTTCACTTAATCGTCTTTATTGAGCTTGTCTTCTAGTTCCTAGTGTATCACCATCAAATACGTACAAATGGCCAAATTGCACAACACCCGTCAGCACACTTAGCGTAGCATCGTCATCTACAACTCCCATGACTTTTAAGGACAATAGAGATGCGGACAGGAAGGAGGAATCTAGCATTGAACAGGACATAAGCATTACCTCCGATACATCCATATGGACAACTGGCACCGAGCACACAGCTGTCCGATGGAGATCAGCTCCCTCTAGACTAGGTGAGAAAATCTCCCAGGCAACAAGTTTGGAATATGTCAGTCGCTTGAGCCTCACAAGTGAAGAAGACCTTCGCACTCTGGAAGTTAATTCAACTCCCATAACGCAATCATCAAATTCCGCGCACCATAAGGAGTCAGAAGGTGGAGTGGATAGTGTATCAGCAGCCGGTTCAAGAAGCTCCATTTCATCAATATCGTCCTCATCCTCAACCCCCACGCATGATCCCCAACACAGGGACACGGGACCCGCCACGATAGCATTTAGTGCATCGAATCCCCGTCCGACTCCACGTCCGCGATCTCGCAGGTTGGCTCTGAAACAATGCCAACCAGCAGCCATGTCGCCTCTGTCACCGCCTCCACAGCCGCAGCCACCAACACCACCACTGCCGCTGATGGCACCAATGCGATCAAGGAAGTCGCCACTCCCACATTCTCCACCACCTCATCCGTTCACGGCGCCGATTTCGCCGTCAAAAACTCTACCACCTATGTTTTCCTGTCTGCTGGACTTGGAGTCGTGCAGACCATCGACGCCACCACAACGGCCTTGCCCACGGCCGCGACACTCGGCCACCCCAACACTCCCAACGCCACCCAATCCGTTGTCCGCACTGGCACACCCACCACCACTTCCACCACCACCGCCACCAGGATGGTTGACCCTGAAGCGGGTGGAGACAGTAGCGACTGCAGAGGAGTACACGCCTCCGTCTCCGACGCCGTCCCCTACCCCATCCCCGACTCCGTCTCAGCTCCTAAATGCACTGATTGCGTGGCCGTCGCCGTCGTCGCCGAAACCCTCAACCCCATTGACACCACCGCCGGAACCCTTGTCGACGCTGACCCCTTCCCCACAACTTTCTCTTCCACAGTCTCAAATGCCAGAGGTGTTGAAGGGGTTAAGTCCATTGCCATTATCAACCCAACCGTCCTCATCATCAGAACTGTTGACAACGTCTACCTCGTCTCCACCATTATTCCCGTCACCCTCCGCGATGCTGGTGCCGTTGAAGACCTTGACGGGACCGCCGCCGCCGCCGCCACCGCCGACGACGACGCCGACGCCGCCCTCATCGCCGCCACCACCCCTATTCATTTCGCGTCTCTCGCCTGCCGATGAAGTCGGCTTACTTAGCAGCCACATCAGCGAGACTCGCGGTTCTGATCTTCCGTTCAGAGGGGGTGGTGATTCACCCCGGAACCAACTGACACGACTCCTCCAGACAGGAGTTCCAGAGGAAACTGAAATGAGGTGGACTCAGACAACTGCAGTGTTGGACAGCGGCGACGAAGTTGTGTGCGTGCAACTGACGTCCATGGGTATGTCTGAAATGCAGTTTTTCAATATTTACAGTCTCTTTGACAAAATTAGTTTTAGGCCACATTGTCTACTATGTTAAAGAGATTATGAGTATCTGACCCCAACTCAACTCGTGATGAAAGACCACGTGCATTCAATCCATCATTCGGCGTAGTCTTAATGGGAATTTTTTTACTTTTCAAGACAAAAGCCCAGTTTCTCCTGCCAAACCGGTCAAGGTATGTGCTGTCCTTGTTAAGACATTTGTGATATTTGCGCCTTTAAATTCATCTGAATATTCCTTACGTTTTTTGTTATCTACAGAGAAGAAAACCTCGACGCTGGAGGCGACTGATTGCCACTCTACGCAGGGTGTTTTGTCTAAGCACCTAGAGGAAATGGCAGCCCCACCAGATCTTCTCCATCGACTATGATGACTCCCTCTCATGAAGAATTAAGTAGGATTTTTTTATGTAAATAAGAAAGTAAATAGAATTCTGATCAGAACTTGGTCTTCTCACTACACAATTACAATTGCCGTCACATGGGGAAACAGACTTCGCACCGCGGGTCTAGCTATCTTACTGCGGTC
>CACRXP010000148.1:690869-708992 GCA_902702965.1 Spirometra erinaceieuropaei
CCAACTTATCACGGAAATGAAATTCAGGATGTCGAGTTCATCTGGATTTCAGGGCGGTCTCATTCAGAGAGTAGTTAGCATAGGTTTTACCGAGCAAATTTTGCTTGTTCACATCATGCTTAAGGTCGGCTGCCAGAGTTCTGTCTCACAGCTAGTAAAACGAATGAAAAATTTCTCCTAATATACACTCCTACTCAGGATAGTTAGATGAGTAAGGCCTTCCATGATCACAGCGTTTTTCAAAGTCAATCGTACAGAAAACAGTTCTAATGGGATGTGAACTTGAAGAACGCAGACGGCCCTCTCCTCCAGATATTCCCGCCAGTAGACTCCAAAGTATCATATTGGCCAGAAGATAGTGGAGAGAGTAGAACAATCATGGTGGCTTGCGCGTGAATTAGTTCATATTGACGGCAGACTAGAGCGGCATCTGCCTCACTGCCTCCTCTCTCACCGTTCTGGCAAAACTAAGTCAGGATGAGACGACTTAACTTGTCACACAAACACGCCTACCTGCGCACGATGGACCATGTCTTCATCAAAACGACAAGGGGACCGCCTAGATCCCAACAACAAGGAGCCACTGCAGCCGGCCTCTACGAACTATCCCGTCAGCAGGTGGCCTTTTAGCCCACCGTGTTCGTTCAAAGCCGCGGCAAATTTTTTGTAACGAGGAATGTGCTCTGATCGCCGGGGTTAATATCACTCTCTCTTTACTCTCGCAGGCATCGCTTCACTGTCCGTGTCGGTCAGTCATTCGATATGGGGATTTGGCGTTAGTGACTAACAGAGCTCATCAGAACGCCGTTGCGTGCCACACACATCTTGACCCTCGCACAACAGTCCCGTATTCGAATGAAGTTGATAGGAGGCTTAGATCTCACATGCGTGAGGAACCCCACAGAAGCAACTTGAGAAAGGATCATTAGGTCCTGACTCTTGATCCGTCAGTCGGTCACTCCGAAAATAAAGAACTGGCCGCGAGATTTGTGTTGCATCGTCAGTTGCCCATCTCCTAAGCCACAGCTCTTAGCCCGTCCTGCTGGATTCGACCGCGCCACGTTTGAGCAAAGCGCTTGGGATGCCGTAAGTTGGAGTCCTCAAAGTCGGCCTCGCCATCACTTCCCTCTCCAGCGCACCACAAAAATCTTCCGGCAGATCAGACAGCTGACGATGGGGGTGGGTACAGGGACTGACTGAGCTACGAGGATTCGTATACGTTTGCCGCATCCGACCTGATCAGGCACCGGGTTGCGCCACAGACCACTCTACTCCTTTATGTGAGAGGTGCCTATTCTGTGTCGGTGGTGGGCGGTGTGGCTCGTGGTGGAAGTGGTGGCGATGGGTGGCAGGCCATGTGAACTGTTCTTATTGGCGATGGGATGGAAGTAGCGGTACTCGTCGTTTAGGACATGGAGCATTGATGAAAGGGGTGGTAAAGTGCGTCGGCGGCTGGAAGGCGTAATGCCCGTTGACAACATGGATCCGTTGGAAGGGATTGGGTGTTAAGTTTGTGAACCCACAGCAAGTGAGGATTGCGAGTCGCTATTCTAGCATTGCCAGTGACGACCCGGCGATCTCGTGGATTGCTGTCTCCGTCTTCATTGGTATTCTCCTGATAGACCGATTGTGGCAGAGTTCCTCCCAGGCCGGTGGATTCATTCGCTGATCCTAGAACGAAGTTGGCAGAACGTATTCGTTGCGTGCGTCTCCATGGTTGTCCCGCATCCAAATGGACTCGCGCCTACACGGCATCACCATGTCCTAGGTTTGCAACCACTGATGCCCAAGATCGCGTCCTGCTAGTTTGTAGCAAAAAGCCCAAAGCATTGAGTCACGGGCTCGTTGTCCTCTCGGTTGTATTGAGGCCTACCGGTCGAGAACAGGGACATACTGATAAAGAAGTGTGATGGATGTTATCACCGACTTTCGCGATCTCTTAGTCAACTGTTATACATGTCTGATTAGAACTCCCTGATGGGTGGCAGGCCATCGGGAGTGTTCTTGTGGCAGTTCGCGGCTCCTCGCCCTTCGCCTTTGTCACGCTGCCGTCCTGTCCGCCTCACACTCCGTGTCGATACGCTGCTGGGACGCGCGAGTGCTCGAAGCCAATCACCGCTTTCCCCACTCTGATTGGCTGGCGGACGTGGAGACAACAAAGGGCACACACGCGCTGACAACACCTTGAAGGCGGACACAGACAACAGCTTGCTTGGAGCGCGCTCGCGACGACTGCCAACAGAGCCCTTGTGTACGCACTTCCCCAGGCAGTAAAGGTTGTCCAACTCAAACCGTCTTCCCTGACTTTTGATTGGGAATCTTTATCTTGTCGAGCACACGACTTTCGACATTCTCACTGGCGGTGGGATTAAAGTATCGGAAGTAGTCGTCGTCGTCGTCGCCGCCGACGCCGTTGTGGACATGGAGCGGTGATGATGGGCTTGGTAGAGGGCGTCGGCGGCTGGAGGGCCTAATGTCCGTTGACGACATAGACTCGTTGCCAGGAACTCGGTGTGTTCGGATTGTGAACCCGCAGCACCTGAAGCTTGCGAGTCGCTTATTTAGCATTGCCAGCGACGACCCGGTTGGCCTCGTGAATTGCTGTCTCAGTCTTCACTGATAGTCTCCAGATCGACCGATTTTGGCAGAGGTCCGATCAGGTCGGTTGATTGATTTGTTGACCCTAGAAGGAGTTTGGCAGAACGCATTTTTCGCGTGCGTCTCAATGGTCATTCCTCATCCAAATGGACTCGTATTTCCACGGTTTCACCACGTCGCAGCCAGATTTGCAATGGTGGAGAGGGTGGAAGGGAAGAACGCATTGGGACTGACGACCGTGATGAGGGGTGTGTTGATGAGCAGGAAGCGGGATTTTATGTCAACAGCGAGATTTCCAATCTCTCAGACAACTGCTAGATAGATCTAACTAGCACTCACTGAGGCTATAGCGCTGCTAGGATATTTGTCTCCTCAAGGATACAGAAAACAACATCAGCATGCTACAAATATTCGCATCACTCAAAGGTCGAGACAAGCGTTTCTCTGCATTTCAGCCACTGAATGACCCAGCTAAGGGGACATTGGTTCGAGAGTATGTTCCTTGCCCGTTTCCCGTACTCAAATACCTGAATTAAGTCAAGGTCCATTGGGACAACCTCAAGCCCGGAGCCCGCATCCCATAACCGATGATAACTAGCAACACAGACTGAGAAGACTGAATAGGCATTACTATCATCAATAGTAATAGCTTTATTTTGAAGTGGTCTGATGAATATATTAGTGCAATGTGAAGACTGGTTTAAACACTGAGATAATTTACCTTAATTTTGGTCTGGGGTGTCTGCTTGAAGCAAGCAATTGTACAAATGAATTGAAAGAGGAGTTTTATGAAGTATGAAATGGTACTGGACTAAGAGCTTTTTTAGCAATTCGTATATCACACCTATGGTAGCAATATTCACATATTCCGAATTAACATTTTTGAGGTAAAACAACGATCTATGCGTGGAGCAGTAAAACAGACTTCTGAACATGAAGCCCGATGGGGGCGGGGGACTTCATAGAATCCGATCTTTTTGGAAGGAAACAAGCACCGTGCAAAACGCTGCAGCAGTCCAGGACAGGTTCATGTTGACAGGGGGTAGTGAATTTACGGCAGGGGTTGATGAGGAAGTTAAAACACTGCGGAAGTAAGTGGTTGTTCAGTGCTGACGGATTAGGATAGGACACAGAAAAGCATGAGAATAAAACGAGCACAAGCCTCAGCGTGTTCCCCATGGTTCGTAAACCCGGAAGCCGGATCCAGCTGCGGCAGTGCGGCAACCGACTCAGAAGTGTCACAAGAGACACGCCCGATGGTGTTCGTTTGCAGGAGAACTGAGGGGGCAAGGCCACCACATTTCAACGGCCAGTCAGAATCTCAATGAGAGTGGTCACCGAGCAAACCGGAAGCCGCCTGTCTCATGAAACTCGGACTATTTAACAAACAGTTGACGTGCATGAGGGTGTGCATCATGCCGAATATGAGGCTTGTCCACTTAATTCTGCATCAACTATATCCCATCCTCTAAGGTTCACAATCGTTCTATTTAGCCACACATTACCACCGCCTGATGCAACAACCGCCAGTTGGCAGCCGCTTCGTTGGTCGGGTCCAAGGTCGCACGAAACAAATCAACGCAATGTAACCCTTGAACCGCGTTGCAAATCAACTCGACGACCTACGAGATGCTGAGCCCATCCAAACTGTTATGCCGTTACATTCGATGGTGGAACCAGGATCCACATGTAGTTGGATCATCAATATTACAGTATGAACAGGGCATGTTCAGTCAGAAAAAGGACGGAACCTCGTATTCAGATAGAAGTAAGTCCATTTCTCGTATCCTTCAAGATTCATTCTTCCATAATCTTAGCGTCATAAACACCAAAGTAACAATTTGATCCCGGATAAATGAAGTAATTCGAGCAATTATGAATAAGGC
Source organism: Spirometra erinaceieuropaei (assembly GCA_902702965.1). NCBI lineage: Eukaryota > Metazoa > Platyhelminthes > Cestoda > Diphyllobothriidea > Diphyllobothriidae > Spirometra > Spirometra erinaceieuropaei. The sequence continues at coordinate 695,354 of CACRXP010000148.1, forward strand.
ATATGCATCGAACAAGGACCTTTGCATGCATGTCCTAGTCTACGTCGACTGCACCCTTAGGTCGTCATGATTTATCCAAGCCATGTGAGCATCACATATTCAGTATGCACGGCCAAGAATGAGGGGTGACCTCGGGCATGGTGAAGCATTATTTTAGATTACTCATGTCGTTTTTCATGAATTCATTTTAAATCATCACTTGCTTCCGAGGTGCATATCAGATTTCACTTGATCAATTTTCTTGAAGTTGTAAACTAGCGCCTAGTGTATCGCAATCCAATACGTATGAATGACCCACTTGTGGAACTCCCGTAATCACAATTACCGTAGCCTCCGTATCTACATATCCCGTGGCTTCTAAGGACTGTCCCTCATTGAACAGGACATCAGCCTTAACTCCGATACATTCATAATTTTGAATACAACCTGCAGTTTCACCTGAATTCAGGGTTCCAGAAATACACAAGCACTTGGGACCTTCAGCTCTCTTTATCATGATAGAACATGCTAGTAGTCGAAGAGGCTTAGGGCATTTTGGTAGAAAAATGGTCTAAATACTTAAAAACTGAAAGTTCCGGATAGTTTCTACTTTCCCCTCAAGGATGCGCAGGGCCTCTTTACCTGTGAGGTTAGTGCAACCGAAGGAAGCAGCACGGGGATTTCCCCATTCAGCCTACTGGGAGCCGGTATCCATCGGACAGCTGTGTACGCGGTGCCAGTTGTTCAGATGGATGTATCAGAGTTAAAACTGATGCCCTGGTCGATGAGGGAGTCCTCCTTACAGTCGGCACTTCTACGGTCCCTACAACTCCCTGGAAGTGTAGATACAGGTGCTCGGGTAATTGTGCTTACGGGGTTTCCACGAGTCGACCATTAATACGTATAGGTTGGTGATTCACTAGAGGCTAGTAGAAAAGTTAAGAGAACCGATTAAGTGAAATCTGGCCTGCAGTGAGAAGGTAAACCATGCTTTACAACAAATTAGTGAAAGCTATTACATCTATTGTTACCGGCGAAAAAATGATTAATATATTTGCGTAGGCCTTTTATCCTAGAGCGTCCATATCGGCTACAGTAGATATGCTATTTCATGATATGTAAACAGAAATTCTCAAATTCTCAAATCATGCATTTCTATATAGTACCAAAATAAAATTTTACAATGAATGTGAGCCATCTTGTCCACTCCACGAATAGCATCTGTAGGCAAAATGACTGGACATTTCACGATCCTAAAAAGCCCAAAATTGGAAACGTTTCCATAAACAAAAAATAATGTTTCAGAAGAAAGAGTGGCGAGTGAACGTTCCTTTCGGTAAATTCTCATCAGGCCAATACAATTACATAGGGCGGGGTAGAGTGAGTGAAACAAAAATCGATAAAAGTTAGGTTTTAAATTACAGGCTCGGCAAGAGCGGAAGGGCGCCGAAAGTTGCATGTGGTTAGTCAACCTTTGACCACGGTAAGCGCGGAGCCTGAACAAGGTTCTTTTGGGCGCATAGGGTCGGTTTTCGTAACCTTATGGCGGCCGCTTCTGCTGTTGCTAGCAGGCGCTGGCCCAGGTAGCATCCGAAGGAGTGTCTATCGAAAGAAAACCTGGTCTGGACAATACACGAACTTCGCTAGTTTCGTACCTCTCCAACAAAAAACGGAATCTAGTCAGGTGTTTGGCACAAAGGGCTAGAAAAATTTGTTCGAAAGATAGTATCGAGGAGGAACTTCGAAAAATCCAGGACTTGCTTCGCGAAAATGGGTATCCTGACAGGTTCATTGAAAAGAACCTTGCCGAACGACCTGCAAAACCCACCACACTAACCGCCGAGAAGAAAACGTTGTTCCTCAAAGTCCCCTTCCAAGGAGACGCTGCAGGTGAACTCCTAAGAAGACGCCTTGACCAAACTGTCTCGGGAACCTTCCCAGCAGCAAGGGTTCGCATATCATTCTCCACTAACCCTATTCTACGCGGAGAAGGCAAGGATAGGCTGCCACCTCAGACCGCCTCAATGTGCATCTACTCATTCACTTGCTCCTGTGGAGCAGGTTATATTGGTCGTACGAGTCGGCGCCTTTCAAAAAGAATACGAGAGCACCTTCCCGCATGGCTGGCAAAGGGTGAAACTAGGAGAATAGACAGCGCCATCCTTGCGCATGCAGTGGACTCAGGGCATCGTGTGGACCCCACCGAAGCATTTCGTGTGATTTACAAGGTCCCCTCGAGCTACCCTAAGCTACTGGGCCAGCGCCTGCTAGCAACAGCAGAAGCGGCCGCCATAAGGTTACGAAAACCGACCCTATGCGCCCAAAAGAACCTTGTTCAGGCTCCGCGCTTACCGTGGTCAAAGGTTGACTAACCACATGCAACTTTCGGCGCCCTTCCGCTCTTGCCGAGCCTGTAATTTAAAACCTAACTTTTATCGATCTTTGTTTCACTCACTCTACCCCGCCCTATGTAATTGTATTGGCCTGATGAGAATTTACCGAAAGGAACGTTCACTCGCCACTCTCTCTTCTGAATATAGTGATGGGGATTTTCACACATTTAAAAATAATGTTTCGTCAAGTTTACGAAAATTGCAACCAAGACATTTTAAAGTACGTTTTCGATAAAATATGTCTGAATTTATAAGGACACTAAGTATCAATTCGAAAATGTATAATACTAAGGTAGTCATTTTACGGACTGTAGTTTACGCAGGCGGTCACTAAGACGCCTGTTCGAAAAATATTTTTTGGGCGTCGTTGAAATATCTTGGCAATAAACGGCACAAAAATTAACATGACAGCCCTGTTTGGGTAACTTTCTCGAATTGAAAACGCAGTTCAGAAGTTTGGTTAACATTTCCCGACATAGCGCATCTAAAGTAGATGACGTTTATACGGTTTAAGTAACTCCATTCCATGTAAAGACTCAGAGTATGTTGGTCAGGATATGCATGCACAAAGAACTGGTGCGATGCATATGCCCATAGTTATAAAGGCATAGGCCGTTTCTTTACTATGTTGCTTCGATGTTATAGGCAATAAGTAGATAGATCAATGAATTTTGAAAGAGACGAGGAAATGAACTTGCCGCTAGCCATGTCCTGTGTTCCGACTACTTTCAGACTAAACATTTCATGCTCATACGCTATGCTTGATAATTCACCTGAATCCGGACATTCATTCCACCATCTAATGCAACGAAATAACAGTCTCGCGGGAGTCGGCATGGCGTAGTTCGTCGAGTTTGATTGTGACACCGTTCAGAGTTTAATCGTTTTTAGAAGACGAGTTGGCGAGCATGCGTTGCTTTCGATAAATTCCCTTTAGGCCAGTACATTCTTATTTAAAGTGCTTGAGTCAAACATGCCAGTGATTGGAAAATCGATAAAAGTCAGTTTAAAAACACAGGCGGGCGAGAACAGAAGGACGCAGAAAGTTGCATGCAATTGGTCGACCTTTGACTACAGTAAGCGCGGAGAGTGAAAGAGGTTCTTCTGGGCGTATAGTGTGAGTTTTCGTAATCGAATTGCTGCGGCTAACAGACGCTGGCCCCGTAGCTAAGAATAGCTCGAGGGGACCTTGCAATTCACACGGAAAGCTTTGTCGGCGTCCAGACGATGCCCTGAATCAAATGCATGCGCAAGAATGACACCGCTTATGCTCCTAGTTTCGCCTTTTGCCAGCAATGCGGAGCGGTGTTCTCGTGCTCATTTAAATAGAGGCCTTTGTGTAATAAAGTTTTCTTTTTGACCATCAGTGTGGTGGGTTTTGCCGGCCCTTCGGCAATGTTCGTTGCAATGAACCTGTCAGGATACTCGTTTTCGCGAAGCAATTCCTGGATTTTCCTATGCCCCTCCTGGATGCATCCTATTGGATACATTTTTCTAGCTCTTTATAGTAGACACCAGACTACATTTCGTTTTTATTGGAGGGAATGAAACTGGCGAAGTTTCTGTATTGTCCAGACCAGGGTTTCTTCCGATAGACGCTCCTTCGAACAGATACCGTCAGGTCTCCTGTTTAGAAGGACATCTAAGAAAGGGAGCGAACCGGCCATTTCGGTCTCCAGCGTGAATGCTATCGATGCATGTGCCTGATTTGCGGCATGTAAGAGGGTATCTACGTCGGTTTCTGCAGTGGCAATTGCAAAGATATCATCAACCTAGCGAATGCAATTTTTAAGCTTATCAATTATGCGGCTGGTCACCACTGATTGCAGCTGAATTATCCTATGCATGCTTTATTATTTTAAAGCATGACGTCGGATTTCGATCATTGGTTCGCAACTATTCCTTTTGCACTGATGAATCTGTCTATGGCATTTATTTTTCGACTGCGAACTTCTTGCAGCGAGCACGACCAGCCCGCTTTCATTTTCTCGAGACCGTCCGACATGATAACGTTTTAATGAGTTCGGATTTTAAAGAACCATCATTCAGCCGTCTCACTTTTCAAATGAGTGTCATTCTGGAGGCACATTAATCCAGTTTATCTACTCCTCGCTATCCATCCAGGGTTAACCCCAAAATGAATTTTGTTCTTGCTCAAACTCCGATAAGAAATACGTTTTTTATATTTTAAGGCCTAATAGTGGATTGCAACCGTTTTTAAATGACATATCCCTTCTTTCTGGCCAGCCTGTTGATGTCATTTAGTCTTCTACTGAGAAATTGTATCCGGCTTAACGATTGGTCGATTTGGATGGAGTCATCATGAGGATTTCCGTAAACTGGCCTAACTTGTGCGTTCCAGTTAAAAGCAATTTCACGAAGACCCCTACCCATTATCTCCCTATGATTAGCTTTCTATAGCCGTCCGTCCGTTATGCACAAAATCTGCTCTCACGTATTTTATGTTTTGAAATTTTCCTTTCCAACACTAACTTCATATCGATGTTGTTGAGCTGACTCATCAACGATGCTTTCAATTGAGTTGAAATAAGGCTTAATGAAATAATGGTCATCATGTCTCCGGCTGTGATGAGAAACCGTCGTGTCCGAGCCACTTTTGTGCTGCACTCTATGACCGTCCCGTGGCGGAAGACGTATCATACATCACGGCTTGTGTGACACATTGAGTACCTGCCTCATTCCCGAGTCCGCAAAGGACGGTAGAGAGCGGGGCTTACTAACTAGGTGAGGGGGGTAAAATGACTGTATTTCGGCTCTGGGATCCCTCCTCTTAATATTTTCAGTATTAGACCATACTCAATTAGGGTCGCGAGACTAGCTCTCACCTAGCATTATCCCAAGATATTTCAGTCAAATCAGAAGGTCGGCTTTTTAACGAGTTTTACACCGGCCGCTTTCAAAAATGAACAATGTAAAAAGGACTGTCTAAGTAGTTTGAATTTCGCCTATTGATTTTGATTGCCCCTATTCATCTAATTATATTTCACGAAAAAGTTTGCAGAAATTATTTGTGGGCTTAGTCATTAGCAAATGAAGTCTTCTTTGAATTTTGCGTCCGAAGAAGGGGCATCTTTCGTTTTTAAAAGACCTCAAGTTTTGAATGAATTTGGACTTGACTGGCCGTCGCACTTGTATTCTGGGTCTCTGGACTGCAAACTATATATCTTCCCTGTAAGGAGGATCACATATTTATGTATGCTATTAAAGGGGACTAACTTGGGACTCTTAAAATTTCGCAGTGATTGTGGACCACGTTGCATACTTTGCAAGCAGCATTTTTAAACGGACGGATACGATGCTTTATAGGCAGACATGTAACGGTTTTCAACAATCCCACAATCGATACATTTTTAAAAGTGCTAAATATCCTTTCCTTAGAAACGAAATTGGACGACGAATTATGCTACCAAACGAGCGCAATAGAAGATATTTCTGGGCATGTTTTCTACATAAAATATCTGGGTGTATAAACATATGGAATATCAATAGGAATAAATCTTATCATTTAAGCAGCCAGTTCGTACGAAGAGTAGCTTTTGCAGGCGGTCGGAAAGCGGTTTGTTTAAAGGTCAGAATCCTGACCTGACTGAAATATCCTGTGATTATGCTCCGCGACAATCAATCTCACGACTTTACTCGAGCAATCTTCTTTAGTCGAAGACACGTTTGGGAATTTGGTTAGCATTTTATGAGATGGCGCATCCACTGTCAAGACTTGCCCGGCGTCTAACTAGCTTTAGCGTGTAACCCAGACGGTGTATTTTCTCTACTACACCGTAATATTCTACGTGATACATTTTTTCGAGTCCTGGTCCACCTAGCAAACTGATGCTTGGCTACTTCTTGTCGTCTGTCACTGAGAACACCTCGATGGCTGGACCAATTGCTGTGCTCAACAGATGAGTACATCCCCTTCTCCTAAATTCGACCTCTATCTACGACTCTGTTGCGAAATCAAAGGAAAGCAAGAGTTAAAGTATTAATTTAAAAAACCGGAGAAGAATATGTCTCATCAGATGGGCGTCAAATTACAAATACTCGTTGTCAAAGCAGAGACAAAAATTGACCAATGATTGAAATTATAATATAAACTTGTATTTATTTAGATAATGCATGGATCATGGGAAATTTGCATATCCATAAAATGTCTTGCCGCGTTTAACTGACTGGCCCTGTTGGTAGACCTTTCCTCTATTCGACATTTAGGCTGTTTTGGGACTGACTATTCGTCACTACTGGATTGGAACAATGAACAAAGTTTGTGGATAGCTTTCTGGTCGGAGGAATGGGTTAGATCTATGATTAACTGCTCCCGTTTAGTTCCTCCACTTCCAGCTGTGTGGGATGATCGTCCAGATTTCGCCGGCGGAACTTCCTGCCGATTTTGTTGGACCATCTAAAGATAACCTATCTTGATTATGACTAAGTCGTGAAATTACCACGTCCCTTTAACTAATTGCTCGAACTTCCAACGGCCTCGACTCAGAATGCCTCATTTTCTGACTCCGAATGCATGGACAATCTCTAAAGTGCATGCTGCAATTCTAGAGGCGAATTTTGGTTTCATTGTTGCTAGTGGGTTCGTTCTTCCCGGCTAATATCTGTTTTTCGGCTACGCCGACGTAACCACAGTCGTCATTCTCGTAGCGGATATCGCATACAACTTCCAAGGTTTCGAAAAGTAACAGTGGACCTTTGACCACGTTAAGTAGCATCGGAGTGGGGTCTATGGGCCGCCAAGTATGACAGCAACGAGGAGTCGCTACGGTTGTGATGCCCCCTTCGACGACGAAGATGACCTTCTTGTTTTCAGGCGTCTGTCCTTCTGATCGTCGTCCGTTTGTTTGGCATAATTTCTAAACTGTCCTTTCGCCATGAAATGGTTACGTAAATAGAGTGCTTCGGTTTTTCTTATGGCTTCAACCCCCTTGTAGGGGTTGGCGAACACAAAAATGCCCTTCCGGAGAACTGTCTCGCACGTACGCTGGCAAGCACCCCTGATGTTGCCACTTCAACATATTTAGTCCATGTGATCATTGCTGAACGCAGACTGAACCCAAATCGACCGAAGCCATGTGGCAAGATTTCTGAGAACTTGGTCCTGACTTTCATTCCTTGTGGCATACCACTTCTAGTAATTGAATTGACTGCCAGTGTGTTGCCTGTATTTGACAGTCAAGCCTGTTGGATGGACTGACATTGTCTAGAACCTGTCAATGAGATTTGGAGATTTATATTAATAAGGTCACACTGAGTGACTGGGAGCTTTTCATCAGGAAAGCCTTATGTATGGTCAAAGAATAGCATTTATTCATTAAGCTGAGCTGCCGAAACCGAACGATGACTGTGGTCAGTATTTATTCCGAAATATTACTCAACAGAAATTTCGGAACTTGAAGTTACGCCGAGTTCTAATTTAGAATCCCTTTGGCGGGACACTAGAATTAGTACGCCTCTGGAAATTAGTCTAAGGCTTTCTGTAATAGGAGATACTAACAATTTCTATGTCCAACCCAACGCTTCGTGAATAAACCAACATTATGGAATACCTTTGAATGGTATATTTCCCCCTCTACATAAGGCTTAAATAAAAAAAATATCGTCAAAAATAGATTCGCTAGGAATTTTGGAGTCGACTTATGTACAAAAAGCAGAAATAACTTTAAAACATTTATATGCACGAAGAGAGAGGGAGGAATACGCTTTACTTTGAAAGTATCATCCGCAGATCTCAGAAAAAGTTCTCTATTTTCCCTGGCCAGAATACAAGCCAATGGATGATGAGAAAATAAATTGGTTTAAGTAAAACTCTCAAGCTATGATGGAATTCTTGGAGTCTCAGTCCATGTATTTAAGTGTCTTTACACGTAAGGCATTGTGTCAGAAATGCCAGTTCGGAAAATTGATATGTCAGTGCATGGCGAGGGACATGTCAATTACTAAGACTCCTGGGGCTGGAGGAAATAGTAGCAATTAAGCCACAATGAAGGCGCTGGAGAACATAATTTTGAATTTAATCAGTAAATTAACGTCGTATTAGGGTATCAAATGAAAAGACAAAGGAAACACCTACGATAGAATAGAACATCCAATGAGCGCGTCTTGAAATGAGCTTATCGCTTTTTGACAAAGCAGAAAAATAGCAGGTGAACAACAAAAAATGTGAGGGGGAATGCAAGCATCTATAGATCTCCAGATTAGGAGATTAAGCTGTGTGGAAAGGACATAAACTTAGGATGTTTAATAAAATGGCAGGATGGTAGTAAGTAGCTCTGCCCACGGCGGCAAAAAAAATCCCACAAGCACACCTACTGAACAAACATTAGTACATAAGGAAGCCGTGAAGTAAGCCTATGGCCGCAACGGCAAGAAAAAAAACCCCAAACACACCTACTGTACAGACTCGGTAGGGTTGACGGGGAGTTCCCATCTACTGTTGCCTAAAATTTATGTCCAATATACTATGTCCCTTTTATACCCTTACGCACACGAACTTCTCCTTTCCTAAACCACCTCTGGGCAGTTCGCATGCGCGTCCCGCTTGCGCATCGTCTGCTTCCCGTCCATCTGCTGCACACCACATCAAGGATGGCGCCAACGACCCTATTGGTTAACCGCTTGGCAGTTCAGGTTTACTAGCCTCAGCCGCCAATCACATCACGTCCCCGGCCAACCCACCTGTGATTGAGTATTGCCTGAGGTATTCCCTGTCTGCACGCCATCCTACCGTATTTTTGACTTCATTAAAACGAATAATTATTTCTCTGCGACTTCCAACATTTTTTCGACATCCAGCCGTCAATCCAGTGCCCTCTGCTGTTTACCCCGCCCGTTCTTCCCGTCAAAACCGCCATCCCGTTGTACACGACCAACCTAGAGATGTTTCCTCACTGCGGCCGCCTATTTGGCCTCTGTCGATTTTTTCTTTTATGTGGGCGTTTATTTTTTCCCAACAGTGAGTTTTCGGGTTTGAGTGAGTCTTACACTTTGACTCCAACGAACATCTAAATGAAAAAAACGGCTAAACTCTACTGCGGTAAATGCCTTTAAGACGTATCTTATTTTAAAGGTTTTATTGAGCAAATAATACAGAACCAGTCTTTATGGACAGTCAGTTGAAAACACTGAAAATCAAGAAGTATTCAGCGAAATCTCGGGGGCCGTCTGAAACTCAAACGTCTCTGTTTCAACTGTTTGTACACGTGTTTGCTTTGCGCTTGCATCTAAATGAACTTACCTGTGCTCAGAACATCAGCCTAGTTATTTGCAATGACTTCTCCCTGTCGGAGTTTGGGTAAATTTCGAAAGGCTGTCGACCTTGACTAAACATTAAAAACACGAGAACTGGGCAATTCAACCTGTTTAATAAAATAGACTTCCCCTTGTTGGTTGCTTTTAAGATCCAAATCCGATGAAACGTAAATATACGTGACTGCGCCATCTGCTTTTGTCTCTGATGTTGGGTTCGAGCAGGAATCCGAAACGTCAGGCTGATAAAGCTCTTGTCTCTGCGACCGTGTCTCATTCTTCAAGAGTTGGTAATATCTAAATGAACAAATCGCCGTTGTACATAATACATTCTGACTGCTGTTTTCGATGACTGCCTGAAATCATAATGGGGGTTGTTTCTTCCTCACTGCAAAGACGAGGTATTTTGAAAAAAAAACCGAGTTTTCTATTAGATCAGAAACCTGCAATTGCTCTCACCGATTGGTATTCAATTACTTCGCATGTAGGACTATCTAATATTGTAGCAATTTTCCTCAACGTGTGCTTTGTTCCTCAATTTCTCTTTCCTTCCAATCACTTTCCGACATAAGTCAGAGCATAAGATGTCTTCGCCAATTTGATGGACACCCTTATTATATGCTTGAAAGCAACCAACAAACCACTTTTAGTTATTGAAGGCCCAGAGCCAAGCGGTGCCAAGGTATTCATACTTTTCTTTTATTAACAGGCTCCTTCATAGGCGCCGGGAATATTCTTCTGCGAGCACTTATTTTTTCGCTCAAATGAAAGGATAGATGTTGTTGCTGTTATGTTCGAGCCGCGCTTATTGATTAATTTAAAGGCGTCATATTTGTTAGTATTTATATTCCCCCTCTACCTGTGAAGTTGTTTAAACCGGATTTCCGGGCTTCGTATTGCTAGAACTTGTTTTGTTGTGAAGTGATTGTCATAATCTGATATGCGACGATTTTACATGTGCGAACCCACGCCTTTAAGTCGTTGCCTACTTCAATATTTATTTTGGCTTTTATTTTGATCACATTTTACCTAACCGCCTAGGCTTTTGTCTCGTTAAAGCAGAACTCCGCTCTCTGGTCATTCTGTGGTATTAGATGTTCCAAAAATCTACTTCACTTTTAGGTGACATTCCTTCACAAAAAATAGTTTGTTCCAGAGTTATGCAAAATGAATTTTGAAGAAGATAGAAGGCTCGTCGGAAAGAATTGAGTTGTACTCGTGAATTATCTCTACATAAACAGTCTAATGTCGAATTTTGTCATAGTTATCGTGGAACATTTTAAATAAAGAAATTTATAGTATTTGTGTTCCTGGCGCTTGTAGTGTATGCCTGGAATTGACGCTCCTGGTAAAGTGGAAGCCTAATTAAAATAAGGTGAAAATGCAAGGATGGTATAGAAATGAGCAGGGATACTTAGTACGGTATGCGGAATAAATTCATCCTTGCCCCAGATTGGAAAGAATAGCAAATGAAGGCGAACGACCAATAGGGAAAAGGCAGTGTGTCTTAAGGTCATTCCGCAGTATGTGCGATAGTACTCTAACCGACAGAATGGACATGAGAACACAAGAGCCAAGCAGCGGCACGCAGGACGGCATAACGCAAGCGGGGTAAGACTTTAATGCGAAAAATATGTTTTGGCGGAGGAGAAAATCCGCAAATAATAGTTTATTGCCACTGTGGCCACATTTAGGATTAAAACTATGGCAGTAGTTGTGTGCTATACATGAATGGTGTATTATACAATGTAAAGAGGAATTAGCACTCTGTATATGAAGTTCCACTTAGTCCTGCTTTCAGAGCCCAGTCTCCTTGAAGGTGAAGGAAAGCAGGACCGCAAGTGGATAGGCCGACAGATTATTCGCGGATCCTGGAAATAATTCAGTCGCCCTACCTAGTGCATTATCTCCAACAGAAAGGACTGCTGACCTGTAGGGTCTTATGTAGATGTCGAAAGGTCATGCCATTACAAATACTGCGACAGCACACGGATGGTTATGCCTTCAGGTAAGATCAGTGCACTGTGGTATGCAGACTGAAGATGCGCCCGTTGTTGTGATAAAAGAGCACTGAGAGTGGGCTCAGTGTTTGAGGGGCGGCACCTGGCACTGCCGAAGGCGATGAAAACCGGCCTTGCTTTCATTGAAGGCACTTGGGTCATCAGATGTGCAACCGCAGTTGGCATAATTAACAAGACCGCAGTGGAGTGGCGAGACTTGTGCGCAAAGGCCCTCCTGCAAGAGGTCAGTCAACTCGGTGGACCCGACGTCCAAGTCCAAGTCGACGAAATGATGATTTCGCGCCGCAAATACAATGTTGGGCGACTTAAAAAGCAGAATTGGATTATAGGTAAGTGCACGGCATATCAGCACTGTATTGAAGGCATGTATGATTCGTCCAAAAAGAAAGCCCTTTTCGAGCAGGTCAATGATCGAAGTTGGCCGTCGCTAAGAGCTGTCATAAAGAAGTGGATTGTGCTGGGGAGTGTGATAGTTACTGATTAATGGAAGGGCTATACACGTTTGGTGGATGAAGGATATCGGCATTTAACGGCCAATCATTCCGTTAATTTTGTGGATCCTGTTAGTAAGAAGCACACCAACGCAATCGAAGCCTACTGGAGTAGGCTGAAGAGAAAATTGCGCGAGCACGGTCCCATCCGTGGAAGGAACATCTAGGCCCATGTAGACGAAGCCCAGTACTGCCTCTGGTATGACGTGAAGGCAGGCAATTTGCCTCAGACATATGGCGGAGGCCTACCCGGTTGGTGATCGTACTTGTTCAGCGGAAGATGAAGCGCAGCCGACGCAGAGGTAAGCATCGGTACTGTTGACATAACACATCATGTTAGGTAAATAAAGTCGCATTGATTGCCGTCCCAGCCCAGTGCCTAAAGGACGGACAAATCCGAAGGAAACACGTAGCCGAGTGAACTCAATGAAGGCCAAGTGATATGTCAGCACTTTTTCATGTCAATAGAGAATTCATTTCTATTTTAAATGCTGGCCTCCTTTCCTATGTCTGTTCAACTGACGTGGGTACTAGTACAAGTGCAAATGGGATGAGGACGTATTCGCTAAGTAGGTGGACCACCTACCTGGCTGAAACCTGACAAAGCGATTCCGCCCAAGTGCGGGACTGGAATAAGGGGTCGACTCGACAGAAAAAAACCACAAGCTACCCCCGCAACGGATCGCTAACGGACTAAACTGCAGCCGGCGCTGATTGCAAGGACGGAAAGTAAACACTCCGGGTCTGACTGGCGTATGAGACGCCTTGCGGTTGTAGTCTGAACCCAAGAGGTAGTAAGTGCGCGATGTGGTAGGTGTAGCGCGCCCAGTTCAAACCAAACAATGTCGAAGCCTCGGGTGCTGGGAGGGTTCGTAGTTGCTTAAACTGGAAGTACAGGAAAGGATCGCTAACTGGACATGACGGTGTTAACAAGGCGTCCCAGTTTCCAGTCAAACGTTTTTCGTAAAGGCGTGGGGTGGAGGACAACACTTTGTCAATACGATACAGTGGGTGGAGTATCGGTAGACACCCTATCTGCGCGCCCGCTGTCCTTTCGTACACGATAACGCCGGACTCTACTGGAGGTCTGGAGTAAAAAGACCCATGGACGCAGGCAAACCGTCGAAACGGTGACCCGCGTTAATTCGCCTAGGATGGTGTGGGGGGCGCAGTACAATGAGTCTATATAGGCATTTTTGCAGCGCCTCGTTCTCGGGGCGGTTAGAGTGAAGAAGAAAGTCACCCTGACAGGGCTTCTGCGCGTGCACTCCCAGACATAATGAGAACGTAATCGCAGCTACTGAAATCGAGTCAGTAGGTACTATTGTAGAATCAGTGGGCAGGGCTACTTACTACCATCCTGCCATTTTATTAAACATCCTAAGTTTATGTCCTTTCCACACAGCTTAATCTCCTAATCTGGAGATCTATAGATGCTTGCATTCCCCCTCACATTTTTTGTTGTTCACCTGCTATTTTTCTGCTT
>CACRXP010000148.1:711160-738801 GCA_902702965.1 Spirometra erinaceieuropaei
GCTCAGCTTAATGAATAAATGCTATTCTTTGACCATACATAAGGCTTTCCTGATGAAAAGCTCCCAGTCACTCAGTGTGACCTTATTAATATAAATCTCCAAATCTCATTGACAGGTTCTAGACAATGTCAGTCCATCCAACTTGACTGTCAAATACAGGCAACACACTGGCAGTCAATTCAATTACTAGAAGTGGTATGCCACAAGGAATGAAAGTCAGGACCAAGTTCTCAGAAATCTTGCCACATGGTTTCGGTCGATTTGGGTTCAGTCTGCGTTCAGCACTGATCACATGGACTAAATATGTTGAAGTGGCAACATCAGGGGTGTTTGCCAGCGTACGTGCGAGAATTGAGGTGACAGGTCTCCGGAAGAGCATTTTTGTGTTCGCCAACCCTTACAACGGGTTGAATCCATAATAAGAACCGAAGCACTCTATTTACGTAACCATTTCATGGCGAAAGGACAGTTTAGAAATTATGCCAAACAAACGGACGACGATCAGAAGGACAGACGCCTGAAAACAAGAAGGTCATCTTCGTCATCGAAGGGGGCGTCACAACCGTAGCGACTCCTCGTTGCTGTCATACTTGGCAGCCCATATACCCCACTCCGATGCTACTTAACGTGGTCAAAGGTCCACTTTTCGAAACCTTGGAAGTTGTATGCGATATCCGCTACGAGAATGACGACTGTGGTTACGTCGGCGTAGCCGAAAAACAGATATTAGCCGGGAAGAACGAACCCACTAGCAACAACGAAACCAAAAGTCGCCTCTAGAATTGCAGCATGCACTTTAGAGTTTTTCTATGCATTCGGAGTCAGAAAATCAGGCATGCTGAGTCGAGGCCGTAGGAAGTTCGAGCAACCAGCTAAAGGAACGTGGTAATTTCACGACTTAGTCATAATCAAGATAGGATATCTTTAGATGGTCCAACAAAATCGGCAGGAAGTTCCGCCGGCGAAATCTGGACGATCATCCCACATAGCTGGAAGTGGAGGAACTAAACGGGAGCAGTTAATCATAGATGTAACCCATTCCTCCGACCAGAAAGCTATCCACGAACTTTGTTCATTGTTCCAATCCAGTAGTGCTGAATAGTCAGTCCCAAAACAGCCTAAATGTCGAATAGAGGAAAGGTTTACCAACAGGGCCAGCCAGTTAAACGCGGCAAGACATTTTATGGATATGCAAATGTCCCATGTTCCATGCATTATCTAAATAAATACAAGTTTATATTATAAGTTCAATCATTGGTCAATTTTTGCCTCTGCTTTGACAACGAGTATTTGTAATTTGACACCCATCTGATGAGACATATTCTTCTCCGGTTTTTTTAAATTAATACTTTAACTCTTCCTTTCCTTTGATTTCGCAACCGAGTCGTAGATAGAGGTCGAATTTAGGAGAAGGGGATCTACGCA
The DNA here is from genome assembly GCA_902702965.1 of Spirometra erinaceieuropaei. NCBI lineage: Eukaryota > Metazoa > Platyhelminthes > Cestoda > Diphyllobothriidea > Diphyllobothriidae > Spirometra > Spirometra erinaceieuropaei. The sequence continues at coordinate 712,586 of CACRXP010000148.1, forward strand.
TCTGTTGAGCACAACAATTGGTCCAGCCATCGAGGCGCTCTCAGTGACAGACGACAAGAAGAAGCATATTGATATTCCATATGTTTATACACCCATATATTTTATGTAGAAAACATGCCCGGAAATATCTTCTATTGCGCTCGTTTGGTAGCATAATTTGTCATCCAATTTCGTTTCTAAGGAAAGGATATTTAGCACTTTTGAAAAATGTATCGATTGTGGGATTTTTGAAAACCGTTACATGTCTGCCTATAAAGCATCGTATAAGTCCGTTTAAAAATGCTGCTTGCAAAGTATGGAACGTGGTCCACAACCACTGCGAAATTTGAAGAGTCCCAAGTTAGTTCCCCTTAATAGCATACATAAATATGGGATCCTCCTTACAGGGAAGATATATAGCCTGCAGTCCAGAGACCCAGAATACAAGTGCGACGGCCAGTCAAGTCCAAATTCATTCAAAACTTGAGGTCTTTTAAAAACGAAAGATGCCCCTTCTACGGACGCAAAATTCAAAGAAGACTTAATTCGCTACTGACTAAGCCCAAAAATAATTTCTGCACACTTTTTCGTGAAATATATTTAGATAAATAGGGGCAATCAAAATCAATAGGCGAAATTCAAACTACTTAGACAGTCATTTTTACATTGTTCATTTTTGAAAGCGGCCGGTATGAAACTCGTTAAAAAGCCGACCTTCTGATTTGACTGAAATATCTTGGGATTATGCTAGGTGAGAGCTAGTCTCGCGACCCTAATTGGGTATGGTCTAATACTGAAAATAATAAGAGGAGGGATCCCAGAGCCGAAATACTGCCATGTTACCCCCCTCACCTAGTTAGTAAGCACCGCTCTCTACCGTCATGTGTGGGCTCAGGAATGAGGTAGATATGTAAGGATTCACACAAGCCGTTATTTGTGATACGTCTTCCGCCACGGGACGGTCATAGACTGCAGCACAAGGGTGACTTGGACACGACTGTTTCTTATCCCAGCCGGAGACATGATGGCCATTATTTTGATTAAGCCTCATTTCAACTGAAATCAAAGCATCGGTGATAAGTCAGCTCAACAACATCGACATGAAGTTAGTGTTGCAAAGGAAAATTTCAAAACATGAAATACGCGAGAGCAGATTTTGTGCATAACGGACGGACGGCTATAGAAAGGTAATCATAGGGAGATACTGGGTGGGAGAAGTTCGTGAAATTGCTTTTAACTGGAACAGACAACTTAGGCCAGATTTCGGGAATCCTCGTGATGACTGCCTCCACACCGACCAATCGTTAGGCATGATACAATTTCTCAGTAGAAGACTAAATGACATCAACCGGCTGGCCAGAAAGAAGGGATATGTCATTTAAAAACGGTTGCAATCCATTATTAGGCCTTAAAATAGAAAACCGTATTTCTTATCGGAGTTTGAGCAAGAACAAAATTCATTTTGGAGTTAACCCTGGATGGATATCGAAGAGTAGATAAACTGGACTAATGTGCCTCCAGAATGACACTCAGTTGAAAAGTGAGACGGGTGAATGATGGTTTTTTAAAATCCGAACTCATTAGATCGTTATCATGTCGGATGGTCTCGAGAAAATGAAAGCGAGCTGGTCGTGTTCGCTGCAAGAAGTTCGCAGTCGAAAAATAAATGCCATAGACAGATTCATCAGTGCAAAAGGAATAGTTGCGAACCAATGATCGAAATCCGACGTCATGCTTTAAAATAATAAAGCATGCATAGGATGATTCGGCTGCAATCAGTGGTGACCAGCCGCATCATTGATAAGCTTAAAAATTACGTTCGCTAGGTTGATGATATCTTTGCAATTGCCACTGCAGAAACCGACGTAGATACCCTCTTACATGCCGCAAATCAGGCACATGCATCGATAGCATTCACGTTGGAGACCGAAACGGCCGGTTCGCTCCCTTTCTTAGATGTCCTTCTAAACAGGACATCTGACGTTATCTGTTTGGAGGAACGTCTATCGGAAGAAACCCTGGTCTGGACAATACAGAAACTTCGCCAGTTTCATACCCTCCAATAAAAACGAAATGTAGTCCGGTGTCTACTATAAAGAGCTAGAAAAATGTATCCAATAGGATGCATCCAGGAGGGGCATAGGAAAATCCAGGAATTGCTTGGCGAAAACGAGTATCCTGACTGGTTCATTGCAACGAACATTGCCGAAGGACCGGCAAAACCCACAACAATGACGGCCAAAAAGAAAACTTTATTCCTCAAAGGCCTCTATTCAAATGAGTACGAGAACACCTTCCCGCATGGCTGGCAAAAGGCGAAACTAGGAGCATAAGCGGCGTCATTCTTGCGCATGCATTTGATTCAGGGCATCGTCTGGACGCCAACAAAGCTTTTCGTGTTAATTACAAGGTCGCCTCGAGCTATCCTAAGCTACTGGGCCAGCGTCTGTTAGCCGCAGCAATTCGATTTCGAAAACTCACACTATACGCCCAGAAGAACCTCTTTCACTCTCCGCGCTTACTGTAGTCAAAGGTCGACCAATTGCATGCAACTTTCTGCGTCCTTCTGTTCTCGCCTGTCTGTGTTTTAAAACTGACTTTTATCGATTTTCCAATCACTGGCATGTCTGACTCTACCCGTTCGCATAAGATTGTACTGGCCTGAAGAGAATTTAGCGAAAGCAACGTATGCTCGTCAGCTCGTCTTCTGAATACGATTATACCCTGAAAGGTGTCACAATCAAACTCGACGAACTACGCCATGCAGACTCCCTCGAGACCGTTATTTCGTTGCATTAGATGGTGGAATGAATGCCCGGATTCAGCTGAATTATCAAGATTACCGTATGAGCATGGAATGTTTAGTCTGAAAGTAGGCGGAACACAGGACATGGATAGCAGCAAGTTCATTTCCTCGTCTATTTCAAAATTCATTGCTCTATCTACTTATTGCCTATAACATCGAAGCAACATAGTAAAGAAACGGCCTATGCCTTTATAACTATGGGCATATGCATCGCACCAGTTCTTTGTGCATGCATATCCTGACCAACATAGTCTGGGTCTTTAAATGGAATGGAGTTACTTAAACCGTATAAACGTCATCTACTGTAGATGCGCTATGTCGGGAAATGTTAACCAAACTTCTGAACTGCGTTTTCAATTATAGAAGGGTACCCAAACAGGGCTGTTATATTAATTTTCGTGCCTTTTATTGCCAAGATATTTCAACGACGCCCAAAAAATGTTTTTCGAACAGGCGTCTTAGTGGCCGCCTGCGTAAACTACAGTCCGTAAAATGACTGACTTAGTATTATACACGTTCTAATTGATATTTACTGTCCTTATAAATTTAGACTTATTTTATCGAAAACGTGCTCATAAATATCTCGGTAGAAATTTACGTCTTTTGCAAAGTTTAAACTTGACGAAACATTATTTTTTTGTTTATGGAAACGTTTCTAATTATGGGCTTTTTAGGATCGTGAAATGTCCAGTTATGCATCAAGGCATCAGAATTCCTACAGATGCTATTCGTGGAGTGGACAAGATGGCTCACATTCATTGTAAAATTTTATTTTAGTACTATATAGAAATGCATGATTTGAGAATTTAAGAATTTCTGTTTACATATTATGAAATAGCATATCTACTGTAGCCGATATGGACGCTCTAGGATGAAAGGTCTACGCAAATATATTAGTCATTTTTTCACCGGTAGCAATAGATGTAGATGATTTCACTAATTTGTTGTGAAGCATGGTTTACCTTCTCACTGCAGGCCAGATTTCAATTAATCGGTTCACTTATTGTTTCTACTAGCCTCTAGTGAATCACCAACCTATACGTATTAATGGTCGACTCGTGGAAACCCCGTAAGCACAATTACCCGAGCACCTGTGTCTGCACTTCCAGTGAGCTTTAGGGACCGTAGAGTGCCGACTGTAAGGAGGACTCCCTCATCGACCAGGGCATCAGTTTTAACTCTGATACATCCATCTGAACAACTGGCACCGCGTACACAGCTGGCCGATGGATACCGGCTCCCAGTAGGCTGAATGGGGAAATCCCCGTGCTGCTTCCTTCGGTTGCACTAACCTCGCAGGTAAAGAGGACTTGCGCATCCTTGTGGGTAACGTAGAACCTATCCGGAACTTGCAGTTTTCAAGTATTTAGGCCATTTTTGAACCAAACTTCACTAAAGCCTCATTGTCTACTAGCATGTTCAATCATGATAAAGAGAGTTGTGTGTCCCGGGTACTTGTGTATTTCTGGAACCCTGAATTCAGGTGAAACTGCAGGTTGTATTCAAAATTATGAATGTATCGGAGTTAAGGCTGATGTCCTGTTCAATGAGGGTCAGTCCTTAGAAGCCACGGGATATGTAGATACGGATGCTACGGTAATTGTGCTTACGGGAGTTCCACAAGTGGGCCATTCACTAGGCGCAAGTTCACAAGTTCAATAAAATTGATCAAGTGAAATCTGATATGCACCTCGGAAGCAAGTGAGGATTGAAAATGAATTCACGAAAGACGACATGAGTAATCTAAAATAATGCTTCACCATGCCCGAGGCCACCCCTCATCCTCGGCCGTGCATATTGGATAGCTGATGTTCACATGGCTTAAATAAATCACTTCAGACTAAGGGCGCAGTCGATGTAGACTAGGACATGCATGCAAAGGACCTTGTGCGATGCATATTGCTTATTCATAATTGCTCGAATTACTTCATTTATCCGGGATCAAATTGTTACTTTGGTGTTTTAGACGCTAAGATTATGGAAGAATGAATCTTGAAGGATACGAGAAATGGACTTACTTCTATCTGAATACGAGGTTCCGTCCTTATTCTGACTGAACATGCCCTGTTCATACGGTAATATTGATGATCCAACTACATGTGGATCCTCGTTCCACCATCTGATGTAACGACATAACAGTTTGGATGGGCTCAGCATCTCGTAGGTCGTCGAGTTGATTTGCAACGCAATTCAAGGTTTACATTGCGTTGATTGGTTTCGTGCAACCTTGGACCCGACCAACGAAGCGGCTGCCAACTGGCGGATTTTGCATCAGGCGGTGGTCATGTGTTGCGAAATAGAACGATTGTGAACCTTAGGGGGTGGGATATAGTTGATGCAGAATTAAGTGGACAATCCTGATATTCGGCTTGATGCACACCTTGATGCACATCAACTGTTTGTTAAAAAGTCTGAGTTTCATGAGGCAGGCGGCTTCCGGTTTGCTCGCTAACCACTATCATCGAGATTCTGACTGGCCGTTGAAACGTGATGGCCTCGCTCCCTCAGTTCTCCTGCAAACGAACACCATCGGGCGTGTCTCTTGTGACACTACTGACTCGGTTGCCACAGTGGCGCAGCTGGATCCAGTCAAAGGCTTCCGGGTTCATGAACCATGGGGAACACGCTGAGGGTTGTGTTCGTTTTTTCTCATGAATTTCTATCGCCTGACCTAATCCGTCAGCAACGAACAACCACTTACTTCCGCAGTGTTCTGACTTTCTTATCAACCCCTGACGTAAATCGACTACCCCCTGTCAACAAGAAACTGACCTGAACTCCTTCCAAAAAGATCGGATTCTATGAAGTCCCCGCCCCCACCGGGCTTCATGTTCAGAAGTCTGTTTTACTGCTCCACCCACAGATCGCTGTTTTACCCCAAAAATGTCAATTAGGAATATGTGAATACTGATACCATTGGTATGATATACGAACTGCTAAAACGCCCCTACTTCATTTCCTACTTCATAAAACTCATCTTTCAATTTCATTGTACAATTGCTTGCTTCATTCAGACACCCATACCAAAATTACAGTAAATTATCTCACCGTTTAAACCAGTCTTCACATTGCACTTATATATTCATCAGACCACTTCAAAAAAAGCTATTACTATTAATGACAGCAATGCCTATTCAGTCTTCTCTGTCTGTGTTGCTAGCTATCATCGGTTATGGGATGCGGGCTCCGGACTTGAGGTTGTCCCAATGGATCTTGACTTAATTCAGGTATTTGAGTACGGGGAACCAGCAAGGAGCATACTGTCGAACCAATGTCCCCTTAGCTTGGCCATTCAGTGACTGAAATGCAGAGAAACGCTTGTCTCGACTTTTGATTGATGCGAATGTTTGTAGTATGCTGATATTGTTTTCTGTATCCTTGAGGAGTCAAGCATCCTAGCAGCGCTATAGCCTCAGTGATTGCTAATTAGACGTATGTAGCAGTTGACTGAGAGATTGTAAATCTCGCTGATGACATAAAATCCCGCTTCCTGCTCATCAACATATCCCTCATCACGGCCGTTAGTCCCAATGCGTTCTTCCCTTCCACCCTCTCCACCATTGCAAATCTGGCTGCGACGTGGTGAAACCGTGGAAATACGAGTCCATTTGGATTAGGAATGACCATTGAGACGCACGCGACAAATGCGTTCTGCCAAACTCTTTCTAGGGTCAACAAATCAATCCACCGACCTGATTGGACCTCTGCCACAATCGGTCGATTTGGAGACTTACAGTGAAGACTGAGGCAGCAATTCACGAGATCAACCGGGTCGTCGCTGGCAATGCTAAATAAGCGACTCGCAAGCTTCAGGTGCTGCGGGTTCACAATCCGAACACACTGAGTTCCTGCCAACGAGTCTATGTCGTCAACGGACATTAGGCCCTCCAGCCGCCGACACCCTCTACCAAGCCCATCATCACCGCTCCATTTCCACAACGGCGTCGACGGCGGCGACGATTACTTCCGCTACTTTAATCCCACCGCCAGTAAGAATGTCGAAAGTCGTGTGCTCGACAAGATAAAGATTCCAAATCAAAAGTCAGGGAAGACGGATGAGTTGGACAACCTTTACTGCCTGGGGAAGTGCGTACACAAGGGCTCTGTAGGCAGTCGCCGCGAGCGCGCTCCAAGCAAGCTGTTGTCTGTGTCCGCCTTCGAGGTGTTGTCAGCGCGTGTGTGCCCTTTGTTGTCTCCACATCCGCCAGCCAATCAGAGTGGGGAAAGCGTTGATTGGCTTCGAGCACTCGCGCGTCCCAGCAGCGTATCGACACGGAGTGTGAGGCGGACAGGACGGCAGCGTGACATAGGCGAAGGGTGAGTAGACGCGAACTGCCACAAGAACACTTCCGATGGCCTGCCACCCATCAGGGAGTTCTAATCAAATATGTATAACAGTTGACTAAGAGATCGCGAAAGTCGATGATAACATCCATCACACTTCTTTATCAGTATGTCCCTGTTCTCGGCCGGTATGCCTCAATACAACCGGGAGGACAACGAGCCCGTGACTCAATGGTTAGGGCTTTGTGCTACAAACTAGCAGGACGCGATCTTGGGCATCAGTGGTTGCAAACCTGGGACATGGTGATGCCGTGTAGGCGCGAGTCCATTTGGATGCGGGACAACCATGGAGACGCACGCAACAAATACGTTCTGCCAACTTCGTTCTAGGATCAGCGAATGAATCCACCGGCCTGGGAGGACTTTTGCCATAATCGGTCTATCAGGAGAATACCAATGAAGACGGAGACAGCAATCCACGAGGTCGATCGGTTCGTAACGGGCAATGCTAGAATTGCGACTCGCAATCCTCACTTGCTGTGGGTTCACAAACTTAACACCCAATCCCTTCCAACGGATCCATGTTGTCAACGGACATTACGCCCTCCAGCCGCTGACGCACTCTACCACCCCTTTCATCAATGCTCCATGTCCTTAACGACGAGTACCGCTACTTCCATCCCATCGCCAATAAGAACACTCCGCATGGCCTGCCACCCATCGTCACCACTTCCACCACGAGCAACGTGGATTCGATCCCAGTCTTTCCCGCTTGTAGTCGCACCTTCACGTCATGCATCGGTCTGATATGTCACTAGCAAATCCATCTCACCGTGACTGCCGAACCAGTGCGCGAAACGACAGAATGTACCCACAGGACCGGTCTCAGCTGCCTCCACTACCCACTCATATTCAGTCGTCGCATTGGTATACCCAGACTCATGCTCGCGCCCGACAGCCGGAATCACTGTGTTGTCTGCACGCCAAAGCCACCTTGCACATCTGCAAGCCTCCCCACCATCGGTGCTACCGACCCCACCACCACCACCACCACAACCAACACAACAGTTTCCAGCCTACATTGCGTATATTGCCACCGCACATGCCTATCATCTATCAGTCTGGACAGTCAGGTGTGGATGCCAGGAAATCTGCGGCAAAACGAAGCAGTTCAGATTTCATCATCACCCCCCTCCACCAGCCACTATACCACAAATAATCTTGACCCACACCGCCCACCACCGACACAGAATAGGCACCTCTCACATAAGTGAGTAGAGTGGTCTGTGGCGCAACCCGGTGCCTGATCAGGTCGGATGCGGCAAACGTATACGAATCCTCGTAGCTCAGTCAGTCCCTGTACCCACCCCCATCGTCAGTTGTCTGATCTGCCGAAAGATTTTTGTGGTGCGCTGGAGAGGGAAGTGATGGCGAGGCACACTTTGGGGACTCCAATTTACGGCATCCCAAGCGCTTTGCTCAAACGTGGCGCAGTCGAATCCAGCACGACGGGCTAAGAGCTGTGGCTTAGGAGATGGGCAAATGACGATGCAACTCAAATCTCGCGGCCAGTTGTGTATGTTCGGAGTGACCGACTGACGGATCAAGAGTCAGGACCTAATGATCCTTTCTCAAGTTGCTTCTGTGGGGTTCCTCACGCATGTGAGATCTAAGCCTCCTATCACCTTCATTGGAATACGGGACGTGTTATGCGAGGGTCAAGTTGTGTGTGGCACGCAACGGCGGTCTGATGAGCTCTGTTAGTCACTAACGCCAAATCCCCATATCGAATGACTGACCGACACGGACAGTGAAGCGATGCCTGCGAGAGTAAAGAGAGAGGGATATCAAGCCCGGCAATCAGAGCACATTCCTCGTTACAAAAAATTTGCGGTGGCTTTGAACGAACACGATGGGCTAAAAGGCTACCTGCTGACGGGATAGTTCGTAGAGGCCGGCTGCAGTGGTTCCTTGTTGTTGGGATCTAGGCGGTCCCCTTGTCGTTTTGATGAACACATGGTCCATCGTGCGCAGGCAGGCGTGTATGTGTGACAAGTTAAGTCGTCTCATCCTGACTTAGTCTTGCCAGAACGGTGAGAGAGGAGGCAGTGAGGCAGATGCCGCTCTAGTCTGCCGTCAAGATGAACTAATTCACGCGCAAGCCACCATGATTGTTCTACTCTCTCCACTATCTTCTGGCCAATATGATAGTTTGGAGTCGACTCGCGGGAGGAGAGGTCCGTCTGCGTTCTGCAAGTTCACATCCCATTAGAACTGTTTTCTGTACGATTGACTTTGAAAAACGCTGTGATCATGGAAGGCCATACTCATCTAACTATTCTGAGTAGGAGTGTACATTAGGAGAAATTTTTCATTCGTTTTACTAGCGGTGAGAGAGAACTCTGGCAGCCGACCTTAAGCATGATGTGAACAAGCAAAACTTGCTCGGTAAAAGCTATGCTAACTACTCTCTGAATGAGACCGCCGTGAAATCCAGATGAACTCGACATCCTGAATTTCATTTCCGTGATACGTTGGCGTGATTTGCATTTAATCGCCGTCCAGCAGTGTGAAACCATGATTTACATTGTCCCTAAAGTTGCCATCACACTGTTCACGCACCGCTACCACACCTGGACGTTGCTTCTTTGGATGATGACCAAAACATCCCTGGCACGAATGGAACATTTTCAAAGAATGCTGATAACGCAGTCTCCTAATCTCCTTGTGCTTCCGTCGTACTACAGCGCTGAGATTGTTTTAAGATGACTGGATACCATTTTAGGCTTACTGGCTAATGAGGTAGTAGGCCCGTTCGACGTCACGGATAGCATTGTATGTTTCCTCGTCACAACCCAGCTGGAGTTCGTTCGAAAAGCAGTTGAGGGTGGACGCACAGAGTGGAGTCAATCATGCTGACAGGAGGCAAGGGAGGTTGGAGCGGCGATTTTCGGCCTATTAACTGTCCTCAGCCTATGAAGTCATTTGTATTGTAACCATGAACATATACTGAGAGGAGTGTCGGCAAGCAGAAGGGAGACTGAAATGACCGTTTCTGGCTTGTTGTCCGTCATCAGCTAATAACTATTAATCTCAGACCTCTGGAGGTTTAGGCCGGCGGATGAGGCCTAATAAACCAGAAACGGACGTCCAGGCCTCCGTCGATTTTGTTGATGCTCCACTTCGTATATGTTCATTTTCGCTGTGTAACTAACCTCATGAGCCCTACATTAACCTAAAAGACACAACAGAGCGAGTAATTCCCGTAGTGCGATTGGTGAGAGCCCCCCTACCATAGTTAATATAGCCCATCACAAACGATAGGACAACAAGCCCGTGGCTCAGTCGTTAGGGCGTTGGGCTACCCACCAGGGTGTAGGACACGCGGGGGATGTCGTCGCACACGAGGACCGAACTGGCATTGCCATGGCTCATCTCATTGATAACCACTTTCTGTGAGATGCCCCATCCAGTAAAATTGCGGTTGACATTGGGTCACCAGTAACAGAGAGATTCGCTCATCCTTGTAGCCTTCTCGTCGCCTGTATGCTGAAGTTGGTATACATTATGGAGAATCCTTGCTCATCGCAGACATTTCCGAAAAGGACTAAACTGCTGTTGCGATTCATTGCTCTTCTAGAGCTTAGTCTTCATCTAATGCGGTGTCTGTTGTTTTGGTCTTGAACCAAGCTTTTCAACATCTGTGGTTTTTCCGTCTACCGCGCAAATTCCCGCAAGCGAAGAATCTTATGATATAAGTTACTCTCCATTTTGGTATTCTTTTGCGGCTATTCTCGTGTAAAGCATTTCTGTGCTTTTCTTCTGCTTTCGCATATCGTATACAATCTTGCCAATTCCCCTTAGAGCCCTTGCCTCACATTTACATAATGTGCTGGTTGACTGCATTTCACAAGAACGGTATCGTTCCCTCTGTCCGGAAGTCAGTTGAATCTTTGAATGGTTCTCTCATGTTCGTTTCGTCCAGCTCTTGTTTCATTTCCTCCCATTACGCGGTCATATGTGTATTCTATTCCCTGTTTTGGTTTTCTAATTATTTCGGATCTTCAATTCCTTCATATCCCCCCTCGAGGGCTTAATCTCGCTGGGATTAATGAGTACTCCTCCCTTAATAAATGTAGATTTCTCCCATCTCCGCCTGCCCCCTATTTTGAGATCAGGGTTTAAAAATTTTGACATACAGCACACCCTTTCAGTAAGCTATCGTCCATCTCACTTCTGCTCAATGTCAAGGTAGATATCGCAAGAGGACTTCCTTATTTTGAGTTCAGCGTTTGTTTTCCGTCTTGGCTAACTGAGACCGAAGATTGTGTTACCGGTTGCAATTTCGTTCCTGTAATTGTGCCAATGGGAAAGCGAATGAACGTCCGTAGTGTTCGATCGGATCGGTCGAATAATGCAAGCAATGATCAAGACTACAAAATAAAGATATCTGCAGGAAAAACTTAGCTCTAAGCCAGGAATGTTACGTTTGGTCCGAGAACAGAGACGGCGATAATGGGGAAATTGGCGAGTGTGTGCTGTTGCACAGAATCACAAAAAATAAAGTCCTCTCTAGTAGCAGATTGCTAAAGAATGTATGAGTCCTTCTCGATTATTCTCAGAAGTTTCGAGCTTTTCCTCATTGGTGGGGCTTGTCGACTGGACAAATTCAAGTCCGGCAAGGTGTGACTGAAAAGTAACCCGCAGATGTTTATCGCGTCTGACTACAACAGATTCAGGGATATAAAATTGATCCATAAGCCATCGACATCATACGGCAACGAAGACAGAACACCCCTTGTCGCAAGTCGAAACCGGTGGTTATGCGTATTTCTGGCATATTCAAAAAAAACAGTGCAGAGTAGCGCAAGTGTACGAGAAAGTGCGAAGTGTAAAATCGAAGATGTACATTCACGCTGACCGGAGAATGTGACTTCCTTCGTAAGCACGCCCACAGAGACCTCAGTAAAATAGCTGGACCCGCGGTGCGAAGTCCGTTTCCCCATGTGACGGCAATTGTAATTGTGTAGTGAGAAGACCAAGTTCTGATCAGAATTCTATTTACTTTCTTATTAACTTACAAAAATACTACTTAATTCTACATGGGAGGGAGTCATCATATCCGATGGGGAAGATCTGGTGGGGCTGCCATTTCCTCTAGGTGCTTAGACAAAACACCCTGCGTAGAGTGGCAATCAGTCGCCTCCAGCGTCGAGGTTTTCTTCTCTGTAGATAAAAAAAACCTAAGGAACCTTCAAATGAATTCAAAGGCGCAAATACCGCAAATGTCTTAACAAGGAGAGCACATACCTTGACCGGTTTGGCAGGAGAAACTGGGCTTTTGTCTTGAAAAGTAAAAAAATCTCATTAAGACTACGCCGAATGATGGATTGAATGCACGTGTTCTTTCATCATTACTCGAGTTCGGGTCAGATACTCATAATCTCTTTAACATAGTAGACAATGTGGCCTAAAACGAATTTTGTCAAAAAGATTGTAACTATTGAAATACTGCCTTTCAGACATACCCATGGACGTCGGATGCACGCACACAACTTCGTCGCCGCTGTCCAACACTGCAGTTGTCTGAGTCCACCTCATTTCAGTTTCCTCTGGAACTCCTGTCTGGAGGAGCCGTGTCAGTTGGTTCCGGGGTGAATCTCCACCCCCTCTGAACGGAAGATCAGAACCGCGACTTTCGCTGATGTGGCTGCTAAGTACGCCGACTTCATCGGCAGGCGAGAGACGCGAAATGAATAGGGGTGGTGGCGGCGATGAGGGCGGCGGCGGTCCCGTCAACGTCTTCAACGGCACCAGCAGCGTGGAGGGTGATGAGGATGATGATAGTGGAGACGAGGTAGACGTTGTCAACAGTTCTGGTGATGGGGAGGGTTGGGTTGATAATGGCAATGGACTCAACCCCTTCAACACCTCTGGGATTTGAGACTGTGGAAGGGAAAGTTGTGGGGAAGGGGTCAGCGTCGACAAGGGTTCCGGCGGTTGTGTCAATGGGGTTGAGGTTTTCGGCGACGACGGCGACAGCGACGGCCACGCAATCAGTGCATTTAGGAGTTGAGACGGAGTCGGGGAGACGGCAGGGGACGGCGTCGGAGACGGAGACGGAGGCGTGCAGTCTTCTGTAGACGCTACTGTCTCCACCCGCTTCAATGTCAACCATCCTGATGGCGGTGGTGTTGGAAGTGGTGGTGGGTGTGCCAGTGCGGAGAACGGATTGGGTGGCGTTGGGAGTGTCGGGGTGGCCGAGTGTCGCGGCCGTGGGCGAGGCCGTTGTGGTGGCGTCGATGGTCTGCACGACTCCAAGTCCAGCAGACAGGGAAACGTTGGCGGTAGATTTGGTGACGGTGAAATCGGCGCCGTGAACGGATGAGGTGGTGGAGAATGTGGGAGTGGCGACTTCCTTGATCGCATTGGTGACAACAGCGGCAGTGGTGGTGTTGGTGGCTGCGGCTGTGAAGGAGGTGACAGCGGCGACATGGCTGCTGGTTGGGATTGTCCCAGAGCCAACCTGCGAGATCGCGGATGTGGAGTCGGACGGGGATTCAACGCAGTAAATGCTATCGTCGCGGGTCCAGGTCCCTTTGTGGCGAATCAAGTTTGGGGGTTGAGGATGAGGACGATATTGATGAAATGGAGCTGTTTGAACCGGCTGCTGATACACTATCCACTTCACCTTCCGACTCCTTATGATGCGCGGTATTTGATGGATGCGTTATGGGAGTTGAATTAGCTTCCAGAGTGCGAAGGTCTTCTTCACTTGTGAGGCTCAAGCGACTGACATATTCCAAACTTGTTGCCTGGGAGATTTTCTCACCTAGTCTAGAGGGAGCTGATCTCCATCGGACAGCTGTGTGCTCGGTGCCAGTTGTCCATATGGATGTAACAGAATTGAAGCTTATGTCCTGTTGAATGCTAGAATCGTCCTTACCCTCCGCATTTCTAGTGTCCTTAAAAGTCATGGGAGTTGTAGATGACGATGCTACGCTAAGTGTGCTGACGGCAGTTGCGCAATTTGGCCATTTGTACGTATTTGACTGTGATACACTAGGAACTAGAAGAAAAGTTCAATAAAGACGATTAAGTGAAATCTGATCTACTTATAGAAAGAAAGTCATGAGTTAAAATGCATTCATGAAAGCCGACACCAATAACCTAAAATAATGCTTCTTTACGCCCAAGGTCATGCCTAATCCTCGGTCGTGCGTACTGTATAAGTGATGCTTAGCTGGCTTAAATAAATCAAGTCGGTTACAAGGATGGGTCAATGCAAGATAGAACATGCATGCATAAAACCTTGTGCGATGCATATACCTTATTTATACTTACTCGAATTACTTCAATTATAGGGACTCACATTATTGCTTAGGTGTTGTAGACGAGGAGATGAAAAAAAGAATGAATCTTGAAAGATACAAGAAATGGACTTACTGCTATCTGAATACGAGGTACCGTCCCTATTCTGATTGAACATGCCCTGTTCATAGGGCAATATTGAAGATCCAGCTGCATGTGGATCCTGGTTCCACCACTGAATGTAACGGCACAAGAGTTTGGACGGACTCAGCATATCGTAAGTTGTCGAGTTGCTTTGTGACGCAGTTCAAGGTTTAAATTTATTGATTGGTTTCGTGCGATCTTGAGCCCGACCAACCACGCGGATGCCCACTGACGGTTGTTGCGTCAGGTGGTGGTCACGTGTTACGGAATAGAAGTAGTGTGAACCGTAGAGGAGGGGATTCAGTTGATGAGGAATTAGGTGGACAGGCCTGATATTTTGCGGTTTTTACTTCATGCAGGAACGATGAGAAATGCCTGAGGTAAAGTTCCTTGCTTGTGGCGTTCATCGGTTTAGAGAGCGTATTTAGTCCTTTTAATATTGTAAACGTATTTTACTAGAATTCAGTTCTAATTGACGTATCCGTATTCTTCCTCCTCAACCATGACTAACTGAATAGCTTTAAATTTCCGTGAGTCCCTTAGCTGAGGGCTGATTTCCGTATCCTTTTCCTGATTAAACATCTTTCGAGAGATTTCCACCACTCCACCTGTTAGTCGTTTTTTATGAAATTCGCAACACTCCCTTAATATTCATCTGTTCTTCCCTGCTACCTCTAAACATTCTGTCTATATCAGCTTTTGATAGAAGGCTCTTCTACCCCACGGAATGTTTTGGGGTGTTTTCGATGCGAAAATTTGACTAAATTAGGATTGCATGATTAGAGATTTTGTTGCGGAATGCCAAAACATTTCAATCATATAAGCATGCCAGCTTTTGAAAGAGCTTCGTTAGTGCCGACCGGATAAAGTGAACTCAGGAAAAATAACTAGTCGATTAGTATGGATTTCTCAACTTGATTTCCGCTGCCCTCATTAATTCCAATATGTGTCTCAGAAAAAACACTCAAACTCATCGTTCTTTTACTCATTATGTGGAGAATTATTTCTTTGAACTTCATGCTTAGAAAAGAGTATCACTAGGTTGATTACCGTTTATAACTCTAAGATTTTTTAAAATTGTGAAATGTATTTTCATAAACCACTGTATCTCCTCGTTTGTTAGTGCTAATAGTGAATCAAATCCCCTGCAAAATTTCATGAAAGCCAGATGGCTTCGTCTTGGGAGGACATAGAAATGTGTATTTTCCCTGTTGTAAAAATCATGCATCTTGTAGTTTTGAAGCCCTAAATGCGAGGGAGACGACAGGTCCGGTTCAAAATGATACTATTTCTTAAAATATACAATCGGAAGAAATCGTAACTTTCTTCCAAATGAGTACTAGAAAGAATATGTTTTGTACATGTTTCCTGTATATATAAACTTGAATTTAGAGGGGCGTGGAAAACCTACGAAAAGTTAATGCTACTCAAGTAGTCATTTTGGACAATAGCACGTTTTGTTTAGTTTTAAAAGTCAGCTTTGCAAGTCCGTGCGATTTCGTGTTCTGAAGTGCAGTAATAACGAACACTGGCATGGATCAATGCCATTTTGCCATTTGAAGTCATACGAGTTGACACAGAATTGACTACCACCGAATAGTCGTTTCGAGTTTTGAACATATGGAACATTACAGCTCGTGCGGCCTTGCTTCTCTACGTATGTAATTTAGCAATGGAATGAGAAAAGCATTAACAGTTTCAGTATTGAAGAAGGAGACACGATCGCCGGGACAAGAGCTTTATTAGCCTGACGTTTCGGATTCCTACTCGGATCCATCATCAGAGACAAAAGAGCAGAAACGGGTGGTTGTTGCACAAGGGGCTGCGGTATTTATAGGATGCAGCAGCCATGCTACCGCATGCCTATGAACGTTCACGGCTTCCCCCTTCATCCGGGATTGTCACACTTGGGGTGATCATTGCTTGATGGCCTGGGACTCGGCTCTTCGCTTCTATTGGCAGTTTCAGTATTTATATGGCCAGGCCGTCTGGCATTCATAACCGTAGAGCGGAACCTGAAATTTAGCAACTACAGTGAAAATGGACACAATAAAATGAGAAAACCACATTCTCACTTCTGCGGTAGAAAATAGCGATATTTTTTCAACAAACTGCAAAATCATAAAGTACTCAGACAATCGCTGGCAGACGGCCTTCTTGAGACGATCCTTAAACAGGTGACATATTAGAGAAGGTTTTCTAATGAATCGAAAGCATATCTGATTTTGCCTTTTTTGTGAACATTTATTTTTTCCGCCAGTGAGGTTTCGGGTTTGAATGAGTCTTCCAATTTGACCCAAACGAAAATCTAAATGAAAAAGTACAACTAAACTCTCTCTACTGCGGTAAATGCCTTCAAGACGTATCTTATTTCAAAGGTTTGATTGAGCAAATAATACAGAACCTGTCGTTATGGAAAGTCGATTTAAAACACTGAAAATCACGAAGTATTCAGCGAAATCTCAAGGGCCATCTGAAACTCAAGGTGATCCGGAACGAGGAATAAGTGCCAACTGATTTTACGAAAGGAAAATTCTTTTGACATATTCTAAATGGTCAGTTTATGGCTGCATCCGTTAAATCTATTTAAACTGATGATTCACCGACAGCAAGTTACCTTATGGAAGTTTCCATTTCTATGGCGTCCTTATCGGCGAGATTAAGCAAAATCATTTTGCCTTATTAAACTGTATCTCAGTCAATGCAAACACGCAACAATTTTTCCCGAATTCTCTGAATACCGTTTTGGAAAATATACGCAGAATGTGGGCTGTTGGTAAACCGGCATACCGGTATTATACAAAGTCTTAAAAATATTTTGCTGTAAATTTCACTAAATGTCATTTTATTTACGCGGTCATGTTTAGTCAATTCGCGAGCATTGGAATACGAAATATACTAAATTACAACCGTCTCGGACGTTTTTTTTGAATTTTCTGCTTTCTCGACGAAAATGATACTTCTAAACAAGTTAATATTGCCTTTTATGTTTATTTTACGTCTTCGATTCCCTTAAAGCTAGCATTTATTAGTCTAGATATGGAGTCCATGGTCTAATGTCAGTTTGCGAGTGATTAACGATCATTCGTACCTTTTGACACCTTTCATCAGATAGGTAACAAATCCCCTTGCGAATTCCATTCTACGGTTGCATCCTTCGCCATTTAAATCAGTGCTCACTTTGGACTGGTACTGTTCTCTGGATGCTCGCCAATAAAAGTACTACAAACAGTAGTATTGTTTACTTAGCCGCGATTACCGGATGCAGGCTCCGGGATAGATGCTGCTCCAGGAAGCCTGTCGTTGAACCAATCTCCTCCTAGCCGAGTAATACAACGGCTGAAATCCAGACAAACCATTATCTTGGATTGTGGTCGATGCGGATGTTTTGAGCATTCTGATGTTATTTTCTGCGTCCTGGAGAAGACAAGCACTCCAGGAGCGTCGAATCATCAGGCAGTTCTAATCAGACATGTGTAGCAGTTGACTGAGAGATTGGAAAACTTGCTGGTGACATCAATTCCTGCTTCTTTATCCTTGTGTCACTGTTCTCGACAGTTAGACCCAATGTGCTCTCTCCTCCCCCACCACCTACCCATCACTCCAATACTTGTTGCGACCTGGTGATGACGTAGATAGGCAAGTCTACTTGGGCAGGGAACGATAATTGAGACACACGCTACGAATACGTCCTGCCGACCTCTTTTTAGGATCAACAAATCAATCCACCGACCTGGGAGGAACTCTGCCACAATCGACCGATCTACAGAATAACAGTGTTAAAACATCATGTAACAGCTGGCTAAGAGTCCACATCACACTAACTCCTTTTTCTTCGTTAATGTGTCCTTGTTCACAACCGTTAGCCCTCTGTGTGCTCGCTCCAGTCCAAGACTGACTGCGCAGTTTTTGGGCTGTGGAATCACGAAGCCACTGTGGACATGAGACATTAATTATCGCGCTCTCGCCCTCGAGGTTTTAAATAAAGTTTTTCCTAGATGCCTTTAAAAATCACTGACCCCTCGGTGCTCCATTGCTCTGTAAAGAACCAGCGAAAGAATGTCATGGACAGGGTTCACCACAAACACTTGACAGAGTACATAGACAATAGGAACTGTTATCGCGAGCGCTAAGGACAGAACCGTCAATCCCAGGCTATGGATATCAGGATAAGATCAGAGTTACAAAAGAATTAACAATCAAAATTCAAACGACCTGACTGTCCAACACATGCCCTGCGCGTCACGTCCTGTTGTGTTCAGTTGTTCAGTTAAACAACCAGTAAGTTCAAGAATGAAGAACAGGTACGGAAATGCAAAATAGTCTGGCGCCTCGGCACAGTTCCCCCTCCGAGACCGGAGGGCGGCGAAAACGACGCCGAAGGATATGTACAAGTCTAAAAGAAATGAATGACCAACCGATCAGGAAAGTGTACATGACGACCACTGAGAGTGATATATACAGGGTCCGCAGAAGAGTGAATAAATCTGGTGGCGGAAGAGTTGGAGTTGGTGGTGGCAGTCGTAGGTAGCGGACAGGAGGGCAGAGGGAAAATACGGGACGGTGGAATAGAGGCTACAGGTGTGGAAGCAGAATGTAGAGGACCAAAGGGCCTTGAGGCGATCCACAATCACTACCTCATCACGATTGTCGCGTTGAATGCGGAAAGTCTTCATCCCGCGACAGAGCACTCGGAATGGGCCGTCATAGGGCGGCTCCAGAGGCCGACGGACTCGATCACATCGGAGGTAGACGTGCAAGCACTTTGCCATGTCCTTCTCGAGATAAGACGGAGAGGCGGAGGACCTGGGAGGAAACGGAGAAATTGTCCGCATAAACTGCCGGAGGTGATGTAGGAGGTTGATGGGATCCTAGACTGCGCCTCGGGGGGTTGGCGAGATCATCTCACCGGGGAGTCGGACGGTGGCGCCGAACACCAGTTCAGCTGCGGAACAGTCAAGGTCCGGCTTGATAGCGGAGCGGATGCCCAAGGGGGCCAGGGGAAGGTGGTCCGTCCAGTTCTACGGAACGGCCGCGGCGCTTAGGGAGGCCTTCAGCTGACGGTGAAACCGCTCGACCATCCCGTTAGCAGCCGGGTGAAAGGCTGTTGTCCGGATGCGAGTGCAGCCTAAAAAGGAGGGTAAAGACTGGAAGAGGTTAGACTCAAACTGGGCACAACTATCAGTCGTGATTGTGGAGGGTGCACCAAAGATAGCAACCCAACAACTGAGAAAAGCCCTGACCACCGTTGGAGCAGCAATGTCAGGCAGGGGAATTGCTTCAGGCCACCGAGTGAACCGGTGAGGAGATAGGAGCAATCATTGGACAGAGGCAGGGGGCCTACAATGTCCAGGTGAACGTGGCTCAACCTTGAACGAGGGCCGGGGAAGGTGTCAATAGGGGTCTTGTTGTGCCGCTGAATCTTACTCCGTTGACAGGCGCTAGAAGTCCGTGTCCATGCTTTGAGGTCTTGGTGAATCCCAGGCCAGACGAAGCGGTCGGAAGCCAGCTTGTCGTTTGCTAGCCTCCCAGGGTTAGAGAGATTGTGCAGGGAGGAGGATGGTGGCACAAATGGACGATGGGAAGGGGTGGATACGTTGCATAAAATGGTGCCGTTGCCAGTTGTCAGTGATAGTTCCTGAAGTTGGAGTTCGGAAACATCCTCATCGCAGGGTGAACCGGCACGGCGTTCTTCAGCGGCCATCTCAGTGAGGTCTATCCCGGATGAAAGCTGAAGATGAGCGGTAGAGGGCCTGGAGAGCGCGTCAGCCACCTCATTCCGTGACCCGTCAATATGGCGGATGTCTGAAGTGAACTGTGAAATGTAGTCCAGGGGGCGGGTCTCTCGGGGGCTTAGCTTGTCAGAGTGGGATTGCATTTCAAATAAAAGTGGCTTATGATCTGTGAAAATTGTGAACTCTCGACCTACGAGTAAATGCCGGAAGTGCCTTACTGCATGATAAGGGGCGAGAAGTTCACGTCCGAATGTGCCGTAGCGGGTTTCGGTCTTGGATAGTTTCCTGGAGAAGAAAGTCAAAGGCACGGTAGAATTTGGCAGACTTTGTTGAAGAACCGCGCCAACAGCAACATTGGAGGTATCGACCATCAGAGATATGGGTGCATCAGCATGAAAGTGAGTCGGGAGGTTGGCATCAACCAAAAGGGCTTTTACCTGCTCAAATGACGTGAGTGCTGCTGATGTAAGTCCAAAGGTGTGCTTAGAACCTGAGAGGAGACTGGTCAGAGGTAGGATGGTATCGGCACAGTTCGGGAGAAACCGGCAATAAAAGTTCACCATACAAAAGAAAGCGTTGCAACGGACGCTTCGAGGTAGGGAGTGGAAAGTCCCGAATGGCAACAGCCTTTGAGGGAAGAGACCGAATGGCGTTTGAGTCGATCAGGTGACCTAAGAACTCAAGAGAAGTGGCTCCTAGGACACATTTGGCAGGATGCAGGGTGACACCAAACTGTTGAAATCGGCCGAAAAGCAGGGTAAGGTGTTGGGGATGTCCCCTAATATATCGACTGGCGACGAGAACATCATCAATATGCGCATAAACAAATGGAAGGCCACGTAAAACACGGTCAGTTAAAGGTTGGAAAGACCAAATGGCATACGAAGGAATTCAAACAAGCCAAAAGGAGTCGTCACTGCCGTTGTGGGAATGTTTTCAGCCGCAATCGGAAATTAATGGAAAGTCCGCACCAAAATGATCTTCCAGAAAACGATTTTGCCACAGGGAGCGCTGGCAAAGTCCTGAAGATGAGGAACCGGATACCGATCGGGCATAGTGATATTGGTTAGGGCTCTATAATCGCCACAAGGACGCCAATCATCCGTATTTGGTTTAGTAACCATGTGCAAAGGAGATGCCCAGGGACTGTCAGACTGCCGAATAATGCCTAGTTGCAGCACATAGCCAAATTCAGCTTTAGCAGCCGCAAGACGCGCGGAAGCAAGATGGCGGGGACGAGAGAAAATGGGAGGACCAGTCGTTTTTATGTGATGAACAATATCACGGGGCAGTGCGGTGCGGGAGAAATGGGGCTTAGTGAGAATAGGATATTTTGCCAAAAGTCTACGAAATGGGCAGTCAGGATCTGGGTCAGGGATGGATAAAAGTTTAAAAGCTGAGGCTGGAGGAAATCCTTTGACTATGAGGGTAGTTGCGCGATCATGGAGGTGAAGTTGCCTGCAATCCACCAGAAGGTCACAGGCAACTAAAAATCAGCACTAAGGACGGCGGTGGGATTAATCGCCTGAGACCAATATCCAGAGAGTCGGACCGAAATCCAAAGGTTGTAATGGGGGATGAGTTTATGGCTTGAAGGTAAAGACAATGGTTTACACATCGTCGGTCGGCTGGCGTGAGATGGACAACACAAATGTGAGCGCCAGTGTCGACTGAAAAGTGCCTGCGACTCGTGTTATCACAGACGTAAAAGGTGAGACCCGTAGAGTTGCCAGAGAGCTCGGCCGCATTTACTCTGCGGCCGACGAGTTTCCCTGCGTGGACTAGAAGGAGCGGGGTTGGACATGACATGACATGACAAGACATGATACCATAGAATCTTTTGCGAAACCTAATTTTACCCCTTCTTTAAGTAGTTGTTCCGTCTACCCATCTTCATAGACTGAAAAGTCCTACGTACAGCTCCCCTTATATAACGCACATTGTTCAATGAGTGACCCGCCAATGCCGTCTGTGAGGCTGCATCCAACCGGCATGTCACCGTCACCCGCAATTACTCGAAACGTCGGACCTCCAATAAACCCCTTCCGGTGAACGCCTCCCTTCTTTTAATAAAAAATGTTCTTCGTTCTTAATCGCCTCCGTTATTTTCAATTAAATATCAACTATTACGACATTAGACGTTATTACTGTGTGAATGTTATATGTGGATTATTTTGGAGCTACGGTGTTAAATATCTTCATATTTAAGTTTTCCAGTCAACTTTCAAAGTCATTAACGAAACTATTTTGGTTTATTCAAGTTTTTTTATAACAGTCACCACAAAAAAAGTTCTTTCCGCCTGCCCACCTTCTCATCCATTTGCCCCGCCCGCAAAACCCCTCCTTCCGCCTGTTCCGTAAGACACGTAAACCTATCTTGGATTATTTGGAATGGGTCTCATTTTGCGTCGTTGGCTAACGGTCCACCGCAAATTTTGCTTGTGCTGGTGGATTGTAAACTGGGAGCAATGCTGAGTGTTAATCACCCACAAGCGATTTAACAATCGCAACAGCCATCCTCTTTTGTCCGTCAGTCTGGCCTGCATAAAGCCTCCTGCGGATATTATCGGTCCTGAATTGCTTAACGTGTCCACACTTGCACCATAAACCTTATCAGGGATTAAAAGCGCAGGAAAAAGCCTCCGTTATGAGTTGCGGAATTTCCTTTTGATTGCATGCAATATCGCTGCACTAAGGGGTCATTGCAGCCTCATGCTCGACCCACTAGTCCCCATAATATGTCCCCACGATGCGTGTGTGTTCAGGTGGAAAGAGGTGTGGTGATGTGATAAGGACTATGGTGTTTTGGCTAGGTGAATGTCTCGCAGATGTGTAGGTTGATGACGCGGAAGCCACGGGTATGTGTTGGAAAGAATGGTGGAAAGTAATCACAGTTCGACTGTCATTTCTGACGATGTCCACAGTCTGTTCCACAGCACCATTAGAGCGAAAACTGTGACTTACGCATGATAATAGACTTGCACTGCATCAATCGTGATCTCTTCTCTCCCGCCCACTTAGGCTCGGATCCAAATGAAAATCAATTTAGAAACCAATGAGTGTGGAGTTCATGAGTATTATTCTGAACTACTTAAACCTACCCGCAGAAATCAGATATTAATGCACCACCTCCGCCCTAGGAGAAATATCTGGCTGCACAGTATTAGGTGAATGGGATTTACTCATCTGGCGGACATAACTACTGGTTCAGCCATCGAGGTGTTCCCAGTGACAGACGACAAAAAAGAAGCCGCATGTCAGCTTGCTATGTGGACCAGGACTCGAAAAAATGTATCCCGTAGAATATTACGGTATTGCAGAGAATATACTCTGTCTGAGTGACAAACCAAAACCTCTTCAGGTTACTGTCGTGGTTAGGCAGTGATGTCGATATCTTCTGTGGATTTGTCGGTGCACTCGATACTGATGGTATTGCGTGTGGCACGTTAAATATGAAGTAGCGTAGGCAGGAGCTAGTTAGACGCCGCGTAAGTGCTGATATGTTTTTGACACACAGTGGATGCGCCATCTTATAAGATGCTAACCATGATTACCAAACGTGTCTTCCAGTGAAGGAGATAGCTCAAGCAAAGTCGTGAGATTTATTGTCGCACAGCATAATCACAAGATATTTCAGTCAGGTCAGGGTTCTGACCTTCAAAAAATCGCTTTCTGACCGCTTGCAAAAGCTGCACTTCGTAATATGATTCATTCCTGTTAATATTCCTTGTCTTTATACACCCAGGTATATTACTTAGAAAACATGCCCAGTAATATCTTTTATTGCGCTTAATTGGTAGCCCAATTTGCTGTCGAATTTCGTTCCTAGAGATAGGATATTTATCACTTTTGAAAAATGTATCGATTGTGGGATTTTTTTAAAACCGTTAAATGTCCGCCTATAAAGCATCGGATATGAGCGTTTATAAATGCTGCTTGCAAAGTATGGAACGTGGTCCACAACCACTGCGAAATTTTAAGAGTCCCACGTTAGTTCCCCTTAATGGCATACATAAATGTGTGGTCCTACTTACAGAGAGGATATATAGTCTGTAGTTTATAGACCGAGAATACAAGTGCGACGACCAGTCAAGTCCAAATTCATTCAAAAATTGAGGTCTTTTAAAAACGAAAGATGTGCCTTCTTCGAACGCAAAATTTAAAGATGCCTTAATCCGCTGCTAACTAAACCAGGAAAAATATTTTTACGCAGTTTTTCGTGAAATATATTTAGATACATAAGGGCATCCAAACCCAATAGCCGAAATTCACTCTACATAAGCAGTCATTTTTACATAGTTCACTTTTTGAAAGCGGCTGGCATGAAAATCATTAAAAAGCCGACATTCTGATGTGACTAAAGTAGCTTGTGATCATAGTGGGTGACATTTGGTCTTGCAACGGTAATTGAGTAATCTTTTCTAATCGAATTTCGATTATAATTCTATGAGATAGCACATCACCTCTATGTTACAAATCGAGAAATAACAGCGATCGGCTGAAGGACCACAAACCAACACGACCAGCGAAATGTGCCTGTGTTACGGGAAATGTGGCAATAGGAGTTTTACGGGCGGGGCCTATGCATGTCTAGAGGCATGACAGAATGAATGGAAGCAAATACTGATAATAAGAGGACTTCCGCCCGTGTGAGGCGACCCACGCGCATGTAACTGTTCTTCACGGGTTATTCAGCTTGGCCCAGTCTCCTGCAGCACATTCCCAGAACTCCGATTTCGGCCGTCCTCGTTTCTCATACTTGCAAGCCCAGAAAGTCGGATTATCTGAAGAACAATTTATCCAAAGTTTCTACAAAGGCTGAGTTGCTTTTCTACTATTAGACATTGTTTCATCATCGCCTCAAAGTATTTGTCTAAATTTTTGCTCACGGAAGCTTCTCGACCATACCTTCCCATTCAGCTAATGAAGTTACTATCTACCGAAAGATCATCATAAAGGCCTTTCCTTCATACTTAAGTCTACGCTCTTTGTGTATATAGAAAAGTTATCCAGAATGTTGGAGTCTGCACTAGTGTTCCAAAGTAACGCGCACTTGGGATTTGAACCGGGGACCTCAAAACTTAGGGCTCGCTCCGCTAACCCCTACACCACCGACGCACGGCTGGACAGCTCAGTTAAAAGCTTTCTTAATTCGTCACCGCAGGATCTGGTAGGATATTCATGTAATGGTTGTCAAACGATAGCCTACAGGATGCATCAACTAGAGGAAGAAGTAAGAAATCTGAAGGAACTTATACACAAGACTGTTCCTTCAGAGGACCGCCCAGTGTTATCTACGCAGAGGCTAACTCGGAGTAGAGCGAGAGCCATCCAGCGTAAGGAATCCCCAGAAAGCAATTATGGGATGAATAAGACAACTACTATTAGTAATCAAGTCGTGGCTTCCGATGAAAAAAAGAATAAGAGGAAGAAGACGACACTTAACACCACAGGGAATAGTCGCCAGAATACGAAAGCGAGTATATTAGCCTTACCCGAAATGCGGTTGGAAAATGAAACGAATGTAAATGTGCCAACGGATGAAGTGGAAGTAATGGGGCAGATGACGCCCAATCTTAATAATTCCCAGACAGTGTTCTCATTTCCTGAGCCTAACTTAGAGGGATTATCAGTTAGCGCGAAGACATATGGCTATGGACCCAGGGTGGAATTAGCTGCCTCCGCGAATTCCCATGTCAACAGAGTCAAGAACCGAGCTGAGGAAGCCTCTAATTCATGGGGGTCAAGCTCTCCACAGAGCCCTCTGATGGGAGGTATTGTTGATAGATCCCAGTGTGCAACTATTCACGATGCTTTAACAGGATCCGCGGACGAACTTCACGGGGACATAAATACCAATATGGCAGCCCCTTCCTCTTCTCCAGTCCACTTCGACGAGGCAATAGGGCCAGCCAACGACGTCCAAATCGCAGAAAACAGAGGAATGCTTAACAAGG